>CM053501.1:85015364-85040478 GCA_028627145.1 Eidolon dupreanum
TCAGATGATGAAGAGATGGAAGGAGGGGGAAAAACGACTCTACTAAGCATTTGGGAAGAAAAACTAGAGTTGATGTATAAAAGAACTGAAGAACTGTGGGGGAGGTGGTAGCAGTGGGCTAAGAGAACTAGAAAGTGAAATAAACCACCCGTTAGATGATCTAGAAATAAATATGTGTTAACTTTACATAACTACAGGGAGTTTACACTAATAAAGGGATACCTACTCTAAATAAACAGGTACCACACTTTTAGCAATTATGCTTTCAAAACTCATATAGGTATGTTTAAATCAAATATTATATTGAAAGTTACTAGATCTAGAATACTTACAGTAACCTTTAATTACACCTCTGCCCCCACCAATCTTCTCTGGCCACAGAATAGGCCTTTCTAAAATAGCTGACATCTAAAATAGTTTATGCTATTATACAGAACAATAAAAATCGGTTTACAAAAATAAGTGTTTCAGTGATCGGTACCTACAGCAGAGAAATGGACCCAAGGTTTATACTTACTGGAACTAGGCAGTACAGGGCAGAGAATGTGGAAGAAAAATTCTAAGTATAAGAAAGTAAGCTATGAATCAGAGAAATAAAAGAGAAAATGCTAAAGGTCATATTCTTCAGTGGTTTGTGGTGATGGTAGAACTGAAGAAAAGAGTTCAAAAGACCCACAGCAATTTTGTTGTAATGAATAGAGAACTGGAAAACAAGCTAACTCAGTGAAGCTATGTTTAGAGTGTAGCCTACAAACACTTTTATTCTAATATCCTCTAGTTAATAAAAGGTAACCCTAAAGAGTTTCAAGGATGCTACCCTAGACTTCATTTTATTCAAGTAAGCAAGATATCCTGTACTTTTAAACTGCTTTGTATCTCTAGCTTAAATCACTGATTGAAGAAAAGTTCCAATTCTTCAAGGGTACAGAACAGAAAAGTACAAACTTGTTTAATTGTCTCCTTTAAATGACTGGTGATTTCTCATTTCATGCAGTATTTCCAAATTTGGAAGGACAACTTAAAATTTACTGAAGTCAAGAAGAATAAGTGCTGCTTTAAGATCAAAAGGTAAGCTAATAAATACAGAGAGCAAGTATCTGTTCAGAATTTAAACCCAAAGTGTGACCTACTTTTAAGATTCTATAGCCTAGAGGAGAAAGTCTTTAGATCTAAATGTCAGCATGTTCTTTTAAAATTATTATTGTGATTATTTTTAACTCCATCATTCTCTCAATGAAAAAAAACACACAATAGTCTATTTATCAAAGACTAGTGAATACCACATCAGAAAGGCTAAGACACAGCTATAGAAGGATTATCATGGAAATACAAAATGTATCAACACTGACAATTACTACCAGGAATGTTCACTCCCATAAGACCGCATTACCACAGGTTATTAATGTCAGATAAATGAAATAGGGTTTATTACAATTTTTTCCCCTAATAAATGAAGACAAATCATTTTGTCAGTGGAATACTCCTGTTTTACAATGGTATGCTATTAGAATTATGATAATTCTCTATAAGCATTCTATAAGAAAAAAGTTTTAATATAGATTTCAGAGTATTAAAAGAATCAATAGCAAGTGCAAATGCCCACAGGGATGCAAAGATCATGATACAGTGATTGAAAGCAGGGAGACAGATGTGCCTTTCTGGGCTTTAATATTTCTCATTGTACACAATAGGCAAGTTATTTCACTTCTTTAAGCCTTAGTTTTCTCATCTGCAAAATAATACCTATTTCAGAAAGTTGTTGTGAGAATTAGACGAAATAATAAATGCAATGTGCTCAAACACACTTTTGGTACCCAGACAATGATCAACAAACAACAGCTATTATTTTCTTTTTATATGACACGGGTAATTTAAAAGTAGATGAATATTAAGAAATAGTTGCAATATTATTAAATTTCAGACTATGCTAACCAGAAATCAAGAGTGTATTTCAAATCAAAGGGGCAAATCACATCATCATCATGATCAGCGACAAAGAGTGCTGTAGAACCCAAGCCAGAAGGGTCACTGCCCTCAAGGAGCTTATAATCCCAAACAGAAGACATTGGCATCAACTAACATAAAAAGCTAGAGCCACTGACAGAATTGTCCAACAAATTCTGACCTGAAAGAGCTTAAGAGCCAAGAAAGTGAAGGAATTAAGACAATGTTCATGCATAAATAAGGTTTATAGATCAGATTTCCCGAATCCGCAAATGGGGCAGGAAACGTATTTAGAGAATAATTTTTTTAACTTCTTCCTGTCTCACTAGCATCCCCAGTGAGCACTCTGGCTTCTCTTTAATAGGCTGTTAACTGACTACAATAAAACTTCTGAGGAAAATTTTGACGAGTCTTCACAGATGGATAATGATGTCCATATCCACTGGGAAAGAATCACGGTCATATTATAATGATTAAAATCACTTCACTGAGTCTTAGTCACATGGTCAGAAACTGCAAAGTTGTAGGGAAATTCTTCAGGCTTTTCCCATCATATTGGTATGATAATTCTTTAAGGAAAAATTACTCCAATAGGCAACTAGGGAAAGAATTTCAAAGGCTTGACACAATGACGCTGTTGTTCATTATTTAAATGAATATTCTCTCTGGGGTTGTTTTTATGTTCTCCATTTCTTCTAAATGTTCTAACTTACTGATCCCTTGAGCAACCAATGAATGGCTTAATTTTGTTTATCTGGCTTAATAAAATTCATTAAATTAAGTTGGACGCATTTTTTTCTTTTAAGTGCTACATACATTAAAATATTCTAGAAATATTTAAAGGTAATTCATTGAAGCTAAATCTTGAAAACAACAAATTCACTTCCTTCTGAACCTGGAGTATCAGTTATCACTTTCCTTTATAAGCAAATAAGCTAAATAATCCAATGCTCTATAAATAACAATAACTGACAAGAACAGAATTGATTCGGTAACATACCAATTCACAAAATCTGATTTCAGATCTCAGAATCAGAACTTGCTTCTGTAAGACACATGCTAGAGAGGTTCACCAAGAGGAAAGGTACTTCAGACATAAAGAAGATTTAAGGACCTTCCATATTAAAACCGAACAGATTTCTGAGCTGATGAAAATCGAAACAATAGTTAACATTTAAACAGAGACCTTACTACCTGCCAAGTACTGTTCTAAGTGTATACAACACACACACACACACACACACACACACACTGCACATATATATGTAGATGCATATACACACATACATATATGTATGCATACACACACATACACACACACACATACATACACACACACACACACACACACACTCATTTAGTCCTAACGAGCCTAAGGTTAGGTGCTGTTATTATTATTTCTATTTTGTAACTAGAGAAACTGTCATTCAGATAATAGACGACAGAGCCTGGATTTGAATTCAGGCATACTCCAGAGTGTACACTGTTAACCATTACAATACAACAACTCCAAAGTTAACTTACTAGCTCATATAATATACATAAAAGCACATTAAACATTAAATTGCTAAAAAATATACATGCCTCAAAACAACTCTTGCAACATAAACTCATTTTAGTGATTAGGATAAGAAAAACAGAGACAGTTTAAAGTTCCAGATAGCTTTCTATTAAACTACAGGAAAAAGTTATTAATTCCATTAAAATCATATGCTAAGGGAATATATCTTACTCTTCATATTTTGATTGGCTTCTAAACATCAGCAGATCAGCACATCATCAGGTAGAGTTCTCAACTGTAGCAGAATATGAATTACTTTAAGCAGCTAGTTTTGAAACAGCAGTGGCACAAGACCTAGTACAGTAGTCTTCCTCTCTGATCCCCATCAAAATTAGTACATAGGGATACTAAGAAAATATATCTCTTTTAGGTTTGTTGTGCCATCTCTGAGTAAGGCAGGAAGGAGCTGGTAAGGCTCAGAGTTAAACATGGGCCCGAGGTCCTAAGCAAAGTGGTAATACATACAGGTACAGAAGGGGCAGGGGTGAAGGCATGGAAATTCAATCAGCAGAAGCAAGGAAATTAGGCTAGGAGACCATGAACGAAAGAAAAAGATCTCTGTGAAATTTTGGAAATAGAAGTCCAACCCTAACAAAAAGTTGTGGCATTTTTCAGTCAAAATTCAGGGAAAGAGAGTAATGGGCATGGATACAAGCCCCAATAATTAGTAAATTAATTCATTTATTCAACTGAGTTGGATAGGGAGTTGAGGATTTTGTGACTCAACACATCCAAAGCTGAATTCCTTAAAGCCTTCCTTTCTTCCTCCACTTCCTCAGGCAAATCTCCCTGCTTTGATGGGTGGCATGAGACTCTAGTTACTCACTCTAGACAGTCATTCATCCTTCACTGCTTATATAAAAACATTTACCAAGCTGTCTGTGTTTTACAACCTAAATATCTCTCTAATCCACTTCTCTGGATTGGTTGCCATTCTCATCCCACAGACTTGATTGATTTCCTCATCACCTCTCATTTGGGACTGGACTCACCTGGGACCCCTTAACTGACTCCCTTGCTCCTTGTCTTAATTCCCTCCGATTTATCTCCTGCAGAGACAACTAAGTGAGTCTTCAAACCTTACATCTTGATCATGCATCTCTTGCTTACAGCCATTTACTGAAAGAGAAAAAAATAGGCCTCCCTCTTTACATCACCCCACCCAATGCCACTGAGAGAGGCATGGTAAATCCCTGTGTGGGGTAAGGATAGAGATTCGTTTAAAAAGCATATTCACTCTACCACTGTTTCTGTAACAAAGAGAGTACAGAAAGGAAAGCTTAACAGTCTTCTTGGCTAATTGGAAAACACAGAATATGTACTGGTTTTTAAAACATGGAAAAGTACTCTCCTGTACTTGGTCCAAGTCTATCTTTGTAAATGGGAAAACCCGATATAAACGAGGAGTCACTAGCAAACACACACACACACACACACACACACACACACACACACACACAAAATTATATCAGTTTCAGGTTTATACAGGCGGATCACTTTCTACGAATATAGATTTAGGATACAGTAGAGAAGTTTTTATTTTTTGGCTTATATCTAACAAAAGTACTCTTAATTTATCAATATAAAAACTAACTTATCACATAATTTGCTGTAACTTCAAACTAGTATTTCAGTGAAATGTCTAAAATATCTTTCCCTCTTTGAGATACACATTTTTTGTGTGGGAAAACATTCAAGCCCCATGCAAGTATCTTTAGTATCTCCACATGTTTTAACTCATAGCATTTGAAAAGTTTGCTCTGCTACTACATGGTTTATAGGCAAATCTTCCTAGGTTTAAAAATAATATAGCAAAATGTCATCTGGCTACTAGATCTAGTCAATGACGAAGAATTCCATTTAAGTTATGGCTATTTAAAATTAGCAAAATGTTTTAAGTTTATGCCATTTCTAAAATCTTAATTCTCTGTCTCAGTAATAAAGTAAAGCATAAATATAGTACATAATGAATTATTTTTTCAATGTATGTAGACTCCACATATTTTTTTTGCCTAAGAAAAGAGATATATAATTTGGAAGTAATTCTAATGCAGTCAGCATAGGTGATAGCACCTGGAAATACAGCAAAGAGGGGAAGACTCTCATAGTCACTCCTTACCTAACTACTTGAGTCTCAACTGATTTCTTCTCAGCCTCTACCCCATGTCGATACTTGTTACCTGTGAGAGAAGGGCCCAGGACTTCCCTTTGCACTATGCCCCCTACTCCTTCCTTCCTTCTCTCCCGGTTCCACCCTCCATTCACCCAGCTCTGTAGGCCCTCTCTGGACAGAGAGAAGTTCGATCTTTTCTATATAAACCAGATCCACTAGCATACATTTTTGCCCTTGAAAATAGGCATTTCCTGGCGTTCGAACAACTTATAGAAGAGAATGAACCCTCCAGAGCCTCTCTCTTGCTGATGCCCACTTCAGTTGGTGGATGAATGGGACTTCACTCTTTGAGAGGCCCAAGAAATTGGGGTTAAAAGTATAAACTCTGGCACCAGACTGCCTGGAGTCAAATCTCAGATCTACCTACTCCTTACTGTGTGTCCTTAAGTAATTAACCCAATCTCAGTTAACTCATCTTTAAAATGGAGATAAAAATATTAACCTTACAGAGCTATATAACAAGCAAATACACTGAAAGCATTTAGAAAAATTTCTCGTACATAGTAGCTGGACAATGTTAGCTCCTATTCTAATAATTATTATTTCTGTTACCTCCATCTCTACCACCACCACCATTACTAACACTGAAGTAGGCAGCAGTGAGAAGGAGCTGAATTCTTTGGTCCAGTTCTATAGGTCATATCAGAACAAAGCTAACTGACTTCGTTGAGCAAATGGTCTTGATGCAGTTCTATGACACAGGGGTCCCCAACACCCAGGCTTTGGACCAGTATCAGTCTGTGGTCTGTTAGGAACCGGCTGCACAGCAGGAGGTGAGCAGTGGGTGAGTGAATGAAGCTACATCTGTATTTGCAGCCACTCCCCAGTGCTAGCATCACCGCCTCAGCTCCACCTCAGATCATCAGGCATTAGATTCTTATAGGGGCACCAGTCCGTGGTGCCAAAAAGGTTGGGGACGCTGCTATAACATATTAAACAGACTATGAGTATAAATGACTGAATAAAAGAATGCACACTTACTTACCTTCAACTAAGGACCAGGCACTTTCACAAAGGTTATCTTAGCTGGTCCTATAACCAGGTGGAGATGAAGCTTATTATGCAGATGAGAAAACTGAGCTTTGGTAGGCAAAGTACTCTTTTTATCACACCAGAGCTACCTCTGGGGAACTTAAAGAACACAGAAAGATGAGCTACATTGGACTAATATAGAATATTCACAATAATAACTAATATTAACAGTTTCCAGGAAAAATTATATAAGCTCCAAATAATTTAAACCAGTGAATGTTTAGAATACAATCCACTTGTCTACAATTATCGATTTTATTCTGTAAGTGTTAATTCTGCATAAGTTGATTTTCACAGCAAAGATTTATACTGTTTGAAGGTGGTAGCTGTCTTCCCTTTACAACTTCCAAAGCATCTAGTTCTCTATTTGGTAAATGGCTGATTCTATGTGATCAAGGATAATGATGAAGACTGCGATCACCATATCTAGTTAAACACACCCTGAATTCCAGGAGTTCGGTTATAGAAAACTATAAGAATAATGCACCATCTTTTAACAATGAGGTGAATGAGAAGAGCTGGGGGCAGGTGAATCAGTTATAGCAAGACAAATTCCAGGTGGCACAAGTGAATGGCATTAAGCAGTTATGAATCTCATGGCGACAAAGTTGTTTTTAAAATTCTCCTTCAATTCTTCTGAGTATACCAATCAGAAAGTCTTTATTTAGTACTGATTTGTCTTTAAGATAGCACTTGCTAATATTTCTTTAACACAGAAATACTTCAGACACAGAGCCTTGGCAGACAATAGTATCTAGCTAGTATTTAAAACTGTTTTATTTTTAACACAATTAAAAAAATATGTTCTATTTACGGCAACATTGGATTTTTATTTATAGCAGTGTTATAATGTTTCCTTTAGGAAAGGGGGGAATGGGGAGTGATTACTTAATGGGCACTATGTAGTTTTATGGGGTAATGAAAACGTTTTGAAACTAGAGAAAGCTGGTAGTTGCACATTGTGAATACATTAAAAACCACTGAACTGTACATTTTTAAGTGATTAGTTGTATGTTATGTACATTTTACACCAATTTAAAAAGTATTTTTAGTTTTTATATCATTTTTTAAATTAAGTAAACAATATGTGGTATACAGATATGAAAGCATTATGAGAGAAGTATGCAAACAAATGAAGTTTGGCAAATAGGCTTAACTGGAGAAACTGGACTAGAACAGTATGGATGGAGTTTGAGGGTGAACTACAGGAATTTCATAGGTAGAGCCCTACAAACTAATTTTTGCAGCTTTTCAGGATGCCAGCAACCTAGTACTTTCTAACCACAGGTGATTTCTGATGGCATCCCAGATGTCTTCAAGGCTTAGGCAAAAATTCCAACGCAGGCAAAGCATCTTTTGCATCCATCTGCTTCCTGTTTTAAATCTCTGCAGCTCCCCTTCCTCCCCCTCATCATTCAAGTGCTGTGTCACCCAATGCCCCAGTCACATTGTAAAATGTGATATACTGTGGGTAAAAAAAAAAAAAAAAAAATACAGCTTTACAAGACAAGTAAGTCCTTTCTCTCTCTGTTTTATTTTCAGGTTGAGAAAGTGTAAGAACTGTTTTTGGGAATAAAACTGGGCTATCACATGATATACACAGCTTTTGGCTCCCTAACCTTACCTGTCCCATGAGTATCAATGTTTTCTACCCATCACGGTAAAACTTTTATGGTAAAAAGTACAGCAGGCTCCCTTTATCTGTGTTTTCACTTGCCAATGTTTCAGTTACCTGTTATCAACAGTGGCTCAAAAATATTAAATGAAAATTTCAGAAGCAAATAATTGATAAGTTTTAAAGTTTGCACCGTTCTGAGTCACATGATGTATGTAATCTTAGGCTATCTCACTCCATCCTACCTATATGTAAATCATCCCTTTGCCTAGCAAATACACACTGTATACAGTACCCACTTCTTAGTCACTTAGCCACATCATTAGGTCAGCAGTAGCCTAACACTATGTCACAATGCCTACATCACTCACCTCACTTCGTCTCATGATGTAGGCATTGTATCATCTCACATCATCACAAAAAGCTGAGTACAGAACAATAAGACATTGAGAGAGAAAGAAACCACATTCACATAACTTTTACTATAGTATTAAAATTGTTCTTTTTTATTATTAGTTATTATTAATCTCTTACTGTGCCTAATTTATAAATTAAACTTTATCATAGGTATGTATGTACAGAAAAAAACATAGTATATATAGGGTTCGGTACTATCTATGGTTTCAGGCATCCACTGGGGGTCTTGGAACACATCCCCCAGGGATAAGGATAAGGGGGGACTGCTGTAAAATTCTTTATTAGACAGTATAGCGTGAGAATAATCCTTCATATAATTACTTATAAATACATTTGGGCAATAAAGTAAAAAATACTTCTGAATTATGATTTGATCCTTGTATTACTTTGTAGAATAGAGCTGAAAGCCACAAAAACTCTGATAAATCACAAAACTGGTAAATATTTAAATATTCTGAATTATTGAGGTTTAGCAGAATCTTGCAGTGCTCTTCAATTTGGGTCTCATATACAAAAACAAAAGTTTCTGAGAAGTTTTAAGAAATGTGGTAAATTATTAAGGCTTGAGTAAGTAGAAGGAGGAAAGGAAAATAAAACTGGGAGAACTCACTATAGCACCAAACGTTTGGGAGCTCAAATCATCGCTGGTTGCATCACTTCTCCATTTGCAGTGAATCAGAGTAGGTTAAAAGAGAATGCACGCAGACCGGAGAACTGTTTCGCATTTTTTGGCTCAGACGTTACTTTCTGTATATAAAAGCCTTACTAGTGGCTCTATTGAGTGAACATTTAACATTTACTATTTTGTTTATAATGATTAAAACAGTAATGTTTGGCCTCGTCAGCTTACAAAATAAATCACAGCTGTCCTGAAGCTGAGAAACACAGCTCAGGAAATATCTCTCCTAGAGAGAGGCATCCCTTATATAGGCTTTCTAGAGACTACAGTCATCCTGCACAGAGTCTGGCCATTTTAGACGACCTAACAGCCCTGTCTAGACAACTACAGAGGATTTTATTTACGCTATAGAAAATGTTAAAAGTTTTTTTTTTTTTTTTTTAAGAATTAGGGAGCATTAGCACTATAATGCCAATTGATACAAGATAACAATAAAAATAAAACTAGCTATTCAAAATTAGCTAAAATAATGCAAAATTGAAGTAGACTTTCATGAAATCCAAATTCTCAACTCTCATTTAGAAAACCAGGCACCAATAAAAGGTAAGTAACAAATGTGTTTTATGGAATTATTTTACAATGAAATTCTCTATATTATACCAGTATATAACTCTTTAAAAATACATAATTTAAAATACTGTGAAAAAATTACATTTTATTAAATTTTACTCTTTTGTCAAGTCTAACTTCAAACAGTCTCGAGAATCTAAACATCACCTCCATCATAACCACCCTCACCCAGGGAGCCTGCAACAGCCAACCCCAACTAGTCTCCTAGCTTCTCCCCCTATAATAATTTTCCAAGCAGAATGGCCAGAGTGAATCCTTTAAAAATATAACTTGGATAATGTCATTCTTCTCCTAAAATCTGTCTAATGGCTTCCCATTACCCTTAGAAGAGCCTTCAAACTCCTTTACATAACCTTCAAGGTCCTACTTGATCTAATATCCTCTCACCCCAACCTTTTCTCACTTCTTATTCACTCTTCCCTAGGAAGGAAGGTAGTTTATTCATCTGACTTGTGAATGTAGGAAGAATTAACTGAGAACGCTTGGTCAGCATTTCCCTTTTCCTTTGGCATGTGAATTGCCTGTAGGGAATAACTCTCTACTTCTCCTTGCCCTGTGTCATCCTGAGGCAAGCCTGGCTCAGTTCAGCATTGGATGAGACTAGGTGGGCAAATCTAACTCCAGGAGTTAGTCAGCAGACACTTTTGGCTTTCATCCTCCTCCATCATCCATAACAAAGGTGGATTCTGGCCTTCATCTGTCATGCCTTAGTGATTAGTCTTATTTCTTTAATTTGTTTAGAACCCATGTAGGGAAGAAGGGTGCTAAATATTAGGGCTACTAAAAACCCCCAAACACTGAAATAAACACACATCCAAGGCATACACACCTTATATGAATACAGAAAAGGATCTAGAAATGCTCAGTTCTGGATGGTGTAGTTACAGGTGACTTATTTTCTTCTATTTTAAATGAACTTTTGAACATGATTACAGATTACTTCTATAATCAGAAAAAAAATAGCCAAAATTAACTTTATTTGAGGGCCATTAAAGAGGGCAAAGCTTGGGGGTCTGGTTTTCAGAGGAAATTATGAGCTATGTTTTGGATACATGTCTAATGAAATTGAAAACAGTTACAAATTGACTGTTTCTAATCATGATTACACACAAGGCAGGTAAAAATGTCTTAGCTTTTTTGCAAATATTTCATAATTATTTTCACTTTAATATTCTGGCTAAATTCAAGTCACCAAATAGACAAAAATTACATCATTCTCTTGAATCTATAATCATCCCTCTGGTCTATTTATTCAATATAATGGAAATATAAGATTACACTGTATAATGTTTATACATTTGACTCCATAACAGAACCTGTTATTCTATATTCACATTTTAAACTGGAGGTTTCTGGTTTATGACTGATTTCCATTTTTTCTCTCCTAATTATCAACACACATCCATAAGTATCATAAGTTTTCTACTCCTACCACATTTAGGTAAAAATTTTAATTCTTCTATTTTTTACTTAGGAATTAAAATGTTTTAAGACTACTTATAAAATTTTAAGTTATAAGTTTTAAGAATGCTTATAAAACCACAAAGAGATATCACCTCACACCTATTGGAATGACCATCATCAATACATCAACAAACAACTAGTGCTGGCAAAGATGCGGAGAAAAGGGAATCCTCGTACACTATTAGGACTGTAAATTGGTTCAGCCACTATAAAAAACAGTAAGGAGTTTCTTCAGAAAGTTAAAAATAGAACTACTATACAACCTAGCAATTCCGAATATTTATATGAAAAAATCCAAAATACTAATTCAAAAAGATATATGCATCCCTATTGTTCACTGCAGAATTATTTATAATACCTAAGGTACAGAAGCAACTTAAGTGTCCATTGATAGACAAATGGATAAAGAAGATGTGGTGCATAGATACAATGGAATATTACTCAGACATAAAAAAAAAAAAATGAAATCTTGCCATTTGTGACAATATGGATGGACCTAGAGGGTATATGCTAAGTAAAATAAGTCAGACAGAAAAATACAAATACCATATGATTTCACTTGCTTATGGAATCTAAAAACAAATGAATGAAATAGAAACAAACTCATAGATACAGAGAAAAAATTGATGGTCACCGGATGGGAGAGAGGTTAGGGAGATGGGCAAAAAAAGGTGAAAGTGATTAAGAAGTAGAAACTGCCAATTATAAAAATAAATACAGGGATGTAAGGCACAGCATAGGGAATATAATCAAGAATATTGCAATAACTATGTATGGTGCCCAATGGATACTAGATTTATCAGGACGATCACTTTGTAAGGTATATAAATGTCTAATCACTACATTGTACACCTGGAACCTAATATAATGCTATATGTCTACTATAATTAAAAAATTAAAATTAAAAAATAAAAAGAATACTTATAAATCTTTGTAAGTAAATACCTATATTAAATTTTAATTTTCTTCAGTCTTCCCTGAGCAACTTTGATCTATATATGATCATCTAAACCTAAAAATTTTTTCACATATTTTTTTCATCAGTTACATTTTTTTCCCTCTTCCCTGAGCAACTTTGATCTATATATAACCATCTAAACCTAAAAAATTTTCATACATTTTTTTCATCAGTTACATTTTTTTTCCCTCTGTCTATGCATGGAGGCACTGCACAAGTTTTGCCTTTCTAAGGATACTGCACAAGGTCTATATTTCAAAATTAGAGTATGAAATCAAGGACTTTTTTTTGGATGAAATTTAAATACCTAGGGTGCAGATAAATTAAACCACTGAAATTTAATTCAACAAATGCTTAAGTCCCTACCACATATAGTTTGCATACCAGTGGATCTGAAGGCAAGAGAGAAAAAAAAAAACAAAAACCTTGCCTTCAAAGAGTGTACAACAGTGCCAAAGAAGTTTTTTGTCCTTAACCAAAGCAAAAGATTACCTCCATCTATTCCCATATTCTAGCAGTGAGAGAACTCCAGGGTTAAATTGCACTGTTGATGCAGTTTTGAAAAGATTATAATCCATTTTAGCCATAAGGATCATTTACTTTTTAAACAGTTTTACTGAAGTATAATTTAATACCATAAAATTTGCCCATTTTAAGTGTACAATTCAATGATTTTTAGTAAATTTACAGAGTTGTTCAAGCATTACCACAATCTATTTTAGAAAATCTCCATCCAGATCATTAATCTTTGAACCATAAATCAGTGTCGCACAGCGATTAGAAGTGCAGGTTCTAGTGCAGACTACCTGGTTCCACAATGTACTGCATGATCTTGGGCAAGTTGTTAGGTGTTTCTCTAGTGTGCTGTAGTTTTCTCCTCTAAAATGTATGGTGAATGGTAGTACTTACCTCACATTACTGTTCTGAGGGTCAAATAAATTAACATATATAAAGCAGCTGGAATGGTAGCTGGCACAGAGTAAATCTTCAATAACTATTAGCTATTATTAATATCATATACTTTAAAATCTATTAGAAAATAGTAGGCTGAAATACTATTGATGTGAATAATCACCTCCCTATACTGAAGGCTGAGTCAAACAACTTATAACAACAAATTTATTTGATAATAATAAAGCTTGATAAACAGTAATTTAAAATTTAAAAACGGAATGAAAGCAACTGAAAACCAAACCATCTCAAGAAAAAAACCCTATGATGGTCTGATAGCATCCACTCATCCATTTATTCAGCAAATATTTACTGGGAACACATACTTTATGTCATGCTCTTCTTAGACACAGGGAAATAGCAAATAAGATAAAAAGTCCCTGACCTTATAAAGCTTAGGGGGAGACAAGTGAATGAGCAAGCAAATGAAAAATAAAACAAAATAATTACATAGTAGTAAATGTAATAAATACAATAAAACAAGGCAAAGGGGCAGGGAAAGCCATGGCACTACACCAGCAGTAGACTAGTCTGGCTCCAGAATCAGCCTTCTTAATCTATAGTCCCAAAAGCTACACCGCCCTGTAGTTCTATGAGGTGACATTTCAGCAGAGGCCAGAATGAGTAGTTAGCAGCCACATCCAGGTCAATAATCATGGCAAAGGCATACAGGCAGCAAGGATAAGTACAAAGGCCAAAACGTGGGACAAAGACAGTAAGTAATACTTTAAGAGCAAAAAGAGGTCAGCTGGCTTGGAGTTCAGTAAGCATGAAGGAGAATCAGAAAATGAGGTTGAAGAGGTAGGCAGACACCAGATTGTTGCATTCCATCACTATCTGAATCACCCTTTTCTTATGCACCATCCTGAGCCAATGCAAGATCACCAACTGGACATTCCTGCAGCCTGTGGAACTCACCATTACCATGGACCCAGCCATGGCAAAGCATTCTTCACTGACTAAAAGGAGATTTTTAAATGAAAGGTTAATTTAAACGTTTTCAGGGTCTATGCTCCTAGATAAATAATTAGAGCATCGTGACTGTTCAGAGCATCATAGAGGGAATAGCATCTGATATGGCCTTCTTCAAGGGAGGCGATCTCCACCACTGGTGGGTAGGGGGCTTGCAGAAAGGCATACAAGCAGAGTGGTCACTGTAGGGAATGTCACCAAGGCAATAAAGTAGAGGATGATCGGGAGGAAACAGAGTATAGCCTAATCGAATTTTTAAAAGTTTTTTATTTATGGAGAAAGTTGTAGGAGGTACTCCAAGATTGGTTAAAGATACACTGAAAGGCTGTAGGTGTCAGTCTGGAGAAACGTAAACTCTATTCAATATGTCATAAGCACTGAAGCAGTGAGTACTGCATTTAACCTGATTTAAAATGAGGCTGGGCATACCAGAACAGATGCACAGAGAAGGGTGAGGACATCCAATAACACAGGTTGGAGATGATGAAGGTCTGAAGTACAGTGGAGGCAAAGGACATGAAATTGAGGGGGCAGATGTGAGCAACACTAAAACAGAATTGATAAGACTGACCCTGATTATAGGAGAGAAATAGAGAATATTCTTAAGTTCTACATGGAAATATATATTAAGAAAAATAGTCAAGTCAAAGGAAGAATGAGTTCTAAAAGAGATGAGTTGTGTTCTGGTTATACTGAGCTCAAATGCTAGTATAACATCCTTGTGGGACTGTTCCACAGGCAATCGAATGTACCTTTGGAGTGCAAGAAGAATGTGCACGATCCAGTTAAGAGAAACAGACTTGGTCAGAAATTACTGAAAGTAATGATAACTGAAATTAAAACAGTTCATCTCTTTGATTAGAGACTGGAAAAGATGATGTCCTTTTACTCTAATATAGAGACAGAGGGAAACACAGCTAGTGAAGGAGGCTGAGAACAATAAGAATAGAAGGTAATGACTATCACACACATCATCAAGGCTGCCTAGCTGCTGAGGTTTAGAGGGCAAGAGAGAATTTGGCTGGAGAAAAGGTTGTTTCAAAGAGTGACAGTGTCAGTGAGAAGACTTATAAGAAAGTCTTATTTTATTCTTAAAAATGCTAAAAGAGATTACACAATGTTTTCTGATAAATCCTCAAAATACCAATTTTCCAGTTTCTTCAGGACCTTTGTAAGCAAACTAGATGGGGGTCTCAGTTTTGTTCATTGTGGTATCCCCAGCACCCAGAATAGTATTTGGACCAGAGAGGGTGCTCAGTAACTTTGCAGAATGAATGATGTGATCTCTCTACTTTCCCTCCACCTATCGGCCCCTCCTGCTCTTCATTTCCTTCCTTAGTGAGCTAAGAGTCCATGATCTTACACTCTTGAAGCAAATGTCTTGCCAACATGCTAAATTACATGGCCCCTTTATCCTTCTGTTACATGTTTCCTATTTTTCTCTCTCCTGCAAGGTTTTAGGAACCTTGGTGTCCTGAAATTGCATGGTGCATGGCTTGTTATTGCGTACTTAACGAGCTCTTCCTACATGAAAACATTTCTTTCAGTTCTGAGACTTTGTGGGGGATGGGGGAGACACTATTTCTTATCTAATTCTATCTCCTCTCCTCCACATTTTCTCTTTCTAAAACTTTCTGGTCCAATATTAGACACTGAATTGACCCTTTTAGGTCTATCTTTTCTGTCTCATTGTGTTTTATTTTACTTTCTAGATTCCTTGACTACACTTTTCAATATTCCTACACATTCCCCATTAGTATCATTGATTGATTTTCCAAGAGATCTTTCTTGAACTCTAAATGTTCAAAAAATTTTGTACTATTCTGCTTTCATTTCTTGACTGTGATATTCTCTTTTCTCTCTGAGAATATTAACTATAGAATTTTTTTTTTTTAATTTTCTCCTGTTTCCTACAGTGTCTCTCTCTCCCCTCTGAGTTATTCTGTTTGCTTTAGTCTCTATATTTCATGTTAGAGGATTTCCTCAGATGTCTGGTGATCCTTGTCCATCCCTTTAGTACTGATTAGTACTAAAGACTGATCAGAAACTATGTTAAGAGTCAAAATCTTCTGTAAAGGACCAGAGAGTAAATATTTTAGGCTTTGAGTGCCATACAACTGTTGCCACTACTCAACTATGCCATAATAGTGCAAAAGCAGCCACACACAATACAAAAATGAAAATGGCTGTTCTAATTAAACTCTGGATACTGAAATTTGAATTTCACATAATTTTCATGTGTCATATTTTTCTTATTTTTATTTTATTAAAAACCAAGTGGCAAGCAGAATAATGCCCCCTCTAAAGATTTCCATGTCCTAATTACTGGAAGTAAATATGTTATCTTACGTAGCCAAAAGGAATTAAGATTTCAGATTGAATCAACATTGCTATTCCACTGATCTTAACATAGGAAGATTATCCTGGGTTATTCAAGTTGACTCAGTGTAATCTCAAGGGTCTTTAAAAGTAGAAGAAGGAAGCAGAAGAGGTCACAGTGTTGTAATACAAAAAGGACTCAACTCGTTGCTGACCTTGAGGATGGAGGAAGGGGTCCATGAGCCAAGGACGTGGGTGGCTTCTAGAAGCTGGAAAGGGCAAGGAAATGGAGTCTTCCCCCAAAGCCTCCAGAAAGGAACACAGTGCCGCCTACACCTTGATTTTAGTCCAATGAGATAATAACCAACAGAAGTGTAAGATAATAATTTTGTGTTGTTTTAAGCTACTACATTTGTGACAAACTTGTTACAGCAGCCATAGAAAAATATCATTTAAAAACATAAAAACTATTCTTAGCTTGTGGGCCATACAGAAAGAGGTGGTGGGCTAGATCTGCACATGGGCCATAGTTTGTGGACCCCTGGTACAGGCTCTTGAGCTGGACTGTGTGGGGCTGAATCCCAGTTCTGCCACTTACTAACTATACTTCTGGGTAGGCAACTCAGCCTCTTTGTATCTTGGTTTCCTCACCTGTAAAATGATAGTAATAGTATTTATATCATACAATCATTATAAGGATTAAATAAAATATTACATGTAAAGTGTTTAAAATACTGCCTACCCCATGGTAAATGCTATTATTTATAAACAATAGAGGAGGGGAGGGAAAAACAAAGTTCTGTGTTAGATTTTCACCATATCTCAGCTTTGCCTGGAATACAGTCTCCCTGACAGATTCACTCTAACAGTAATCCTTTAGTCTTCTGTGGGGTAAGGGAAGGTGAGTGAAGAGCAGTAATCTGGTTGCACAGGGTAGAGGAGGGAATCACAGATAAACCAGTTTGCCTTTTACAGGCTTCTTCCACCACAGCTAAGGTTTCAGCTTTCTATAGTTGGCTAAATCAGTTACCATTCATGCATCTGGGTTTTAGCTTCCAAAAGTGTCTTGGCTTCTTTTCTGCTGTCATCTCCTCTCTAATTTTCTTTGTCCATGTGGGTTTATGCTTTTTAAAATGCCTTTCCCATCATTTTTATGTGGTTTTGGGAGAGAGCTGAGCTAATGAATGTGTTTAACTTACTGTGTTCAACTGTTAGTCTTAAATTCAATTATTCTATTATTCCTAACCTCAAAAAACAAGGATACTAATCATCTATATTTAAAAGAAAAGCTTTTAATCTAATTGTTTCAAAAGCCAATACTAATTTTAAAAATGATGCTTCCAACAGTGTATAACATTTTATATGAGCATTATAAGTAAAACTTTAAAGCTTTCATTAAAATAATTGACAAATAAGAACTCAACTTTAGGGCCTGCAGTAATTTTACACAGTTTTGATGGTTATTTATATTTTGAGTCAATGACATACTTTTTTGAAAAGCTTAGAAAAACATGCATATCAAAAATACTATGGAATAATTTGTATGTCAGATGCTTTCTCTTGAATGTTTGTTCAAAAAATATACAATTCATATATCTACTCAGGCACACTAACCAAGGGGTACAAAACAATCTTATTTATTGATGATGGTTGTATTGCAATACATTGAATAACTGGCTATAGCAGGGACCTACATTCTTATCTTCCTAAACCATACCTTTAGCCACCAAAAATTATGTTAAATCATTCTCAGAATCATGACACTTTCACAGCCATAGTTAAATAGCATCCTGAGATCTAACTTCACTATTCTACAAAAACTGTAGATCTCCAAAGAGCTAAAAAGAAAAAGGAGGAAGCAGACCAACAGTTACTAAGAACTTGTTATGTGCAAGCCCTGTTCTTGGTGCTTTAAATACATTACTGAATAAAATCCTCAAAATAACCTGATAAACTGAAGATTATGCCGTGACTTCACGATACAGAAAATAGGTTGTAGAGAGCTTAGGATACTCAGGATTCATTGACAGAAAGTCCCAAGTAATGTGCTATAATGTAACTAACTGTACAGCTCAAGTGTCATTTACAAGATATGCTACAGAGCTATGCTGTAGACTTTTAGCTGTTCATATGTATTTTTCTAGACTCCCATATTAAACCTAATGAAAAGACAAAAATCTGTTTGAATTTTTAACGTTGATCATTATATTTTGTACAAAGACACACCATTTTTTCTCAAAGGATGATATTAAAATGGTTTTCTAAATTCTCTGATTTAAAATTGTTTTAAAAATATCATTTTTTCCTCCATAATGTCTCCCTCTATAGTCAATATTTCACCATTTTAACTTGAATGACAAATACTTAGTAAAGGCTGTGAATTATTGTTAAGTGATCAGTCTTTGCAGCAAAAAAAGAACACCTTTTTGTCTTTTGCCTCATTCTCAGTGAGGTGGTAGGTACACAAAAATACCAGGTGAAATTTTCCTGATCTACACAGCTAGCTAGCTAGATAAAGATATGGAGAAAAGTACAGAAAGATACATATGAAGTAATTTACAAGTATTATGGGGTAGAGATAAGATGATGAGAGGAGAAAGTAGAGGCAATTAATAATAACATAATAGCAATAATAATAAAATTTTTGAAAAGTACATATTTCATGTGTATAAAATTATTATTTCATTTAAATAAAAATTTAAAAAAAATAATTAGAGCTATATTTATTCACTTATAAGGCTGTCCATGTTATGCTTTCAAGTAAATAAAACAAATTACAAATTCTCTCTACATATAAAAACAAATAAAACCTTTTAACCTGCATATATGCATATTAATAAAGGGAAAGATGTAGAAGGACATATACTAACCTAATCTTAACATGTGTTATCTGACAGTGATTGTAGACATTTAAAGATTTGTGGTACATTGGATGTTGGCTACTACTGGTGACTTTATTTTCTGTATTCTCCATTCTTCATACCTGTTCTCTTATTCACCAGGGGCTATTTGCCCATAAGTTTATCTCCTCATGTGATTACTAGCTCTTACCTCAGCTTTCTCTGATCCATACCAATCATTCTCTAGCATGGCAGAGAAAGAGTGG
The DNA here is from genome assembly GCA_028627145.1 of Eidolon dupreanum. Lineage (NCBI taxonomy): Eukaryota > Metazoa > Chordata > Mammalia > Chiroptera > Pteropodidae > Eidolon > Eidolon dupreanum. The sequence continues at coordinate 85,035,126 of CM053501.1, forward strand.
GCACTGATCAACCGCTGAGCTAGAGAAACGTCCCTGTATCTCAAAGGCTTGGCTTGAGGCTTTCCTGGTAAGGGGTTGTAGTGTGTGGTTATTTTCCTAAAAGGGAAAGACCTGGGATCTGGGCTGGGGCTGCAGGTCAAAGGAGCAGGAGGAGGCAGTCAAGTGGAAAGTGGATCAAGTTGCTGGTAGTACCCTATTGCTAAGGCAAACTTCAAATATTATTCCCTCCCATTTATGCCTAGGGAAGGCAGAAGTCCATGAATATGATGGATACCCATGTTCCTGCCAAAATCTTAGTCCAACAAATAGTGGTCGCAATACAAATAAATACAGCATGTTCTTTTACTAAAGAGATTAATGTATTGTAGATTCTCGATAGCTATCAAAGAGCAGCAACACTGCTTTGAGCAAAAAATGTCTAAAGAGTTTGGTAGATGTTTTCACAGGTACAGAAGCCATGTGAATATCTAGGAGAAGAGCACTGCAGGCTGAGGGGTACAACATATCAAAGGCCCTGAGTCAGGGTGCATGCTGTTACCTCTCCAATGTTAACTCCTTATATTCTGCACCTCCAACCAAGCACTGGCCTCCTTGCCATTGCTCAGTTATACGCTGGTGAATGAGGAGAGAGAACAGGAAAGCAGTGTATAAGTTCCTCTGAAGAGGCCTTGTCCTCAAATTGAAAGACAGGCCATCATCGTGACTGAAAGAGATGTTGGGCAAATAGTCTTCTTGAGTAGCACTATTCAACAGAGCCTTCTGCAGTAATAGAAATATTCTGTATCTGTGCTGTTCAACGAGTAGCCCCTAGACACATGTGGCTATTGAGCACTTGAAAAGTTGGCCATTATGACTGAGGAACTGAAATATTAATTGTATTTTATTTTAATTAATTTAAATTGAAATAATCAAATGCAGCTAGTAGCTACCATACTGGCCAGCATAATTCTAGAATAAAGGTAGGTTTTGAGAGCATAGGAATTTATCACTAATAGACTGAACCTTTACTTCTAAATATGTGTGTGTGTGTGTTTCATTTAATTTGCTGAAATTCCAGTTGGTCTAATGAGAATTATATGATTAAATATGGCAATTATAAAAGCTTTATTTGTCATAAAACATATGTGTTAATCATTACTTACTATGTAATTCTTTGGCTACTGTGGAAAAACTATTGCTGTTAGGCTTTCTTACCTGTGGATGATTTATTACTGCTGAAATAATAGTTAAGAAAAATTTTAAATCTGTTTTTAAATCAATCTGTGTTCATGGAAAGTTTTTTTCTTCTCAGTTTGATAAATAGGTAAATATAATTGAAATATAATGAATGAGATGAGGTACAATAAACTATACACATTCATGTACTATTAAATTCTAACAAAATAGAATGAAAGACTGATGAGGAGAACAACTTAAAAGATTTGGAGGACAGGAAGAGAACTGGCTTCCAAACAACTTTGTTTTCTAAAACTCTGGAAATAGAAGATACTCATTATTTCAAGAGATATGCAAGGCCAATCTTTAAAAACTATATTTCAACTTTATAAAAATATATATGTTCTAAAAGAAAGGTACACACACAAACACACACACACACACACACACACACACTCACACACAGTATATCAAAGACACCACTATTAAAGCTGCACAAGAAAACTTCATGCTTTAGAAGTTCCATGTCTAAATCAACAGTAACTAGAGACGATGAAAGCCAGTTATGAAAAAATTTATTGCTTGGTTAAAACTCAGTTTACAACTCGAAGGATTTCTAAAATCTCTGTGCTGTTATGAAGCTTTATGTGGTTTACAGTGGAGATGAAAACAGAAATAAAAAGATCTGACAGACAGAAAATGCCAAAGATATTTCCAGCATTATAAACACGGATTCTATTTTCCCTATAATTACTTTTTACCTTATTCCAAGAAAGCTGACTTTAACTCATCTGCCTGAAAAGACAATTATGTTTTCTGGGATCCCTTTCAAAATGTAAATGCCAGGAAATGTTATTTGAAAGGTTATTTTTATAATTTTTAAAAGGTATAGAATGTAAACTCCATGAGGGCAGGAATTTTTGAAAATCTGCCAGTATTTCCAGTGCCTAGAATAGTGCCTGCGTACAGTAGGTACTTAACAAATATTTGTTGAATTAATAATTGTACCAAACCTTTCATTAAAATAACATAACCAAATTGCATTATAACGTTAGTATAGATTTGCCTGTTAACATTAGTATTTTAGAATCACTCCATTTATCAAAAATCCATATTTTACCAACTATGTATATAATGAAGCCCTTTTTAAAGCTTATTGGTAAGTCACAGAATAGGCCAGTCTTTTATATTCATTAATTGTATGGTTTTAGAATTCTGTGATGCCTTCAAATTCTAAAATTTATTTATTCTGACCTAAACTGTACAGGAAAAAATATGAAACCTATTCAAATGGAATGTCATGAAATATTAAGACAAAATATTACTTAAATTACTATAGAAATAGTTGCAAAACAACTGATGGATCATTTTGGACATTTCATGGTTTTCTTAAATCTTTTAAAGGATATATTCTAGTTCTTTGTTTAGTCTTGTTTTATATTACTGCCAAATCCTTCACTTTAAAAGTGACGTACACTGAAATGCCACCAGTAAATAGCACTGTGCCTTTTATATTTTATACCAAAAGATCTAATTTATTTTAAAACCAAAATCTAATATGCTTTAGAAAATACTAAGCTGAGATGTTTACTGAAATGTTTACTGCCAAAGTCCCAATGTTTTATCAACTAACACTGAAGTTTAAATTAGGGCTAAACTCAGGAAATCGATCTTCATAATATTTTAACATGATGTTTGTCTTTATAAGGTGGTTTTCCCCTAAGAAAAACGAACTTGACTTACAGTCAAATTTCGGTCCCAGATCTGTATGCTTCCATTCTGGCAGGCAGCTGCTACGAGGTTTCCATCTCTACTATAGGTGCACGTGGTGGGAATGACTTTTTTACCCTGCATTGTCCGTGGTTTAAACACACTTCTTTGCTTCTTTGGATTTTCAACTTCCCATGTCCTCACAGTCCTTAAAAAAAAAAAAAAAAAAAAGATTTTCATTTACAGAAAGAAGTTTAAAATACAAATGAGCCCATAAAAGACTGCTTCAAATGTTAAACATATATATCTAATCATTATTCTAAACTAAAATGTACACTGTAAAATGTTCTCCATTTATAAATGAAGTTACTCACCGAAATAAAGTGAACCATCTGAATTGTGTTGCCGTCAAATCAAACAGCAAATGGTAAATCTATCCGAGTTATTAGTTATGACCCTCTAAAGCACTGGCCTCCAAACAGTTCTGACTATACACTCTGATCAGTACAACTGCTGAACATACACCCCCTACATACACACAGTAATTTCTAAATTACTTACATGTGTTAATACAACATATACTAGAAAACACACTCAAAACATAGGTCACTAAAAAAGAATGATGTCCTGCTGTAGGGCCCAGGTAAAGACCTCACGCCTCTGAAGAAGTAAAAACAAAGCTTCCTGCTCCTGAGTTTTCAATATGTAACAGCAGTCTAAAGCTAGGGCGGGGACAGAATCCCCTTCTGCTCACAGTCCCAGGGAAAGGAGTATTGCCATTAAGAGAAACGAAAAAAAAAAAATCTGTATGACCAACAGAGAGAATGAAAAAACATAATATATAGAAAAACAAAGATGCGTTCATAGACTTCTTGGTGGAAATTATCCAAGCCAAACTATTATGGACCATCTTTAAAGTTCTGAAAGGAAAAAAATATCAATCTAATAATCTATAGCCAGTGAAAATATATTTCAAAAATAAAGTGAAATATACACTTTTTTCTGATGAACAAAACTTAAGACAGTTCATTTCCATCAGGAATTTACTACAAGAAATGTTAAAGAAAGTTCTTTAGGAAGAACGAATATGACATAAATGGAAATCTAAATCTACATAAAGAAACAAAGAATACTGATAAAGGCAAAAATAAGGGTAAATGTAAAAGTCATTTAAAAATGTTTAAATGTCTTTAAAAGATAAATGGCTGTAAAGCAAAAATAATAACATTGTGAAGTTTATAACATATGTTAAGTAAAATATATGACAACAATAGCACAAAGTTTAGGAGGGAGGGATGAAAGGACAGTTTTACACCATACTTGAAATAGTATAATACTATTTGAAGAGAGGCTTTGATATATTAAAGATGTATATTACAAACCTAAAGTAATGGCTAATGCATTTTTTATAATGAATACATAATAATGGAGAGAAAATGGAAAAAAAATCCTATAAAAACAGGAAAAGATGATAAAGAACTTGGATAAATATAAAACGAATAGCCACAGTAGGTTTAAAACCTCACCAATAATGACATTAATTGAAAATGGCCTAAAAACTCTAAGAGGCAAAGATTATCAGACTGGAGTAAATAAAAGCAAGACTCAGCAGTTTCTGTCTTTAAAAAAAAACCATACAAATACTAAATACAAAGATTTAGATAGGCTAACAGCAAAAGGACAGAAAAAAGATGTGCCATGTAAACATAATCAACAGAAACCTGGAGTAACCATATTAATATCAGACAAAGCAGACTTCAGAGCAAGGAATAAAACTAGAGACAAAAAAGAATATTTCATAATGATAAACAGTCAACTGATCAAGAAGACATAACAATCCTAAATGCATATGCTCCTAATAACAGAGCTTTAAAATATGAAAGCAAATTTAAAAGAAATAAAGGAATAACAAATCATAGCTGTACCTTCAACACTCCTCTCTCAGTAACTAATATAACATGTCGACCTCTCTCCCTCCTCCAAAAAAATCAGTACGGATATGTAAGACCTCAAAAACACTACCAAACAGGTTGAGCTAATCAACATTTCCATAACACTTCACCCAAAAACTGAATATGCATTCTTTTCAAGTACACATTGAACATTTACCAAGATAGATCATATTCTGAGCCATAAAACAAACCTAACCACACTAAGAATGCATGAAACCATACAAAGTATGTACAATGTCAAAAAATATAAATAAGCAATCAATAACAGAAATGCACCTGGAAATACACCTTTTTCAAAACATTAAGAAATTAAGAAATACAATTGTAAATAATCCATGGGTCAGAAAAAAATCACAAGGGATATTAGAAAATACTTTTAATCTGACAAATGTAAAAATACAGCATATCAAAATTCATGGTATTCAGCTAAGTGCAAGGCACAGAAGGAAAACAGCACTAACTGCATATATTAGAAAAAAAGAAAAGCCTCAAATCAATGACCTAAGATTCAACCTTAAGAAACTAGGAAAAACAGA
>CM053501.1:85640978-85799241 GCA_028627145.1 Eidolon dupreanum
GATAAATATTGACAGATATAAACCATATAGACAAAAGCTTCTTGGGTCCTCGATAATTTTTAACTGTAAAAGGGTCCTGAGACTAAAAACTTTGAGACCCACAGCTTTATATTATAAAAGACCTCATAATTTTTGAGTGCTGACTGTGGGCCAGACAGTGGGCTGAACGCTTCCCATGAATCATTGCACTTAATCCTCACAGCACCACCAGGAGGTAGATAACATTATTGTCCCTGTTTCACAGAGGAGAAAACAAGGGTGGCCAAGTAACCTGCCTAGGGTCATACAGGGCCAGATGCAAACATAGATCCAAGTGACAGCGGAACTCAGAATCTCAGCTGATCACCCTCTCCTGTCCTTGTCTTGCTGTGAGCATATTGCTGGGCTCTTCATGGTCATCAGATCTAGTGAAGTCAACATATGTTGACTCCAGGACCTACTGGGTCCTTCTAGGCATTCACTTTGGGAATCCTGGGGAGAAATTTTTTTGTAAGTAAAAGGGAACTTATGACAGAAAAGAGGCGGAGAACATCAACTGGGAGGGTGAGAGGAAAAGGGCGAAGGGAAGGGCCCCCAGGGGTGAGTGTCTGAGGGTGTGGAGGGTACTTTTCATGCAACTTTCCCCAGAGCTAAAACTCAATTCCACTTAGTTACACGGCTGCCCCACTCCCCGTTGGGCTCAGACGGAACATCTGTGCTGCGTTATGCCATTGGAATGGGAAGCACAAGGAAGGAGGACCTGAGCCAGCGTGTGAGGCCTGTGGTTCTGTTCCGGCCACCGTGCGGATGTTGTGCAATTCAGAAATGGCCTTGATGATTTATGTTGGCTTTCTAAACAGTGGGTTTCCCAATCCATGAATGGCTTTATGGAGTGAGAAGTGTAGCGGCCAGATGTGCCCCACGGGCTGATAAAGGAGTGAATGCACATGGCGTCTGGGGCTTGGTCTCCAGATAAAGGCAGGGATCAGGCACTGAAGACAATTTAATTTCTGGCCAAGCTGCCCCTCTTTGTGGAGCCCTTTCGGCAGGCACACCAGGCTGCCTGCTGCCCTAGGATGACAGAGGGGCACCCTGTGACAGTGAACCTGAACACAGTCCAAGCATACTTACAAGAACCAGTCCACTGCGATGATGAGCGTGATGTCGTCAGTGGGTAGGCCCACAGATGTCAGCACAATCACCATGGTGACCAGGCCTGCCTGAGGAATCCCAGCTGCCCCGATACTGGCAGCCGTGGCTGTGATGCTTTAAAAGAAGTCCCAAAACAGAAAACATTTGTACAAATCTCCCCAAATAGAAAGTATGCCTTGCAAACACACGTAGCACAATGTCTCACTTGCCAAGTTAACGGAAGAGAATGTGCTTTTGAAAAATGTAAATGAGGTTATAAAAAAACCCATTGAACAAAAAATCACATAACTAATATTTACCAAGTGCTTATTATGTGCCATCTGATATGCTAAGCATGACTTATCTCATTCGATCCTCACAACAGCCTTTAAGAAGTTGGTCATATTATTATAGCCATTTCAAAATGAAGAAACTGGTGGCATTATACTTTTCATGTACCCAAAAGTATTTTATAAGGTCTAAAATACTGTATATAGTTCAATAACAATTTGTTTTTAATAATTCCTCTCTCCAAGTAGAAGGCTGTAAAGATATTGAACTTGCATGGTTAATGAGGTCAGAAAAAAAAATCAAATTTATCAATGAAAAAGAAAAATGATTATGAACAAAGTTCTGTAGCACTATAAATATTTTTAATGGAGGCAGTGTGGTCCTGGTTTGTAAGGCACACAACCTATTTGGGACTCAGTTTGTTAAATATCTATTTGATAGGCTAATGTGAGGTGAAAATGGTTTATAAGTAGTAAAGTATTACCTAAATATAAAGTGGTATTAATAAAGTAACAAGTCTGTGGAAGAGACTGTTTATGGTTCTCCCGTGCGGTTTGCCTCCCATGGTATTAGAATTTTTAGCTGGTATACAGATGCCCAGAATGAAGACATTTCCTAGCCTCTCTTGGAACTCCTTTAGACAAAGTTCCGGCCAATGACCCATGGATAAAAAGTGATCAAGCAGCTTGAGGGCTATGTGACTCCACCTCTTCTCATTGGCAAAAATTTGGAGGTGGTGATGAGCTGCCTTGAACCATTTGGATGAGGGTGACACCCCAGGGATGCTGGATCCTCAAGCCTTGGTCCCTTACATCGTAGGATACCTACCAGCCTTGATGGCTTTGTGGAACAGAGTTGCTTCTTGTGAGAGAAATGCAGTTCTATCTTGCTGAAGTCACTGTTTTGTTATTTTGAATTCTGTCACACGCAGCTGAACCTTTTTTGAGACTCAAGGGTTTTCAACCAGTATGCCAATGTGTGCCCAAGAATAGGTTACAGTGAGCTAAGAAATTGATCTTCCAGCCCCAGTGTACCTACAATGCACCCTACAATGTACCAATGCACCCTACAACTATTATCATTTTCCAATAACACATATATACAGTCTAACATAACTTACTTCTTAATATATATATGTATATGTGTGTGTATATACAAAAAATGTGTGGAAACTAATGGAGATTAAAAATGATTAAAGTGACATAAAAACCAAATTCAAGCCATAAATCTGAATATGATTTGGTCTAGGGTAAAACGTTATAAAAGACAATTTTTGGGACAACTGGGGAAATTCGAATATAGACTGGATATTCTGGAAGTATTTTAAAGATTCTTATTATTGTGGTTTTGTAGAAAACCATCCTTATTCTTAGGAGATGCATGCTGAACTGTGCACAAGTGAAATGCCAACAAGGGGCAGGAGGAGGAAAAGTGGCAAAATATTAACAGTTGTTGGATCTAGGTAGAAAACATTTGTTATAATGTTCTTTCAACTTTCCTATATGTGAGACAAATACTTTTATGATAGAAAGTTGTGAAAAAGCAAAAATATATGATTTATTTGATCTCCAAAATAAATTGCTAATAATAATTAACATGTAACACACATACAGACACATGATGACGAGCAGAGTCTGATCTGGATTGTGAAGTTTAAGTCTCCATTATACACTAGTTATTGGTCTGTTGTGCATACTGACTTTTGGTAAGCAAAAAGAGAAGATTATATTCGCATATGCACTTGGGTATGTGTAGACTATTTCCAGAAGAATATTAAAGAAACTAGCAAGCAACAGTGGTTGCCTTTGAAGGAAACTAAGAAATCAGAGGCAGGTATGGGAGGAAAAATTACCTTTCACTAGACACTTCAAATATAATGGTTAAAAATAGAGTCCATAAAAATAAAATTCTTAAGCTATGTCAGTGTGGTCTATCATCTATTTTATACTGCCTAAAAATTAACCCATTTAATTTTTCGAGTTATGTTTTACTTTCTAATATTGTCAGTATAAGACATATTTTAATGTCTTTTAAAACTGAAGTATAATCTAACCTTTTCTAAAAAGAAAAATTTCCATACCATGTATTCTGTAGATAGACATATTTTTCTATTCCTATATATAATATATTTCTATGTATTTATTTAAAAAGAAAAAGCTAGATATTTATAGATGATATATTAATAAGTAAATCAATCAAGTGGCAAGCAGTACATATGGTGTAATTCATTAATTACAAAAATAAAAGAATGTGTATGTCTATGCATAAGAAAAGGTCTTTGTACACCAAATATTAACAGAGGTCACCTATAGAAAAATAGGGAATGATGGCTTCATTTTTTTACTTTACACATTTCTATATTATTAGAATTTCATCATTAATAAATGTGCACATATGTAATTTAACAAAAAAAAGAATAAAAATACCGAAATATCAAAAATGCCTAAATATCAAAACTACTCCTATAAACCTCAGCCTCCTATTTATGTATGATCTCCTTCCCAATCAGTTTCCTCACCGAATCCCCAATCACCATCTCATCACTTAAAGTTATTCTTAAGAAAACGTTGTGTAGAACTGTCCCTGTACCTGATTGTAATAATCTGTCCAAAGTTCAGTTCAAAGTTGTTAACTTGAGCAATGAAAATGGCAGCCAAAGCCTCGTAGAGGGCGGTTCCATCCATGTTAATTGTGGCCCCTACAGGAAGCACGAATCTGGTGACACGTTTGTCCACGCCATTGTTCTCTTCCAGGCACTTGAAAGTGATGGGCAGGGTGGCAGAACTGAGAACAGTAAAACAGGGGATGTCAGCTGACAGTCCTGATAGTCCAGACTGTACCTCATGTGTTTGGTATTTGGGGCAGAGAGTTCCTTCCTCTCGCATGTCCTCAGTTTAAGGGAACTAAGTCAGCACTTATATAAATAGGGGAGCAGGGTTAGGAACAGTGTGGGTCTCCTCATTGGGTCATTGGGTAGCTCTCCTGCTTCTGAGTTTCTCTGTGGGGCATGATTTGTCATTTGTCCCCATCACAACAGCATGTGCCAAGTCACTCTGCCACCTCTCCCTCAGGCAAATGTCAACTGGAAGAGGGAGATGATGGTGAGCAGGAGAGGCTAGTTGATTTCCATTGCGCCTCCCAAAAGGGTTTAGAGCCAGCCATTCCTTGAATCTCAAATGAGTCTGATTAGCATCAGAAGTGAAAAAGTCAATTCATTTGCCTGGAAGTTTAAATCCCCTCTCTACCCTGAACCTGGGGGTTCTGGTCCAAAGTAAAGTTTGAGATACGATTTCTGATAGGAGTCAGCCACTTGTCTATACATACCTGGAGGAGGTTCCTAGAGCTGTGATGAGCGCTTGTAGCAACCCTCCAATAAAAACCCAAGGGTTTTTCCGCGTCACCAAGAAGTAGAGGAGGGGCAGGACAATGACTGCGTGGATAAGCAAGCCAACAATAACTGTCACAGTGTACATGGCAAGCTGGCCCCCAATCACTCCCATGTCTTCCATCTCAACAATTTTCCCTGCAATCAGGAAGAGGATACCCAGAGGCGCGTACCTAGGTAGGAGCAACACACACACAGTTGGAAGTCTGATTTGCAACAGGCTATTCCACAGAAATTACCAAGTGATAAGAAAAAGTGTGAGAGAGTTAACCTCCAAACTTTTTTTTTTTTTTTTTTTTTGCCCAGGATACTATTAGGACTTGTAGAAACTGTGAACTTCTTTATTTTCCTTTTTTTTTAAATTATAAATTTAAATATAAATATTGCAGAATTAGGCATTTCCCCCACTCAGAATTTCTCTAGGTTACATTTTTTTTCTCCTCCTAAACCTATGAAAAAAGACAGGTACAGAGGTTTTGTTAACCACATCTGTTTTCCTGGATAACTATCTCTTTTTACGCCTGGGTCACGTTTCTGGTCCTCAGATGTGACCCACTCCTCCTGTCTCCTGCTCCCCTGCTAAGTTCTCTAAACTGCCAGAATCCATCCACCCAATATCCAGACTTCTCAAACATTTTCCACATCAGAGACTGATTCCCAAGTTAAAGCAAGATGCATACAATGCCATTTCAGTGTTTTAGATATTCAGTCAGCTCTTTCATTCGAGGATCGCTTTTATTACTTTTTCCTAAGTTATACACTACTTATAATATTACTTAATATTAGTCTTCAAATCAACTCTTCCACTTAAGTAAATTTACTCTAAGAGGAAATTTTATGTTACAGTGCAAATGGAAAACTAGTACCATTTGCCATAAATAGAAGGTAGCTGTAAATTAAATTTAAGCTATTAAAATTAATAATGTGCATGTATGTACTACCACAATCAGGTTATAGATGTTCTAAGTAAGTAATTATCACCCTTAGGCTGCTATTGCCATTTGTGATCTTTCTCCTCTGGACTTGGCAAGAATGAACAACTGAGACACAAAATGACTTGCACATATTGAAACAACCCTGACTGCTTCAAGGCCCCACCGCCGGGCATTCAGCTTCTGTCTGCTATGTGCAGTAAACCACAACCAAACTCTCATTACCAAAAACAGAGAGGCCAATCACCCTTAAAAAGAAGGGTCTGCTGGGAACTGTGGAGGACTTATTTCAAACAGAAAAAGACAATGTTTCTTTTAAAAGTCTTTTAATAACACAGGCCAGGAAATTATAAGAGTACCTGTTTTCAGAAATGTAATAACTCAGTGTTGAATGTGCAGGCAAAATGTACAGCTTAAAAAAGCTACATGTGAGGTTCATTCAGCAGCCTTGAATGGGCTTCTTTCATAAAAGAGGTGAAAGGTAGAGGCATTTTAATAATATGAAGATGAATGTCCACTTTCAGTCCTGCCAGAATTTCAAAGGAGTGCCCCTAGTTTTTCATTTGGGGGCCCCTGTGGAGACCACATTCTGATCCATCTTTGTGCCCAAGTTCACATCCATCTTGTACAAACTCCTGAAAAATGAATTTCTCTGGGCTTTGGTGACAATAAAGACAAAGAATATTTTTAATCATGTTGGTGAGTATTTTTCTTAGAAAATGGATGCCTTCCTGCCTCAGGTGCCAATTAGGAGTCTGGATTAAAAATTAAAGATAAAGGGTAAGCAACCCCCACATGATGCTAAACCAATCAAAGTGTTCTCTCCCTGCTGGGGAGAATTTACTTTCCAAGGTCAATATTCCTCCTTGGGTTTAGTCTTCCTTTGTCTCCTGCTCTCAACTTTATTTGAAGAAGTTTGGTTATAAATTTTGGCTTGGCATTCTATAATACTTCCCAGGAGTCCTTCAGGCATGCAGTAGATGCGCCATTTAATTTCTTCCTTAGGGCTGAAATGGAGGAGAGGAGATCTGTTTTTCTGGTGTTCTAGGGGCTTCTACAGTTGCTTTACCTGCTACTGGAAATACTCTTGTCCTGGTACTGTGTATAGCTGGCTCCTGGCCATTCAGGCCTTAGCAAAAATTGTTACTGCCTCAGGGACCCTTCCAAGGCAAATTTTATGCCTTTTCCCCAGTCACTTTTTATCACATCACATAAAATTAAACCTGCTGTTTTATTATTTTTTTCACAGCACCTGTGACTGAAGCATATGCGTGATTTATTTGTTTGTTTATTTTCTGTCTTGCTGAAAAGAATGTTAAGATTCAGGATATTCTTGTATGTTTTCTTCATTGCTATATTCACAGTGCCTGGAATTATAGTATATATGCTTGGTATATAGTAGATAGTCCATAAACATACATTGAATGAATAACTAAATAGATATAAAATGATGGTAAAAAAGTTGACATCTTTCAAGAACAAGGAAGCAAACTTATTGAGAGGCTTGCAGATAGAGTCAAGGCCTCTACAAGCCCAGAAAGTCATTGATTTTCTTGTGCTTAGCCTAATTGCAACGGGCCATCCTGCCTGGTGGCATTTTCTCAAATACAGGACACATGTTGAAGGCAATAAGCATCAGAAATAGTATCAGAAATTACTATAATTCAGACTTTTAAAACCACACACATATATATAGCAAACGGAAATACATACCACATTATCACTGCTACCAATCTCATGATGGCTTCATTAAGAGAATCAAAGAACTCTCTCAGGGCTTGTCCCTGCTCCTTCATGTTTCCGATCACAAAACCAAAGCACATGGAGAAGACGACCAGTCCCAGGGCATTGACGCCGTTCACAGACCCTGGAACTGGGACCAGCTCCTCCGTGATCCTTGAAAGAGTCTCCATGGCCTCTGACACATTGTTTATCACAGCGCCCACCAGCGTTTCATTGGACTGGATGGGGACTTTAAAGCTTCTCTTCTCATAGTTGGTTTTAAACTTAAAAAAGAAAAGGCACAACAGAAATTAAAGGTGATCTTTTTTTCTTCTTTGTACTTTTCTGTTGTCCAAATTTTCAACAATGATATATATTACTTTGCATTCATAGAATAGTATTGTAGAAAGTATCTATTTATTATCTATCATCTATCTAATCTATGACAAACACCTACTACTTCCTTAGCGCGTGCGCGCGCGCGCACACACACACACACACACACACACTCAATCATAACAGGAAAGTGATATCTGGTTGAAAATATTGGACAAAACATATACATGTGCTTTTACTTTCTTCTGAAACCATAATAAAATGATTATAACAGGCTTTTAAAAAACTATAAATCCAAATATTCATAATAGTCCCTTTACTATGCTATGGGATTATGGACAAATCACATAACATCCTTTTGCTCATATTCCACAGCTAGGAAAAAGGGATAACTGTGCTGGTTCTACTTCATGGTGTTGTTGTAATGATCAAATAAAACAGAATACACGAGAACACCTTATAAATTTTAAAGTATTATACATTAATGTTGGCTAGTGGTGCTCAATAAGAAAGCCTTTCAGGGACTAGACTTAGTTGGAGACTTCAGGGGATATTTAAAAATTTAAATCTTGAAACAACAGTCTTCAAGGCATTCCTGATAGTAACAATTCTTAAGAATAAGTGCTTGATTAATAGTTGATGATGACTACCCACTTCTCAGGCCCATAGTAGGATTTCTCTTCTTAATCAAGAGATGATCTTTTCTCCATAGATTCTATAAAGATGTCCCAGACAGGAGATGCCAAGTATATTACTGAGGCCAAATGAAACAATTAAACCCATCCCTTTATAATTTTAGTGATGATAGAATTCCTGGAACTCATGCTGGTAGTAATAAGGCATCAAAGAGAATAATAAATATATGGAATGTTGACTGGATCTAGAGCCCAGAAGAAGAAAGCATTGATCCCAAACAAGGACATGGCCAGCTGTCAATCCTGTGTACACATCCCTGAACAATCAGTGGTACTGTTGGTAATTTCGAGTAACAAAAAAACTGGTCCCTCTTTGTTTCCTAATCCAATCAACTCTCAAATATCTATTTAATTGGGGTTTTTATGCATTTTATGGATTGTTTGGGTAGCTTTTCAATCCCAATTAGCCTTACTATACCCCTCTAACTCTTTCTCCTTAGACAGTTGGTAGCCTATACAGAAACTGTAACCTTGTTTGCATTCTGGTCTAAAACAAATAGATCTGGGAAGATACATTTGCTTCCCCTTCAAAATTCTGTAAATGCAATCCAAAACCAAATATAAAAAATCAGCATGAGTCAGCACTTTTCCTAGTGCTGCTAGAAATCAGCATTTCCGATGTCACCCAGTGCCAGCTGACTAACTGGAATAGCAAGCTCCATGGTGCTGGAGTTCGCTGGTCAGATTGAAAAGGTTTATTATTTACGGTTATAATTGTTTTTGAATAAAGAAAGTTAGATTTAAGCCTCTTAGGCTTAAAAAAAATTTTTTTAAGGAAGAGTTCTGTTAGAATTTAAAGTGTATGCATGTATTACCTATTAAAAATAGTCAACAAAAATTTTAAAGAGGAAAAAACAAGGGTGACATATGTGTACAACTTGGTCCTCCAAAAGGTCGGGGGTTTGTTTTGCTTGTTTTACAAATTCTAATCAGAAGAATTAGGAAATTACAACAAGGGTAAAAATGACACTAACTGGAAAAACATTTGGGAATGGTTATTGAACCCAGAAAGTCTAATTATTTTCCTTTTATATTTGGGCAACAAAGCTTTTTGATTCAAACGATGGTAGAATGGACTTTACTAATCTAATTTTTTTCCCTAATAGTAAAATATATTTTTATTCAAAACACAGGTCTAAGAGTTACTTGGATATGGGGTAGCAAAAAGGAATTGGACCTCACTATAGACTCCAGGTAGGTATCTCATCACCCAAGTTATCCTTTTCTAGGAAGCAGAAAGAAGCCAGAATTTGAAGTTAATACAATGGATTTAAACCTGAGTCTGCCATTCACTAATTGCGAGACCTTGTGCCTGTTACACAACCCCTTGGAGTTATTATAGATGTGTTGCCTCATCAATAAACTGAAGATAATGATACTCATTATATTTATGTGAAGACTAAATATAACATTAGTGCTTGATACATAGCAGGCATTCAATAAGTGAAGATGCCATTTCTTTCCAATATGGTTACTCCTTTAGGATCATTAAGACCTGAGTCCAGACTTTCTAAAAAGAGCCTATTGAATTTTTAAAATTAAATCCAGAACTTGAATAATTTTCCTAATCTTTAAAACAGTTTGTACATATATTTTATATTGAAGTTTGCCTGATTGGTGGGCTTTTGCGTGGGGTATCGGGGGGAGAGGAGAGAGAGAGTCTCCTGATTAGCCTTATTAGCAATTAACAGAGATTCAGTGAGCTATTTATACGCAAGACACGCAGCATCTGGCAACTAATAAGCCTTCAGTATAAAGTGGAACCCCCCTCTGTCCCCTAAATTCATCAGAAAATCATAATGCTTTCCATCTGGTTGAGAAGTTTTATTATTGCAGAGAAATGGACATAAAATAAAATAAAATAAAATAAAATAAAATAAAATAAAATAAAATAAAATAAAATAAAAACAGAGTCCCACTCTGTTGGTATGCCAAAGAGGAATTTCGAAGGTGAATTAGTAGCCATAGAGTGTTTACCTGTTTAAAGCAGGCTTCCACCAGATTTGGAGGGAACATATTCCTGCAAAGAAAGTAATAGTCACTTGAAAATTTTCCCAAATAATATGTTAGCTCCTTGAATACTTTTTTATTGTGTCTAAAGTAAAGACTGTATTGGACTAAGCAGCAAATGGAAAAAGAAAGATTTTGGTGGCTTTTATGACTTAAAAGGGGACATATGGTCATCCTTAAGTATGGCCCATGTAATTCATATTTTTCAGGGAAGTCCCAAATTTAACTCATGTGTCCTCTCGTTAGACAATGAGATTCTTTGTTCAGATATTATATCATCAAAACTTTGCTCCTCGCTAGAATCAAAGTGAGAATGGAAATGCCTTTTGTCAAAAGAATTCTGGTTCATTGAGATATTATTCCATAATGGCCATTTGGTATTGTGCCATGTGTCTAGGGACCAAATATTAAAAGTCATGGTTGGACTGTGGAATTTTGATCTCCACAAAGTCCCCCCAAAGGCTCTCTGGGGGATGGAATATCGACGTTCTATTGTTGGAGCTTCTGAGGCGCTCCTAATGAGAAGATGGACTACAAAATTTGACCTTGAGGTCTATGTGGCAAGGTTTGTCACTTCCTCAGAGCAGTGCTTCAGTGTATGGTGCGGGGAGGAGAAGGAGCAACACTCTAGCTGGGGAGTCTCTAACCAGATGTGAGATGTTGGCCAAATCACAGCACCTATTTAGGTCTCAGTTGACTTATTTGTTAAAGAGGAAACTGGATTTCATAAGAGCTTTAAGATTGAAGACTGTGGGAGAAGGAGACATCTGGGCAGTTGTAGAGCCTGAGATTTAGCAATTGTATACCATTAAAGTCATATTTAAAGGTTATAAATTCTTGTCTCTTCCTACTGCCTTGACCATTTGGTTTCCTTTTTCCTTCCTATCTGTGCTCTATGGGACTGTTTCTACAAACCCTGATAGAAATGTGAGTTCAGGAGATTGCAGGATAAATGCTTAAGCCAAGTGACTGGGTGGGGACAGGTTAGTCATACCCTTGTGACTGAAGCAAGGAAGGGAAGAGGCATATTTGGTGCTCTGATGGATCAACAGGCCTGGGAATGACAAGATCTCAATTCTTTAAACAATGAATAGAAGTCATAGAGAAAGAGAAAATAATAAAATACTCCTAATCCAACTAACTTTATTCATAAATAAAGTTAATGAAAAAATGGTGAAAAGCCTTAATTAAATGTATGAACTAAATAAAAACATAGTTATTAGGTGACAACTTGACATGAAATTTTCTAGGGTAGCTTTTTACTTTCAGATCATGTGATTAACTTCCTGAAAAAGGCTTTCAAAAAGAGGCTTCATGAAACTGAGTCGTGTTTCCATGTAGATGGTACAAAGGCCCCCATGACAGGAATGGAAAGGTGCTGCAGAAGAGACCCTTTGTTCCCCAAATCTCTCTTGAATCTCCCTGCCACAGACCTAGTCGTTGAGATGGCATGTGAAATCAAGTCCCTAGAAGTGTCCTTCAAATGATCAATTGGGATCCCTTTAGGGTAGGTATTTAGGATTGGCAAACCAGTCACTTTGCGAGGAAGTTGTAAGGAAGGTTTTGGGATGAGAGGCTGGAGAGGGTTACATGTGTGTGTGGGAATGTAAGCAGGTGGGGAATCTAGAGGCCTGTCCTGGAATATCTTCCATTTGCCCTTCTAGATTCACTCTCCATCCTGCTTTGTGCCTTGAGAGGCTGACCCCTTGGTTTGTAGCATGTGAGTTCTCTTGTCTTTTGGCTTCCTGCTTGGGTTGTCCAGTGGGACATTCTGAAAGATCACAGGGTGGTGAAAGAGAGAAGTGGATGTGTATATTTTTGCAGCTCATCTTTGACAGGTTGAATGGCAGCTCCTTCCCTCCCCACCTGAGGGCCCTTTCCCCAGGCCACAGATCTTCCCGAGTTCTAGTAACAGCTCATTCTTTTGCCTCTCAGAGCTAGGGGGTAGTAAATAAAACACCTTCAGATTGCCATTATTCCCCTGGTGCCTCACCATCTCTTTTAAGTTTCCCTTAACCCTGCTTGTACCTTTGCAAGCCTTTTTCAATGATCCTTTTGAAAATGTAATATGCTTCCTGCTTCCTGCTTGGATCTGACTGATGCAAGGGCAGGTGTGTAGAGAGAGCAAGCAGGAAGGATTCAGGATCAAGCTTTGACTTATATCACAGTTCTGTATAAGGACGACTCTATCATCAAGTCTGTTTCAAGTGTTAGATAAGACATTTGTAATCAGTATATGGTTTGTACATAAAACGATGCTAAAGAACCCATCCTTTAATCTTTTTTTTTTTTAAAATTAATCTGACAACTCCTTTATCCATAAATAAT
The DNA here is from genome assembly GCA_028627145.1 of Eidolon dupreanum. Taxonomy (NCBI): domain Eukaryota; kingdom Metazoa; phylum Chordata; class Mammalia; order Chiroptera; family Pteropodidae; genus Eidolon; species Eidolon dupreanum. The sequence continues at coordinate 85,653,788 of CM053501.1, forward strand.
ACCAAAAAATAAATAAATAAAGACCTCGAAATAGGTGTGACCAAATGACCTCTAAAGTCCCTTCTGGGAAGAAATTGTGTATAATGGATGAGAATACAGACCACAAGTTCTAAATAAAAAGAGTCCAATAAAGAGGCTATACTTGAATAAAAACTAGCTTTAAAAAGCAATACTTGAGAAAAGTAAGGTAAAAATTATTAATATGAGTGATCAGATTCTGAATCCTAAAAGCAGGGCTCTCAAAATCTATGTCCTTGCTCTTCTTTACTCTTTCACATAAGATCAAATAATGAATCCTTACTTTAATTTCTGTTAGAAAAAAGTAAAGATGTAATCTTCATGCCCTGCAAGGCTGGTTCAGTTGAACATATCTTTCAGGGTTCTATTAGCTCCCCAAAATAAGAGGGGTTGGGTGGTCGAAATGTATCAAAAGGGACGGGCTTGCAAGGACATACCTGATCAAGTCCAGGAAGGCGTCTGCGGCTGTCACTTGTACAATTTTGCCTTCTCTGTACATGTTTTCCTTCGTGCCCTTCCCAGGATGGATGATGATAACAATGATTATGCCAATCACCACGGCAATGATGGTTGTAGTCATGTAATAGACTACAGCTCGCATTCCCATCTTCCCTGATGCCTTACTATCTAGGGCCGCCATTCCTGGTGAAGGCAAACAGAAGCAGATTTTCAACAAGTCAGTCCAGGGAATTCTCTAGTGGAAGGTAATGGGAACAGTATTTCCTTCTGCACTCCTCTACCCTCATCCCACCCAGCAATGGGATTTTGTACATGCTATGAGAACTTGGCACCAAATTTAATCAGGGCATCACAAAAGGTGAAGGGAAAAAACCCACAGAATGGCTAAGCATCAGCTACGTCAGCAAACATGTGATCCCCCGTTTTCTGCTTCAAGAGTTGATTTCACATGTCTCTTTAATGATGTAAAAGGGCAACCAAATTTTTTCCTATGTTACTACTAGTTGGAGAAGCTATTAGTGTGAATAACGAGGGATGTGTGTGTATGCGTGTAGATGAAGAGCTAGAACCTTAAAAAAATTTCTGGCAGGATAATCTCAAGTTTAAGCACCGTGGTGACTCACACAGATTAATTGCCATTAAATCCTTTCAAAAGAATTATTTTACATATACACTTGGGAGTCTTTTTTGATGTTTTTATGTAAAATTTAAGCTATTATTCCCATCACCTACTGATTTATCTTCAATATCCACTTAAAGTAGACATTGTTATAAGGCCAAAATTCTCAAATAGTTTCTCTGCTGTTTATTTTCATCTTATTTAATCAAAACTTAAAAAAAATTATTTTGATGGGGTTCTTCTCATTTCTACACGCTGCCTTCCTCCACCTTGTCCCACAGGCCTGGAGTACCTCATTTCAATATAACATTCTTCTCATTTTTAGGACATTTTCAAAGTTTACCTCAGGCAAGCTATTATCCTAGGTAGGAAAGGAGGCTTGCCTTTTAAGGTTTTCCTAATTGCACTAGCAAATAAAACATATCTCAATGCTTCTTGGGATGGAGAAAAAATGAAAATGACACAAAACTCTTAAAAGATAAGATTATAATAATATGGAATTTTCTGGTTCATTAGCTATCTCTTAACTTTTCTTCCTTCTTTCTCCTCGCCCATCATACTAAAACAGTAAAATCCAATTATAGTTAATTAGACTATTATAATCCAATTTTGGTTAATTAGACTATTTTCTTTACTATTTAAAATTGTGCTTCTATAAATATATTAAAGAGTATATTGTATTTCAATGATCAGTATCAGATTCTAATAGTGGTTTAACATTTAAGTATTGACCCTGTTTATACCAACACATTTAGAGTAAGGTAAAGTATTGAAAAAATAGTGTTCATGAGTGTCAGTTAACTGGCTGGCTTTGCCCAAAACTCTGAATACAGTGGTAATAAGCTTATTTGGGAATTGAAGCCATGACCTTCATTTATAATTTCACTTATATTTGAACCATGTCATTTATAATTTTCATAATAAGCACTTACTTAGTATCTGATATGTTCTTATTTTTAAGTACAACCTATAAGGCAGATTAAAAAACAATTAGGTAACTCTCTAAGGCCTTAGTTAACACCAAGTAAAATGCAATGGGAACTTGAACCCAGATCTTATGTGACTAAGTTTAGTGTATTTCTGCCCCTGAGAAAACCAATTCCAGCTCCCATAAACGGGAAGGCCAACTTTGCCTTTGATGCATTAATTTGACTGTTTTTATCCTTGCCTTGAGTTTCTTAAAACCCAGGTTTACGTATCCATTTACTGCGATGGTTGCCACTTCAACACTTCACCAACGTTAAAAATGAGCTAATCTGTTTTCAGAGTGTCCCATCCCCCATTTTCATTTTCAGGTCTGAATCACATCTTGAAAATATGTTGGCTTTCCTGTGCTTGAAACAATTTCTTTCAGAAGGGGCCCACTCTCTTTCCCTTCATGGCCGGAGCTTGTCACCCCTGAAGACTGCAATTCTTCAGCTGGTGAGTTGTATGGGCCCAGTAGGCTGGGAATCTCTGCTGGGGAGTACCAGGTAGGGGTATTTTCTTCCTCAGAGATTCTTTCTTTCCCTTTTGCCTTCTATTCTGTAGTGCTGGTCCATTCTCACGTCAACTTTTTTCTGACGCTCCTGTCCACTATTGCCAACCTACAGCTATTCCGAGAGAGCACTAAGTGGTCAAGGCATAGCACTGGAACCAAAGTGGCAAACAAAGGAGGGAGCTTAGCTTTCCTTCCCCAAGGGGAGAGGGATGAGGGGAGTTATCCCAGAATCCACAGCTATAGGGAGATCAACCCTAGGAAACAAAGTTTACAGGTGTTTTGTTTGTTTAATTCTTAAAATAAAAACCATTATGAAGTATTTTCTTTGTATTTTCTAATTCCAAAATAGCTGAAGGCAACCATTGAGGCACTTTTTTTTGCAATGACTCCAGAGGGAGACTCAATAGTCACCAATCTCTATATATTGGCCTTTTCCTTTGAAAGAAAAAGCAATAGCTGCTATTATTTCAGCCAAGGGAGGGGTGTATGTATATGGAGTATCTTCATTAACCAAGCCTCCATGTAGGTTTTTTCCCTACAAGGGGTCTGGTGTCTCACATAGGGCTGCTTATCCACCTCTGTTCCTGGTATTCCAGCATCCTCCTCCTCCCTCCTTTCAGTTCTAATCAATCCCCTTTTCTCTTAGACAGGCTTATAAAACTAGCAGAGGATACGCTGTCATCAGGGCAACAGCAGGACAAATATGAATAATCTGTCACACACCAGGCCTGAAAGAGAATGGCCTTGATATTGGTGGAACCAGGAAAATGGAGAAAGAGCTCTGGAAGACAAAAATCCCAAATGAGCAGGGTGTCCTCTCCCTTCCACAAACTGTGACCATCTCCTTTCCCCAGCCTCATAAAATTCAAGACAAACCTCTACAGCAGAGACTACACACAAATGTCAGAGTATCTGGGGGTCAGGGTAGAGTACTAAATCACTTTGTAGGAAAAGGAACTTTTGCAGGGAGTGCCCCAAATGCTTGGGAAAGGAAAAGTTTGCATTGAGCCTTGTTCCTGGAAAATATTTGGACGAAAAGGGCACTGGGGCCAGGGGGAGATAGGAGATCACTGGAGTATGTAGGTATTTGTGGGAGCGTGCTACAACTATGCATTCATGTAAATACATATTTGAGAAATACATTCCAGAGCAAGTAGTAAAGATAATGATCTTGACTGGTCTCTTTTTGTTCATTTGATCTGGGCTTAACTAAACAAGTCCCATTTAAGGCACCCTAATATCTTTATCATGAAAACTGATAAAGGAGGTTACTCTGGAAAATCCCTGACACGTTCCTCAGCATTCCCCATCAGAACGAGGACCCTCTTGAAACCCAAAGAAATACTATATTGCACATTGCTACAAGTACTATGATGGGCCTTTCAATTACAATGACATGTTTGTATGTTTATATGTTTTATATATTTTGAGTTGACTTTTGTGCTAGTTCATTCACTCAATCCTACCTCCAATTAATAGCACATATTCATCTAATTTCATGACAATTGTACGTTGTATATTTTTGATATCATTTTAAAGGTGAAAATACAAAAGGCTAGAGAAATTAAGTTTAACTTGTCCAGTGTTGCACAGCCAGTATATGGCAGTGGCAGGATTTGAACCCATACTCTCAAAGGAGTGCCCTTTCTAATATACCTCTTTTCTTATGGACAAACTAGAAGTCTATAAGACTTCTTGTTACCCATGCTAGCTTTCTGCACCTTTCTTGCATTTCAGTTCAATGTTGAGATGAGCCAGCTGGCTGGAGAAAAACATAGAGTAGGTAACTGTGGCAAATTTCTGACATGCTCCTCAGCATTCCCCACCATAAGGGAAAGCAGGGATACTGGTCATAGAAGGGCCAGCTAGAGAGCTGATCAATCAGATCAAATTCCTCACCATTCCTAGAAAAACAGTCCAAAGCATGTTCTAATGGACATGAACACTTGCTGGCTATGGACATGTAAGTCTTATTTCCCTTTCTTAGAATCAACCCAGCAATAACTGGTCATCAAGAAAGCAATCAATCAATAATTTCTGCAACCTCTTACATGTTCACAATGAGCTAAACTTCTACATGAGACCAAATAAGATGTTTTCCAGAATGTAAAAGATTAAGACTTTGCTTCAGATACCTGCGTATTTTAGGTAGCAGTCACTTTGTAAAGACAGGAAAGGAAGAGAGTCCCTTGATGCAAATAGGTAAATATGCATTTACCTCTTTATTTATAAAGACAGTCTTTTGGTAATCAGTTTTTTGGTATATAACAAATATACACCAAATTCATGTTTTTTGGGGGTTAAGGTGGGAAAGGAGTGTTTAATAAACATATATGTAGAACTTTGTATGTCTATATTTAAATTAGGTTTCTTTTGGTATAATATTTAGTATAGCTTCTTGGATAATTGAAACATGTATTCAGCCAAGTATTAAAGAATAACATACAAACAATACTCTATTACTTGCATAGATTTCATTTTCCCATCTGCTAAAAACTTACATCTTATATATTAATGTGTCTCAGTATACTTACCCCAATACTTCCTGTCTTTGGTTTTGAAACATGAAATTTAAAGAAGTCGTCTGTTATGAATTGTCTTTCTTCTCATCCTTACGGTGTTTCATTATTCTTCTAGGGCCACTGGACTGGGCCCAGAAAGAACAGAAAAGGGAGGATGGCAGATGCTGATTCAAGAATATTGTTCTGTTTCAATTTTAATTTTATTTTATATGTGCTCCTTCTCCACAATAGGCTTCCCAAACTCTCATCTAATGAAAGCCACCTGTTTTCAACCCTCCTAGAATTTCAAGACGAGCAAACTTACAAAGAAATCAAGGATGAGCTCTAACACGTACTGTATTCATTTGAATATCAGATGATTTTTTTTTAAATAAGAAAGTTAAACTCTAAAAATACAACATACTTCATATTTACCAATTGAAAAATGGGCTCTTATGTCTTAAAGCAGCTGCCCACTGCTGGAGCAAGGGCACCCTCAGAAGGGAGAAAGAGCAAGAAGGCCAAAAACTCAGAGGGAAGGTAATGAGGGTTAGGGAGTGAGCACTACACAAATCACTTTGAATCTGTCTATAACTTCTTTTTTTTTTCTTTCTTTTCTTCCTTTCTTTCTTTCTTTCTTTCTTTCTTTCTTTCTTTCTTTCTTTCTTTCTTTTGCTAAAATATCCTTTTCTAGCTTCTATAGACGAGGAGTATAAAAAAAAAGTAAGGTTCTATGAGTCTATGAGTTTTGGAACAGAAGGCAAATCTTTAAAAGTTAGATTAGAAATAGTTGGTTATAAATAATTGTATCACAATTTTGAGTCACAATTAGTAAGTAGGTTATAGTATCAGAACTTAATCTAAAAGATAATATTTCAAACTGCTTAAGGCCAACCTCAAGCATTTTTGGTAGCACGTTTAAAAAAAATAATAATGACACAGTTATTAAGAGTTCAAGCTCTAGGGTTAGAATATTTGGATTGAGCTTCTAGCTCTGGTGCCATATGACCTCCATAAGCCTCAGTTTCCTCATCCATAGAATGAGATTAATGATAGCCCCTTTATAGAGTTTTCATTGGCATTAAGGGACTTCCATACGGAAAGTACTTAGCCCAGTGCTTGGCACATAACAAACATTTAATAAATGTTAGCTGTTATTATTGATTAAGCAGATAAATAATAAAGAAGCTGCTCACTGTTATTTGACCTCTCTAAGCCTCCATTGCATCTAGATAAGAAGCTAATAATACCTACGTTGCAAGCTTAGAGAAAACTTACATAAAGAATCTGCACAGAGTAGGCCCTGTTGGATAAATGCTGGTTATGATCATTATATGTCTCTCTTCACTAGAATGAGTGTCAAGAGAGCAGAAACATCTATTTTCCTCATTGACATAGCCTCAGTGCCTAGAACAGTGCCTGCACAGGAAGTAATCCAAATTATTTATACCACTGTTACTGTTGTTATGATGAGTAGAGGCCATACCCCATTTTTTAAACATTTGGATTAGTTTGCTGTATATTACAAGTTCTAAAGTTGCTTTCGTTTAAAATATTCTGAAATTCTGACTCACCAATTTTTGTTGCTTTTCCCCCAATCAATCCAAAATAGTGAGGTTCATTCTATCTTGAAGAATGAGAGACAGACTTTGCTGAGAAAGAGTGACCCAGCATCACTTGAAGCTTCGCTTGCAGAGCTGGGAGGTCATTCACAGCAGGCGTCTCCTGTCAGGTCAGGAGGGCAGGAGGCTGGCAAACCTCTGCGCCCACCACCAGGAGGACCCTTCCCTCTTTCCCTACCTTCTCTTCCTCCCACTCCTGTATTATTTCTCCTTATTTTTGCTAACATGAGTTATTTTTGCAGATGAGACTATATAAGTAATTGCTATAGTCCTATCTGTCCATATGATAGCAGAATGAGTGAATAAATGAAAAGGCAAATGCAGAGAAGGGAATGGAAGAGAGGGGTGGGGTCTACCAAGTGTTTATGGTATAGATTATGAAATCAGTTTAGTGGGTCATGACTAGTATTTTTATCCATTAATAAAAAAGAATAAAATAGAAAATATTAGCATGAAACACCTGTGGTAAAGGTATTATTTTTGAAACTTTTTTCAGCTGTGTGTGTATATGTATGTGTGTGATATATGTGTGTTGACCAGATCGCAGAGTAAAATACATTTATATTTTATTTGTAGGTTCTGGCAAAAAAACAAACAAACAAACAAACAAAAAAACAAGTCAACAGTAGAGGCTTTAAAAAGGAACCGTGAGCTATGGTCTTCTCTTCCTATCATCTTCACTTCCTGTGACCTTGGGCTTCCCTCCACATCCCAAAACTTCCTCTTGCTAGTGGAGACCAAGGAAATGAGGGTGCTGATCTCTGGTGTCTGGTCAACCATTTAAACAGAAGTTCTACAGACACTATAATGAGGGAAAAATTTTTAGAAAAAGTTTGCTTCCTGGAATTTTGAGCTAAGATGGCTTTTACTGTAATCAGTGTGTCTTAGTGACGGCAGTTAGACCATTTCCAAAGAGAGATGAGGGCAATTTTGTGGAATTCACAGTCAATTAAATCACAAGTATTTTCACATTGGTTTTTACCCTGGCCAAAATTGCCTTCCTATTATGACTGTTCATAATATCACAGAACTTGACATTTCATTCGCCTATAACACTACTTAGTTTTATGAGGTTATAGTGCATGAAAATGAGGAAGAAGCTTCCTTACAAATTTACTGCTTGTGATGGCATATAATTTGTCGGGCAAATTGATATTTTAAATTGAGCCTTAAAACTTGTCAACAGAAGTTGTCTTTGAGTCCTAGTGTTTGCTAGTAAAATGAAGTGTGGATAGATAGGTAAAAAGGAAACTTTCTCTTTTGAAAGAAGATTAAATAAAAATATCAGTGGAGCAGATAACAGTATTAGCATCAGAAAAAGTCTCATAAATCACCTTTTTTCTTCAGTCTGGTAGGACTAAGCAGACGATCCCTTTCCCCTGGCTGTAGTCCTCCTTGAAAATACGCTTTAATACAGAAAAGCAGTGAGAGAAAACGAGTTCCCTTCAGCTGCTGGTACCTCTAATAACAAGGAGCTTCCAGTGCCCTTCTCCTTAACCTTTGGGGCGGAGACTGCTTCTCCTGGGTGACCAGCTGACAAGGCCCTCTGAGTGGTCAAGCTTTGCTTTTCTCTGCACCAGTCTTAAACATCCAACAGACCTCATTACAGCCTAACGCAGGCCTGCAGTCGTTCCAGTAATGTGGTCTGCCAGAGACCCCACCGCAGGGACTTCCTTTCCCTCTCAGCAAGGTCTCAGGAAACGCTTAGAAGCGCCAGCTCTGAAATTCACTTCTCACAAGCCCACAGCTGCGGGCGCAAGGCCCGCGGAGTGGTGATTTAGATACCCATTTACCCTTCGCATTAGCCCATCCTTTGCTCACGGTATTGGAATGTGCCGCACAATATGCGTTTTTGAAGAGGAACCAGGGAGTAATTCATCTTCTTTATGTGTGCTCAGCAGAGTGAGAGGGAGAGGCGAGCGGGACCCATGATGAGCTGGGGAGTAGTGATTAGCAACAGCTGACAGCCTCAGACCAAGACCCTTTCTTTGGTTACCTCATTGTAACAGCTAGCACAAAGGATCACTGTCCTTTCGCCAAGATTTAGAAACCCAGGCCCACAGACAATAACGGCTAAAAGTATGGATTGGGAAGTGGGGGCAAGGGGCTGATCAGACCAACTCTTGATTATACTTGTATCCTGGCTTTGAAAAGAAACCTCTGTCGTACGGAAAGACACACTAACATGCTTTGGGCCATCAACTAGCACCCACCAGGAGCAATGACGGAAATGGGGAAAGTAAGTGACTTCACTCAGAGTAGGAAGTGTGCAGAGAGCAGCAAAGTGCTTTGATTTATTGAGAAGAAGAGCTTTGAGGGCCGGAGCTCCAACCCCTTCTGCTCTTTGCCCCCAAAGAATCATTATTTACAACCAACCACTGGATGGGGAGTTTGCAATGGCTAAAATAGCCCTCTTTACTTTGGACTGTGTTACTTGCTATGGAAAAGACTTTTATGTTCTGGGTCCTGAGCAAATTTCTTAGGAAGACGATAATTAAGACAGCACGTTTCCTAGCTGGCAGAATGCTGAATGCTCAAATTCCATGACTGGGCCAGACTTGTCTGAAGCTAATCAAAAGAAGCCTCAAGTTGACTACAGAGCAGGGCAGACTCAAGGGGGTACCCTTTCTTCCCATGGCAGGCCTGTCCCTCACAGTCAAAAAGGAACTGAAAGCCTCATAGAAACTGAAATCAACATATTGATGCTAAAAACCAATGTGACCTGGCCATCATTTCCAGAAGAATAACTGAAGCAGGACTGTGACTCCAGACCTTGAAAAGAGTCTGGGAAGCAGCAGAGATTCCTAGTGCCAAAGGAGCTATGCACACTGGGTGACCCCCTGTTCCCTACCCCCACCTTCCTTGCCATCAAAAGATTCTGGAACCATAACCCAAACTGACAACTCTGAAATGGACCAAGGTTAAGTTTGTTGCTTAATTGCAATTAAGTTATTTTTTAAAAGATATATTTCTCATATATATATATAAAAAAAGAGAAATGTATTCACCTCAGCTATTTTTCAAGTTAAATCCAGAATGCAGAATTTGTATGCTATGTAAAAAAATAAATTTTTAAAAATTCAAGTCCACATTTTGGCCAGTTAAGAGAGTGTGCAAAATTAGGTCTTTGAGGATAGAATTAGAGTTGACAAGAAGAGGAAGAGAAGATTGTAGAAATAAGAGAGTTGAGAGAATGACAGGAGGAGAAAAATAAAGAGAAAGACTAATGAGCAGGGAAGTATGGAATGGAGAAAAAGTTCAGTAGGTGCTTTTATCTCAGTCAGCATATTTCTTGAGATGTGGCCAACACACCCCCTTTCGGTTCTCAGCATTGGTTTTCTCAGCATTTAAAAGTTCATCAATGGTTCTTATCTAATCTATAAAGGAATAGTCACACCCACAGAGTGGGAGATTATGCTCCCAGCTACCTGACCCAAACAATAAAACAGTATTACCTCATAGAGTGGAAAAGACTGTGGTAAACTCAAGAATTGGTTGGTTTCTCTCACCTCTGCCTTACTTGTAGTAAGAGAACATTCTTTCATCGGAACAGGAAAAGCTGCATTTTTGCCCCCAGGAAAAAGGAGGGCAATAGAATTGAATTATTCCTGATATATTCCACTAGCAATGGTGCAACAATTTTTCATAGCTTTTTTCCTTCTATAGAAAGGAGTTGTTTCTGCATATTCCACTTCAGTTTCGTGACATTTATGCACACAGTTTCTATATGAACCTGTTTCATATTTTGAAGTTTTTTTTCTAGAGAGTATTTAGGAATTCCCAAAAATCCTCCAATAGACTTCAGGGATCAAGAAGGGTGTCAAAGAAAGAATGTGGAAATGGCGTTTGGTTGATTTGAGACTATTGTTGTATGGGGTTGGATTAGTAAAATTATTCTTTAACTTGAAATCTATGGATAGGGTGGGTAATGATGCAGTCACCAGTGTCTGAAAAAAAAAACAACACAACTTGTTTATGGGTACATTTGAGTAGAATCTAGTAACTCTAATAGAGGGAGAGAGAAAGAGAGAGAGGGGAAAATGGACTGCAGACATTGTTGCTAAAAAGGAATATGGGATAAAAAGTTTATAAACAAGGCAAAGGAAAGCTAGGTGCAAAACACTGATATCAAATGAATGATTCAAATGGCTATGACTGCTCCAACAGAAATAATGGAAAGAAGTGGTAAAGTAGTAAAGTTATATTAAGGGTAACTTGCTTTTAAAAGTGGCTGTATTAACTGCTTCTACAATTAAATTTTTTTCACTTATTCATGCATCATTCAGCTTTCATTAAGGACCTTCTCAATGCTCTGGCCAAAGACATGATCATTAGGGCTCTCATGTATTCAATATAATAAGTAAGACTTAAAAATATATTACTGTGGAATAGCCTTAAACAAATAAAGCACATAAAATTACCCAGCAGAGTATTTGGAATGAAATTGGGGGAAAAGCAGGAAAATTTGTTTCCTGAATTTGAAATTGGAAGGAAATGGTTATAATAAACTCCAGAGTTTGCTTGGTTAGAATCCTGGCTACCTCACTTATTAGCTTGTGGCTGGTCAAGAGACATAACTTCTCAGTATCTCAGTAAATGAGGGATAATAATAGTATTTACTTCCTAGGGTTGTTCTGAGGATTAAATGAGTTCAATGTATAATGGCTTAAAACAATATCTGGCACATGTAAATTAGCCATGATTATATTGATGTTTTTGTTTTTTCTAAATATTTTTAGATCTGAAGGTTCCTTGGAGCACCACTGTAAAATATAGGAACCCAGCAAGTAAAATTAGATTCTTTGCTGCCAGGCACATGCTAAACGCTTTATGTCATTTAATCCTCCCAAACAACCTGCAAGGTTGGGACTAACACAGAACAAGTCTGGTCCACATTTCTTGGAAAGACCTTGGTCTTTTCTTCACACTAAATACACATCATTTCTCCAACTGATCCTCTTGTATCATTATTTCCAGATGTTAACCAATCCCCATCTATAGATTAGGAAATAGGGATGTTGAATTACTTGCTCAAGAACATACAGCTGGTAATTAGCATTGCTGGCATCTGAACTCAAGTCTTTCTGCCTCTGGAACACACTGTGTCATTCCTACACCATGGAGAGGCTCTGTAAATTAAGTCTTCTTTGCATTGGACTTGTATCAATTGCTGATTTGCATTTGATTCACCTAACGGGAAACTCTCACAAAAATCTTTTAAATTCGTGTTCGAAAGGATGCTAATAGATCATAGTTAAAGAGGATTGTGCACGTGTTGAAAACTAAAGCAATGATGATGAGTGGCTCCTGGACAGCCTGCATTCGAGTTAGTCTGACATCTCATTGACCTGGAGAGTTATAACATGCTGGCTTCATCTAGAAGTGGACATGCTAAGAGATATCCTAAATCAAAAAAGAAAAAAAGAAAACCCAACAATGGATAATCACACAATGAAAGGCCTTAGGTAATACCTAGAACTCCTAGGTCCCTTGGTGAAGCTGCGTCATTCCCTTTCCGCATTCCTTTTAGAGTGTCAGTTATCAGACTTTCTCTGAGCCCATCCACGATGGTGCTCATCATCTCCTAGCCTCACTCTTCATTGTTGGGCAGCTTCAATTAAAATTACAACAACAACAACAACAACAACAACAACAACAACAATAAAATAATGCTTAGAAAGAACTGAAATCTGGTTCCTTAGAACTCTTTTCCCCTGAGATAAATGTTTGCTTCTGGAGGAATACAGAGCAAGTCTGGTCCACATTTCCCAGAAAGACCTTGGTCTTCTTTTCTCCAGACTAAATACACATCATTTCTCCAACTGATCCTCATGTATCATTCATTATTTCCAGATGCTAACCAAACTGTCATTCCTCCCACTGCCTACCAGTCAGTGCCTCATGCTCTGGTCCACACCTTCTTTTCTTGGCTTCATCTCCTAAGAAGGCCTACCCTATCCTTCCAGGCAGTCTAGACTACTCAAGGTTCCATAGACATGCCTTGAGTTTTCCTGTTTCTGCATCTTTGCTTTTAAGGCTTCCTCTGCCCTCATCTTCATTTCCTGTGGAAATCCTACTACTAGTCCAGTTCCTGAGTTACTGTAGCACTTTCTCTGTGCTTCTTGGCTTCGTAGTCTGCTTTATTTTACAGTCAAGTAAGTACCTGTTGAGCTCTCTATTTAAATGTTCAACTCCTTGAGGCTAGAGTCTGGCAGTCTCTCTTCATATCTTTCTTCCCCACACCAGTTAGCCCCAAATGGGAGTCAAGTAAATGTATCTTGGATAGGATACAACACCCTCTTAGCAGCTACTCTGCTTTGTCAAAGTCGCTCTTGAGTTTGACTGGAACTAAACAAATTACTTTCGATGCAATGTGACCAATGCAGAGTACAGTGAATTATTAATATTTCAACTGATGAAGCAAGTGACTGTATTCATTCTTTTTTAACCACACATCCTACTGTTGGCTCATATTAAGCTTTTAGTCACATGAACTGATGTTAAGCTCTGTTGCTGCCCATCCTACAATTGTGCAATTGCCTTGTGAGTCTAAAAGCAGAAATGTACACTTATTCCCTAATCAACTTAATCTTGCTTAATCTAGTTTGCATCCAGCATTGCAGCCTACTGAAGTCATTTTGAATTATGATCATAGGCATATGTGATAGAAGCCATTTTTTGGGGGGCTTATGTCATCCAAAAATACAATGCAGGTGTCTTCTAGGTTTTTAAGTTGTTGATATAAATATGGAATAGGACAGGGTTTTTAAAAAGTACACCAAGGTACTTTACCATTTATCTCTCCAGGCTGACATGGAGCCTTAAACATTCTTTAGGTCCAAATGTTCAGCCAGCTGAAAATATACTTCACTGTTTTATTAGGTCTTATTTTATTGTCAGAGGTATTACAGACAATTCAAACATTTTCAGTATAATAAAAACAAATTGTATCAGAAATTCTACAGCCAAATGTTATTATAGGAAGTGAGTATTTTTAAAATATAAAGAGATTCCTTGTAGTATATGGAACTATTATAAGATGTTTTGTGAGAATACAGTAAGCTTGACCTTGTAACTTTAGGAAATAACTCTCTTTTCCTAGAAGAATCAATAGTATCAATCTAGAAAAATCTATGCTGATAGTTATCTTTCTCTACTAAATGGGAATACAATATTATTGAGGTAGAGATGTAACTACATCAAGGATTAATACAAACATAAGTTTATTAATATGAAAAAATAATAATAATTATTTCAGGCTTCATAAAAGTTCATTACATAATTCGTTGGTAAAAAATTCTGGATGTGCTCCATTGATCATTAAAAAGCCCATTATTTAAAAGTATATGCCTTTAATTCATCTGTACTACTTCCACAATAATGTATCAGCTTGTGATTTTTCAGGTTATAGTTCTTCAATACATACACACACACACACATACACATATATATGTGTGTATATATATATGTATTTATTTCTATATGACCTGTGGCTATCACAGTAGAGACTCAATAGGTATTTGTTGAATGAATGATGAATGACAAAGTATGTAAATTCAGCAGGTGAGAATAATTTAGCAACTGTACTCGACCCACATACCAATAGGTTATTTATGTAACCTCTACTATAACAAGAGCTCATCACTGCACTAGTGCGGGGTGCAAAGGTACAAACAGTAGTTCCTACTCTCAAGGAGTCCTTTTGTTTAGTAGACAAGTCATACTCTCACCAAATAAACAAATGTTCAACCACACATGACATAAGTGCACAACTATGAGAAAATTGGGGAAAACATTTAGCTTATGTAGAGTAACAGACATTATCATAGGCATAAATTAAGGTAAAAGATGCACTTTAGCATTATAAATGGATCCAGTACAGATCTAGAGGCCACATCATATTAGAGGGTACATGGCATTACAGAGAGAGGGCTTTAGTTACAAATAGATCTACGTTTGAATCCAGGCTCAGCCACTTACTAGCAGGAAGACCTTGTAAAACGGAGATAATAGTACTGACATTGCAGAAGGGATAACAAGTATGTGTGTTCAATGCCTGGCAATAGTAGCCATTACTATGCAGGTAAAAAAAAAAAAAAGTCACTGACCAATCAAAGAATAAATCTGCGATCAAAATGATCATTTTACTATTTTAAGGTGGAAGAGAGTGAACATGATCTGAATGGCAATACCAATATTCTTATACATGTTCAGTTACTTATTGAGGAGTTACCATGTGCCAGGCTGTCTCAGGCTAAGTAAATTATGCAGCACTGTCTCTAATTTGCACACATCTGAATGTTACAGAAACTTGATTTTAGAGAACATGATCCCACAGGAAATCTGCAAACACCCTTAGAAACCAAGTCTGTTATCAAAAAGCCAAAATGAAATGCCGAAAACTAGGGTTTTGTCATGGCTGAGGACCTCCAGGTTTGGAGAGCGAGGCCAAGAAACCAAGAGGTTTGATGATGTGGAAATGACACCACTAGTTAGTGGTGAGGCTTGGACGCCATGAAAGCTTCTGTACGGGTTTTGTGAAGCAGTTTCAAAGTTTGCTTTAGCACACCAACTTGAAACTGGTTACGTTTATAACAAATGAAGTGTTTCCAATCTTGGAAGGCCATGAGCTTTCTTGGCAAGTGGGTATTTTATTCTAACATAGAAAAATACAGTAACTTCAATTGTTTACTCAGAGTCATCCCCAAGCAGTTTTCTTGTTCAGAACCATTAGCAAGCTGCACCGATTTAGGAAGTAGCTGGCCAGCTGAAAGGTGAAATAACAAGCAGCACCAACTCTGAAACTGGCTACTAATTAGTGACAAAGCCAAGGCGTGATCGAAGAGACTACCATTGGATGTCCTGGGCCCAGACTGAGGAAGTGGTACTCTCTAGGCAGACCCTAGATGCACAAGCAAGGGAGGGCTTCACAACTGATACTCTCTAGCGAGGAAGCCAAAAGGGCCTCTGAACTTGATGTTTACAGTACCGAAGCAGCATCTAAGAGTGGCAGTAATCACTAACATTAGTTCAGTGCCAACAGTTCACATAAAGCATACTCGCGGCCCTGATTTCAACCATGCTCACCTTGGGGTCCCACATGTGGCATGGAATTCAAGTATGTCTATTATTATCACTGTCGTTATTTCCGCTCCATACATGAGCCTTGAACATCAAAGCCACTCCCCACTAGTCAGTGCTGGGACTGGTACAGAAATGAATCTAGTAGCTCCAAAGTTCGTGCTCTTAAGACCCGGACAGGGATTAGCACAAGCAAATGCAGCCAGGGTGAGGCTCCTCTTCTTTGATCGTATGCTCTGCACTACTCGGCAGGCCCCTCTTCGACTTTTCAGGTGTAAACACCTTGTCTCTGTACAGAAGAGGGAGATCCAGGGCCCTGGAGTCCATGTGTAACAGCTCTATGATTTCTTTCTTCAGCGTCTACCACAGCTGACTGGAGAGCTCAATATTGAATGAATTAATAACCTCAACTGGACAATGGCTGCTGTACATGACTCAGATCACAAATGCAGCGAGGACAAGGGAGGGAATGAAGCATGAAAACATATGGCAAATGCTGTCAGGACTATTTACTACATTTCCAGTGAAAGCACAGAGCTGTGTAAGTTTTGACAAGGAAAATAAAGGAAGTGGGGCAGTCCGTGCCCCTTGAGAATTGTATTGAGTCCTTTGGAGGCCACAGCACACGGAAATGCCTCAGGAATGCTTGTGAAATAACTCTCAAATGAGTAGAGATGTAAAATATTTCAAGTAGGGAGATAAACTGTGTAAGGAAGTGAGGTAAATGGGATAACCATTTACAGGGAAGCAGTATGCAAAATACACAAACATGCCCCTTCACCTGCCACTGAGTGTTCCGAAGCATGAGAACATTTCCACTGGCTTATCCAACTCACTGCAAATTTTCTGTATGCACGAACGATTTGCTGTATCTCCCTCACAGCCCCTGGTGGGGGGGGGGGCGTGAGAACCCCTCAGAAGTGGATTCTGTCTCTGAGGTTAAAGCTGACGAATAAGAAAACAACATGAACATTTTCCTTTTTCTTAGCCGATCATCCTCGGCTCATTTGAGATAAATTTACTGAGCACGTATTGCATGCCAGGCCCAACGCTATGGATAGAACCACAACCGCGTGTTTGCTCTCAATGCTCAGGCTGCTGGGGAGCACAGCACTCCACAGGCACAGCTGTGTTGGGTGAGCCACATTCCCGGGGCTGGGAAAGAAGGGATGCGTGTAGGGGAGAAGAAGAGATGGGCTCTGGAGAAGGGCACTTGGGGAACTGTGATAACTTAAACACTTGAGTTCTGGCAACAAGCAACTTTACTGTTTGGGACAAGTGGAAAAGCACATTTAGAAAGAAGTCGATTTTCGTGCCAAATCAGATCTGCCTGTGCACATTTATCAGATTAGACTCTGAGAGCCAAAGATTTAATAGCGATGGCATCAGAACCAATAAGTAGGTTAGCAGAACTTGTGAGTGGTGAATGTGGAGTCAGAGGTTAGGTATTTATGCGAGCACTGGAATACATTGAAGGCATAAAGGCTGTTGAAATTTTAATTATGAGACATGAAATAAACCCAAATTTGAAAACTACTACCTCTCACAATGCTGCCGAATACCTAGCATCTGTTCAAATTTATTATGAACCATTTCCTCAGGGAGGGAATGTGTAAGAATTACAAGCAGCTGCCGAGAAGTGTGCTAGCTGGGGATGCCGCTTTCACACTGCAAGTTTATATGCATTAAATAACACTGTTACTGATCATGGACAAGCCAAAAAGCAGGAAAAGAATTGAATCACAAAGCAAGCACTTGTGAGGGCAATGCTTCTAAGAGATCATGTTAAATTTAAGAAATGTGTCTTAGAAAATGCACTGAAGAAGCAAGCTAGCTCTCTGGTGGAAGCATTTAAATTTTCAGTTCCCTTACCCTCACCATCTCAAAACCCGCAATTTATAGTAGTTGTGTCAGTTTCTCTAATTCAACTTTTAGAGATTTTAAATGTCTTCATTTTCTTGTGCCTAGGAATCATTCTTGGTGAAATTTTCTTCCACTATGTGTTTACATCCTAGAGTTGCTACAGGAGGCAAATAATAAAGCCATGTGATAAGGCAGTGTTACTAACACATAGCTATATTGGGTTACTTTCCTTTTACTAAACATTTTAGGCCTGATTCTAGCTCCCTGGGTAACTCTGGGAATTCTCCTGAGGCAAGCAGAGGACGTGAATCTAGCTCTTTGTTTCTGTAACTGTATACCTGTTATTGATGCAGAGGATGAAAAGAAAATACCAAACACGCATTGTTCTATTTTTAAGCTGTTGTACTCAGTTCCAGGGGAGGGAAAGATGCCCTTTCTCTCCTTGAAAGTTACCAAGAGCCTATTACTCTGCTGTAGTGTAAACTCAATTTCCAAACTTTGAAGACAGACAATCTTAGGCACTGAAGGAGAAAGTATGGAGTGAGTGAGTGAGTGAGAGAGAGAGAGAGACTGTGTGTGTGTGCGTCTGTGTGTGTGTGCACGCGCGCGCATACCAGTTGGAGCTGAGGGGTGCCAAAATAAATCTTTCCTCATATCCGGAAATGCCTATCAGGGAAGAGAACTAGCTGGCATCAGAAAACTCCCATGTAATGCTCACTGTTTTAAATAGCACACATGTCCTAGGGCAGTATTACATGCCATGGCTTTAAGTAGGCACTTCACCAAATATTAACGGAAAGACTGAATCAGTGAATCTTTCCAGGAAAAGCATGGCAAAGCTCTCTTTGCCTGTTTAAAAAAGAAAGAAAAAATAAGCCAACCACGTAAATTGGCAGTAGGGTGCAATATTTCTCTAAGTCAAGAGTCCAGATGTTCGTTTTTCTGGTCTGATACTGCTCAAGGAAGCAGAAACAGTATAAGTTTCAGGAGGAGCTGCGTCACCTTGGAAATCTGACTCTTCTTCTTTGCTATGTTAACCTCTTGGCAAAATGTTATGCAGAGTATAATACTTTTTTACATGGAAGTGAAGACCTTCATGACACTTTCTAAAATAACTGAAGACTCTCTGGGATCTAAAAAAATGATTGTACTCAGCCTTTGGCGCTGGACTGCCTAATGAAGTGGTCTCTTGCTTTCATGAAATTTACAGTTGGGCTGTAGGAGGTGGAGAATGACAGTGGAGCCACCTAATTAACTGCACTGGGCAGAAAAGGTTTTCTGGAAGAAGGGACATCCAAGATAAGGCCTGAGGCTAAGAAAGGGTTTCAGGTGAGGAGGCTGGAGAACAGAGCCCAGGCAGACTTGAGGGGGAAGCAGTGAGAAATGAGATGGAAAGAGAGAAGCAGAAGCCACACAAGACATGATCAGAAATATGACCTTTATTCCAAAAGCAATGGTGGGGGACAAGCCCAGAGTTGAGTCTTAGGAAGATCATACTGTCTTCATGTGAAAAAGTACCTCGGAAAAGGGCAAATCCCTGTGGGGTGTGGAGGAAGGCAGCTATTGGGGGTTGTTGGTGTAGAATTGGATTGAGATGGTGCTGTCTGTGCTAGGGAGGAGGCAGTGGCCAAAGTCAGAAGTCAGAGTTAAGGAATAAGAATAAACAAGCCTGGGGAGGAGTCAGAGTAGGGGTTAAGTTTCTGGCTTAGCCTCTAGTGTCTACATTTCCTTTGATTTTATAAAAATAACTTTTCAGTAGTCTTCCTCCTCTTCCTTTCTAATTCTAAAATACCTGAATTCTCCTCTACATTTATGTTCTTTCACCAGGAATACATTTATTTTACATGCACTCATCTTCTTCATAATAATGAACCAGTTCTGTAAAGTTTTAGTAAATTGAAAGAGATCAGTGGGTTCTTTAGAGGCAGGGAGACTGGTTTAGGATTATGAAGCCTTGACCATGTCTTTGAGAATATTTTGCAGACAATTCCAGTTATGCATACATCTGGTGACTCATCTTGTAGTTCTCTCCCATTGTGAAACAAAAGAATTTTTGTGAGTCTAAAAAAGTAGCCGTGCACTGCCAAAAGGTGGCTCTGCCTAACTCAGTATTCTTTGGCCAACCAAATTTTGCCAGCTCTGAAAACCTATGGTTAGTTACTAAGGCTCCTCAAGGCCTCTTGTAGCTACATATTTCTTGTGCTCGTATCTATTTGTGAATATCTGGACTGAAAAGCCATGATCTGAGGGACAGACAAAGATGTTAAACAACATTTAGGAGATGTAATCAGCAAAATCCAGATTGTGGAAAAGAAATCACAAAAGAAAATGTGGGGGGTGGGGGGTGAGAAAACAAGCACACACAAGAGAGTGAGCATGTACTTTAAGAGACAAAGGATATGTAAAAAAATTCAACATATAAATTTGGCTTAATTTAAACCAACAAACTAAAAAGAGGGAGAAAAAGAAAAGAGGATTTTCGAAAACGGACTAAATGATCTTATGAAGGAATTAATTTTAAACAAGTGATAATGGAGATTATGGTTACGTTTAGGGAAAAGAATCTGTATCTTTTTAGACACAAAGGACTCCAACAGAAACCAGCCTTTCCCTTATACCATAGAAAGACCTTATCCTGAATTGAGAGAAGGCTTTCATGTTTATTCCAGAATGAGAGATCAGGGTAGAAAGAGTGGACTAGTTTATTCAACATTTAATCCAGTTTCTCCACCTGCCTCTAAACTAAGAGTTGGAGGCTCCAGGTAAAAACAGTAAGGTAGATTGCTATTCTCAAACTCTACTTTCATATTTGCCCAGCAATTAATTTATTCCTGAAAGTGATCTGAAAGTGAAATCAATGTTCCTAAAAGTTCGAGTCAAATTTTAAATACATTAGAGTAATCCATGGTGGAGCATTTAATAATTCATTATTTTTGGAAAATGAGCAATTATTCTCAATTGGGAAGATACATCTTCCTCAAGGCTAGGGGAGTGGGGTAAATTAGTATCAGGTATCAGAAAAAATTTTAGAGTCCTTTTAAACCATATACGTTTATATAGCTTTTTTTATTCTCCTCACACCAATAAAAACAAAAATAAGAGATTACATTAGCTACTATTGATTACTAAGAAGAGTGATTTTTATCATTCAAGTATGTTGGGACTGGAAAAATTCTGAGAACCATTGATCTAGACTTTTTCTTTAAGGGTATTTTCTCAAAATGAACTATATCTTATCTTCTCAACAAAGTCAGAAACTGTTTTAGAACAAATCTGTTGGAGAAATATTTTTCTTTTTAACAGGCAAATAACGAGCTAGAAAAAGGCCAGAACTGCTTTTAACGTCACTTTTCAATCTTGATCTCGTCAACTAACAGAAGATAAGATTGTGTGATTTTGGGAAATCTAAAAATAGGAATTTAAGCCAATTGTCCATTTTTGTGATAGACATAATGGAGTTCTCAGAGAATCTTTTATCCATGGTCAATAAGATAAATTCATTCAGCTAGGATGGACTTGTGACTTCTATAATTAAACATACATAAAGAATATAATAACTGAACTGTATAATTAGGATTGTTTACTATATGTAGCATAAAAATATATTCTTGTACTGTTTCTTTTGAATGCTTTTTTGTTTTTGTTTTTGTATTTTTTTCTTCCGTTTAAATCTCAGTAACATTTGAACAATAGGTCATTAGGGCAGAGTCTTGAGAGATCAAATCCTCCACTTTCCTCCCCTAAGTCTTTTCACAGTGTATGTGGTTGAAGGGAAAAAGAGAGAGAATTGCTATCTCTAATGGCCGGTCACCTGTTCATGTTTAAAGTCACCTGCTCAAGCCTAAAGGTAATGGCCAGTCACCTGTTCATACCTAAAGTCATACCTAAAGTCACCTGCTCAAGCCTCTCTCCTAATGAGGCTACATTTTTTGAATGTGGATTTTGACTATCTGTGTATACAGAGAAATTGATATCAGTAGCTCTGTGCCACAAGAAGACCAGGGGTTTTATTCCACAAGAGCATTGGGATTGTGAACGAAGCACATCAAAGCCTTAAATATCTTCCTAGGGCAATCAAATGTTGTAAAAGCCAAACTCTTGAACTACAGAGAGGAGGAGACAGGTATGGTATGGAATGCATCTGGAGCTTATCCAAGGATCTGACTCATGATGGGAGCAAAAATGGTAAATTTTGCAGACTTGAGTTAATTTAAGAACTATGTTTCAAAGTATACTAGTCATTAGCAAGAAAGGTTTATCGGCAGACATCTCAAATTTCCTTGAAAAGTTCCTAAGTTAAAGTTTTGAAACTTAAGTTTGTTGATCAGAGTGGTATAGTTCTGCCTGTAGATAAAACAATTGAACATATAAATCTTTTTTACTTTCTTTTTAACATTGAGACAGAGCAATTATTTTTAAAAACTTAATAATGGAAAGGTGTTCAGAAGAATAAAACACTATTTCTTGCGCATGTATGTACTCGGTCCTCAATAAAAGGATAAATATAATCTAAATGGTAAGTTTAATGCTAATTAATATCTTAATTAAAATAAAATTCTAAGCAATCAGATAGGAATGCAGAATAGCTTATATTAACCCCTACTCCATAATGCTATAGAAAACAATGGATTATCCAAATAACAGGACCCCAAAATGTTCACTACAAACTGACAACAATCAGAGCCCATTTTAGCCTCCTCCACATAAAGGCTGGGATAAGTTAAAAACAAGAAACAAAAAAGCCATGAAGTTAATGTGATAAACTGCGATAAAAGAAACGTTCTCTTTTAAATTATGGTCATTGTTGTGACTGCTGTCTTTTCTTAAAAACGGATTTCAGTTGTAAAAATAAAGTAAAATGAATGACCAGAGTCTAGATGTCTGCTAGGGAAATAGACTTTCAGTCAAAATTTGACCAAAATCTAACTTTTTTCTGGTGCTGACAAAAGTCTTTCCATGAAAGAATCACTGAGTCTATCTTACTTTTTAGAATACTGTTTGGTGTGAGTAGACTGATGGGTAGATTGACAGGAATAATGTGCCAAAGTAAAACTGATTAAATTTGCTTTAATATATTTGATCTCTTTCCTTCTCTCTTTCTGCAAGCAAGGTTTGGAATCATTTTGAGTGCCAAAGGAAATATCCAACTTAACAAAAGATACATTTGAACTTGAGCATACCTTGATTAAATGTCAAAAATGAAAATATTTATTTGCAAAGAACAAGTATGCTTTGCTCCAGAGAAATTCATGGCAGCTACTTTTGCCTTTTGTAAATTTTAAATAATTAAATTATTTCATTCAAGTCTTCTTGATAAGTTGCATTACTGGCAGTAGCTGAAAATAGAAATTGGTTAACAGCAAATGTTTCTGGAGTATTCACATGGCTTGTAGAATATTTAGACTCTTACTTTGAAACTACAAAAGAAGAAGTACACATTTCCAATAAGGTAATTAAAGAAAAACAAAGGGAAATCTAAAACTTGGTTATGCAGAATCATAAAGCATCCTCTGCATCTCTCGTGCGTGAGTATGAGGTGGCAGAGTCCAAATCTGTTACAACTCTCACAAATATGGTGTCATATAGGACCTATGTTTTATTAGAATAAATACATTTTGACTAGTGACACTAGGACTGTGGACGGAGATTATTTCAATGAGAAGCATCTCATGGGACCAATTCTACCCCGACATTACATCCCAATAGCACAATGTACATGGAGTGGACACAGTGCACTTTTAAATTCCTGCCCATGCCTCTGCTTCCCTCACATAGTACTATTTGTACTCCATGGAGGCAGGAATTACTCGTACCTGCAAAGTTTCAAGGAATCTGTTTTTTTTTTTCCCCCTCAAAAATATTCCATTGAGTATTATTTGTGAACGTTCCTAAAATAGAAATATTGAAATAGGTAGTTTTCAAAGACTGAAGAGTGAACCACTTAGTGGAATTCTCTCCTTAAAGAGACCATATATATGATGCTGCAAATTGTTTTCCTTCTAATATCCAAATCCTATTTCCCAGGAGGGAGGTTAAATTGTCATTGTCAAAGCGTACAAACAGTTGCACAACACTGTACCACCACGGTGACAGTGTGGCACCTGTTGAGGAGCTTGACTACAAAGCTTAATTGAAGTGGAGATGCACTGTCTGCCTTCATGCAGCCTTCACGTGGAGAGGACTCTTTGGCCCTGAGCCACTAAAAGCAAAGCTCAGGGCTAAAGAATAAAGCCAACACCACATACCAAAGTGTGGTTTTATTCCGACCATGGGGTGGGGGCTGTGTGTGTGTGGCGGGGGGGAGGGCTGACATTACTGAATAATGTCTAACATTTAGATTTCCAAAAATCTCAGGATATTTTGTTTACTTTTTTGAGGGTTTTAATGTTGTGTGGATTTCAACACAGAAAGGATAATTTGAAACAGCAAAATAAACAGAGGAAACCAATTGTTAGTGAAACAGAGCCAGCCCTTATTATCAAGGATAGTCCGTGTAATACTTTATCAGTGTTCTTTAAAATTCCAGCGCTCCCTCGGTCAGAACAAGAATCCATCCTGTCTCTGGCAGCGGCACCAACACTGCTCTCCTTGATATCAACTTCAAAAGACCCAACCGTTTTTAGTTTCCCTTAACAATATAGTTTTGTTTCTTTGAAGATCATTCAGTGGCTTAAATTTAACTTATACTGAAGAGTCTTTGGGGGAGGGAGAGTGTTTAATGAACACAAAGAAATGGCTTGTAATTAACCTGTAGTTTACTTATATATCTGTAAGAGGATGTCAACACCAATGCAAGAAGTTGCTTGGGCTATAGCCATATTTAGGCATAAAAATCAGCAATAATCAGTACCAGCTCATCGAGTTAAAGTAAAACTCACTGCTAAGAATGCAAGACATGAGATAGAAGCGGAATAAAGTAGCCCCCAAATTACTGAGAAAGGTTAGTTGGCAAGCGTCACTTTGGCTTTAATTGATAGTCAAAAGCAGTAGAAATCATCCTTGAAAGATGCAAAGAGTTCAAGATTTTAATTTGAGGTCAAGTTAGTGCTTTTGAAAAAAGAAATGTCCTAAAAGAACACAACTTGAGGGGCTCTTCCTACAATCAGCCAAGTGCAGACATCTAAGGAAAGTACAAACATGTACTCTCTTCCTGAATTGAAAATAACTGACCTGGAATTATAGCTCATAACAAAAAGACTTATAAATATATAAGTATTATATATTTATAATTCAATAGTATTATAAAAGACCTGAACATAACTTTTAGCAATAGGACTATTCTGTAAATTGAGATGCACCAGGCCATTGAAGCAGCTCATAAAATCTACTTCATACCAGTGAGATTTGTATCAGTGCTCCAGTTTTCACATCCACATTCCTTCGAGGGAACTTGAGCATATAATCCAGAGGTCCTCCTGCTTTAGCCTGTCTCTTCCCCTCTGCTACCCCCAACCACCTCCTCAGCACAATCATAGGGGGAGCTGAGGAACGTCTCAATTTAGAGAAATATTCTGATTGCCTCCTTCAAGAACTAACATTCTGGATAACCCAAGTATTTGTACTACACATTTCCAGAAGTAGAATTAAGAAGGAAATAGGGAGAAAGCTATCTGACTCCAGCAGTGTATGGTGTGGACTTCGAAAGCTTCATGTAAAAACTCTGACTGTGAAGGGGAGATTGATAAGCAAAGAGAACTTAGAATGCCCCTTTTAAAAGAGTTGATATTAAAATGTTACACCTATCTTACTGAAAAAAAATTTTAATTGTGGTAAAAAACATAAAATTTATCATCTTCATTATTTTTAAATGTACAGTTCAGAAGTGTCAAGTACATGCATACTGTTGTGTCACCTGCCTTATTTTTAAATTAGCTTTATTCTTATTCACTATAACTAAATTAACACATTGTATTTTAATGTAACAAAAATTTATAATTGATGCATTATATCTACATTTTAAAGGATTACAACGTTATTTTAGTATACACGAAGACTTGATATTTGAATTTTACCATTTTTGAAATGTAAAATACACAATGATAATACCCAGGCTACATATCTTATGACTTCAAAAGTTTAAGCTAAAACACAATCTTACAGGTAAAAGCAAGTCCTCCTATACCTAAGACAAACAAAATGTGTTAGTAATAAAGTGCCACTGTAATAGATAATGTCATTCGACTATTTCCTTTTTGGGAGGGAAGGGGAAGTTTATTTCAAAAGAATATAATATTACAGAACTAGTCATTCTCACCATTGTTTTATCATTTACTTTATACTTTGTAACAAGAACTTAAGATTTATTTATAGTAGGTTCTGAACATAGAAAAGAATCTTTCTTAAGAATGACCATAACTACGATCTATGACAAGCTTACAGCCATCATTGTATACAATCTAGTGTCCAGAGCTTTTAAGAAGTATAATTTTGACATATAAAGAACTATTACAACTCAGAAACAAAAAGACAACCCAATTAAAAAATGCGCAAAGGATCTTAAAAGACAATTTTCTGAAGAAGACATACAAATGGTCAATAAGTACATGAAAAGATGCTCAACATCATTAGCCATCAGAGAAATGCAAATTAAAACCACAATGAGATGCCACTTCATACCTACTAAGATGTCTATAACCAAAAAGACAGATAAAAACAAGTGTTGGCAGGTATGTGGAGAAATTAGAACCCTCATACACTTCTGGTGGGAATTTAAATAGTGTAGCCACTTTGTAAAACATTCTGGCAGTTCTTCAAAGTTAAGCATAGTTAGCATACAATCCAGCAATTCCACTCCAGAGAATATACCCAAGAGTAATAAAAACATATGTCCATGAATGTTCATAGCATTGCTTACAATAGCAAAAAAAAAAAAAAAAAAAAAAAGTAAACAACCCAAATGTTCATCAACTGGTGAATGGATAAATAAATTTTGGTATGTCCATACAATGGGATACAGTTGACCATAAAAAGGAACAAAACACTAATACATTTGATAGCATGGATGAACCTTGAAAACATTCTGCTAAGTGAAAGAAGCCATCACAAAAAACCATATATTGTGTAAGTCTATTTATATGAAACATTCTGAAGACAGATCTATAGATAAAGAAAATAGATTGGTGTTTGCCTATGGCTAGGGGAATGGAATAATTAGGGGTCATAGCTAAGGTATCTGGGGTTTCTTTTTAGGGTAATGAAAATGTTCTAAAATTGATTATGGTGATGGAAGTACAACTCTAAATATACCAAAAGCCACTGAACTATACACTTAAAATGAATAAATTGATTGCATATAATTTATATCTCAATAAAGTTGTTAAAAAATAAGTGCAACCTTAAAATAAGAATAACCCATCTACCAATACTAAGAAGTAATTTTAGGGACTATATATAAACAAAGAACCTCTCTTTCTATTGTAAAATTGGTTTCTATCATTCCAGGGAACAAAGGGAGCTTAGTGGTGAATGGCAACATTTGGCAATGAGTATGTCTCTAGAAGTTGAGAGTCTGATACACATTGCTATATATCCATTTTTCACATAAGAAAACTGTCTTTATGTGATGTATACAACGCTTTTCAGGCACTTGCCTTCACTTGGTAGTTGTGAAGTTAGTGTTCAGATGTTTATTTAATGGGAAACTATATAGTGACTAACCCATGTTCCCACAGAACATCTGTGCTCTGCAAGATCAACTCAAATGTTTTCTGCAAAAATCAAAAAGTGTGTCCAATTCAGAGGGGGAGAAAATTAATAGATTAAAGCCAACAGACTGAATTCTCTCAGTTTTAAGGTTTTTCTCTATAAATTAAAAAAAAATCTTTCTTGCCTTTTACTCATCTGAATAATAGCAGAATAAGGGCTTGAAAACTATGAAATATTACACCTACATGATATTAGAAAATTTGAAATTGTTAATCAAGCATAGATTTAATAGCATATAGTGTTCATGGAAACGTACTTATAGTTCTGCTCTTACACTCATAAAAGCCATATTTTCTCATTCTAAATGTGCTCTTATGTCATTTAGAATTCAATATGTAAACATTTTAAATGTACCTATAAGAATGTTATGAATTTTTAGTTTTATCCCTAAATATGTTTAAGAACTACTACATTAATTAATGTCTGGCTCTAAGACTATCTTTGGGGTCCGTATCAAAGGAGTGCTTTCAGATATGTCATTAAGTATACTTTCTAAGACTCCAGTATAGGAACTACTAATGTTTTCACTTTTTTCTTGAATATTTAATGAGTGTAGGTTAGGTATGTTGATACTAAGAATTTTTTGCATGTATCACTATATTATAATTTGGGAAATTTTTACAATATACTTTCAGGAAGTTTTAAAATAATAAAACTTCAGCTCTTCACACAAACACCTTTGCGAACAATGTATTTAAATCACAGCTTACCTAGAATTAATATAGTTGAGAAACCTTAATGTACAGAAAGAAATTCTGGAAAAGTTTTAAATTAAAAAAGTTACCAACAGTAGAGGTATGGTCGAACTACAGCACATTTCAGAGTTGGAAGGACTTTGGAAAAAAGAACACACATACAAAACTATGCTTACATATACACACATTCATATTTTGCTATGTTGAAAAACTATGTCCCAAAATTTCATAGCATAAACACTTTATTGCATTACTTCCTACTAAAGATGTATCGTGCTGTGGCTGCAGGGGAGTTTTGGTAATTAATGTAAAGCACTGATAGAGAAGTTTGTGCCATAAATGGAACAAAAGTAAAGAGCTTGGCTAACAACACTTTCTTTAAGTGACTGACAGCTCCTGGGGTTGTGTGTGTTGGAGTAGGACCTTGAAAAACCACAAAATATGTCAAAATCATTTAAAATGGTACACCTGTTATATTTCTTTTGCTTTTAGAAATGCAATGAAATTTCTGGTACTTGCTTCAAAATAATCTAGTAGTTGGAGGGAGTGTAGGTTGGGGAGGAGGCCTAAGGATATTGTAGATCAAATAAGATTGTGTGTGTATAGATATAGATTTTTTTCCCAACAGTATTGACAAGTCCTGGTAATATGGATGCCATTTTAATGGGCCAGATCTAGGACACCTACATTCATCCTACTCTTCCTACGGAACTCATCTTAAAAGATTAGCCAACAGTTCCTTCTGATTTGTTCACTTGCCCCCAGAATCACAGAGCTCGGGTACTAACCAACTTTAATCCAATGCCCTGTGAAAAGAAAGCCCCTTAGTAATTTAGGGGAAGTTTCTTCCCTCTGAAGAAAATTCAGATGGAAACTCAAGCAATTTTTTTTTTCCCAAATACAAATTTGGCAAAACCCCTTTCCTCATGTGAGGAAGTCTAGGAAACAAACGTTTGAAAACAGTGTTACACTTCTGTGTAGATGTTGATAGGTTAGTAAAGCAAGGGCAATCATGGGTGAACTGGCTTGCAGCTTGGGGAGCTGAGATTATTACAAAGATCTTCTCCATGGAGAAGCTAAAAAGAAGTTTATCTTGTCTGAAAAAAAAATGAATTTGCAGAAACATAAGGCTTGGGAACCAAGATTCTATGCAGACTCAAAATTGGCTGGATCATTCTAGTAGATCATTCCTTCAACAGAGGATACCACCATCCCAAAGCCCTTTTCTGCTTCTCATGAAATGCCCAGTATACATGGAACACAAGAGAGACAGCGTACTCACCCCTAGAAACATACAATCTAAGGCATTGTCACAAAATGCCTTGTCTGGCTGTAGAAACTTCTCTCTCTCTGTCTCTCTATTTCTTTATCTGTTTGTCTTTCTGCTGGTAGAAACCCCATCTTTTTACCTGGCTTTATGGGACACAAAGAAGTCTTTTATAATGGAATGCAGGTTCCCAATAATTCCCAGAGTAAGCAGTTCTCTTAGCATAAGTCCAGTCAAATCAGCGTCAAGAGACTGGTGTCCCCATGTATGTGTGGGAATACTTTTGTGGTTTGCTTTGTATATTTCTATATTGTTTTACGTATACATATAGTAAGCATTTATTTTGTTTAAATGACTTTAAATCAAACTGTATGGAATAAATAATGCTATTCCTCTGAGAGTATGTTTTAGTAGGGGCCAGGGGAAAGCCAGGGAAGACTTCCTGGAAGAGAGGGTATCTGAACTATTAAGGACCTGAACTAAGTGGCGACATCCCAAAGAACAAGCCTAGAAAAACTGCAGAGTGATGATCCTCATCTCTGGGTGCACAGTAAAGTCACCTGGAGAACTATAAAAAAAAAAAATTTTCCAAGCCTCATTTCAGATCAATTAATTGAAGAATTCTGAGATGGGTAGGAGGTGGAGCCTGGGTGCTATATCCCATGTAGCTTAATTAATCTGAATGGGATAGTACAGTTTCTCATAATGTGAATGCCAGAAATTAGAAGTGTACAAGTTAGTGTCTCATGCAGAAGCATCCCTGTCACCCAGGTCCCACTCGCCACTTCTAGCCTTTAAGCACAAATCTCCAGACAATTCATTGGGTAATTTGCTCTCCAAGAAGCCATTATAATATCAATGGAAGAAAAGTATTTCTTCCCAACACTTCCCACGGACTTCAATTCCGAACATGGTTTGAAGGGAATGATCAAATTGGTAAAAATTTTATTTTTCTTAGAGAAAAATTTAATTTTACAGGAAGCTTTTAAATTTTGTTTTTAATTTTAAGAAAACTTTTTAAAATTTCTTACAAACAAAAACTGATCAAAACCACAGGTAAACTTGAAGCTGCTGTAATTCACAGATAAGAAATCTCAACTAGTGCAGGCCAAAATCTTATGGAAAGTTCCATCTTACACAGAGTCTTAAGCCTACAGTTTCTGATCTTTCAACTCAAGAAATGTTGCATTTTACCAAAAAATTTTCCCGCATAAACATTCAATTCTGAGGGATTAGATGACCACAGGCTGAACTCCTCTGAGCCAATGGTTTGTTGCACCTTATACAACAGCCAACTCAACCCCAGCTAGTATTAGCAGAAGGTTGGGTCAAGGTCACTGTCCCTAGTCAGGTATGTGACATGTAGGACACTGGATTCAATTCTGGGAACACAAAAGGATGCAGGGGAGGGCAACCAGGGTAGAAGCGACTAGAAGAATTGGGCATATGAGAAGAATTAGGATACCTAGACTGAGCTCAGTGCCTTACTGAGACCATCTGAAAAACCATCTGACAAACCATCCTTCTCTATTGTTCCACATGATGCAGTTAGGACCATGGGTGGACCTTAAAGGAGGCAGACTGCAGCTCAATAGTCTGGACCATCTGAAAATGGAATGTTCAGGTGGCAGCTGATGGCCATCTTCTAAGGTTGCTGGAGAGGGGTTCCCGCCCTGAGTGCCTGGTTACAGTTTTACCTCTACATGCCTTCTGGCTCAGAGAGCCTCAGGTCTCCCGGCTCCCCTCTGAAAGGGAAAGTTTCTGTGGTTGAAATCCTGTCAGGCGCATCTTCTCTCTGACTCACCATCTGTGAGGCTGCATTCTCAGCAGTGACTTTTGCTGGAACCTCTCAGAGTCCCATATCTGGCTCTTACTGCATTTAATGGTAAAAGAGTCAGGTGTGAGGAAAACAAGGCAGGACCAAAAAAAAAAAAAATCCCCAAAAAACAAAAACAAAAACCAGCCAAACAAATAGACTCCTTTGCCGGCTAATAGAGTTGTTTCCTGACTAGAGAGCCTGAAAACTGGAGAGTCAGGAAGAGGAAGGGTGGCATTGCCTGTTCCATACTTTGTTCCCCCCCGGGTTCATCCTGCCTGAGTCACCATTACCCTGTGCTCTCTCAACCACAAGTCTATCTCTTAACCACACTTTGAACTCCTTGAGGTCAGGGACCTTGTCTTCTTCATTTTGGTATCCTCAGGTCCCAGAAAAGAAGCTAGTCCATAAAAAACCTCAACACATGCTTATTGAATGACATTGTCTGCAATGGCAAAGTAGACATTTTCTGGGACAGCTAAACTTTAAAAAAACTCATTATTTTTTTATTTTTCGGATGTATAAATTTCTTTTTAAAAAATTTTTCAGTTACAGTTGACATTTGATATTGTTTTATATTAATTTCGGATATGCAGCTTAGTGGTTAGACATTTATATAATTTACAAAATGGTCCCCCGGATAAGTCTAGTACCCACCTGGCATTATACATAGTTATTACAATATTATTGACTACATTCCCTATGCTATACTTTGTATCCCTGTGACTGTTTTGTAACTACCAATTTGTACTTAATCCCTTCACCATTTTCACCCAGTCCCCTGATCCTCCTACCATCTGGCAATCATTAGTTCATTCTCTGTATCTATAAGTCTGTTTCTGTATTTATGTTTGTTTTTGTTCTTTAGATTCCACATATAAGTTAAATTATATGGTATTTGTCTTTGTCTGACTAATTTCACTTAGCATAATACCCTGTGAGTCCATCCATGTTGTTGCAAATGGTAAGATTTTATTCTTTTTTATGGCTGAGTAATATTTCATTGTATATATGTACCACGTCTTCTTTATCCAATTGTCTATTGATGAGTACTTAGCTTGCTTTCGTATCTTGGCTATTGTTATGCTGTAATGAACATAGGGAGCATATATCTTTTCAAATTAGTATTTTGGATTTTTTCAGATAAATACCCAGTAGAATGGCTAGGTCATAAGGTAGTTCTACTTTTAATTTTTAAAGCAATCTCCATATTGTTTTCCACAGTAATTATACCAATTTGGAATCAGCTTTTTTCAATGTCTGCACCAGCACTTGCTGTTTGTTGATTTAGTGATGATTGCCATTCTGGCAAGTGTGAGGTGATATTTCAATGTGGTTTTAATTTGCCTTTCTCTGCTGATTAGTGACATCGAGCATCTTTTTATGTCTATTGGGCATCTGTATGTCCTCTTTGGAGAAATGTCTGTTCAGGTTCTCTGCTCATTTTTAATTGGATTGTTTTTTGATGTTAAGTTGTATGTGTTTTTTATATTTTGGATATTAATCCCTTATTGGACTTATTGGCAAATGTCTTTTCTCATTCAGTAAGTTGTCTTTTCATTTTGTCGATGGTTTCCTTTGCTGTGCAAAAGCTTTTTAGTTTGGTGTAGTCCCATTTGTTTAATGTTTCTTGTTTCCCTATCAGAAAAAATATTACTAAGAACAATGTCAGAGATTTATTGCCTATGTTTTCTCCTAGGATTTTTATGGTTTTGGGTCTTATATTTAAGTTTAATCCATTTTGAGTTTATTCTTGTATATGGTGTAAGAAGGTGGTCTGGTTTTATTTTATTTTTTGCATGTATCTCTCCCAACACCATTTATTGAATAGACATCTTTGACCCATTGTATATGCTTGCCTTCTTTGTCATAGATTAATCGGTCACGTAGGTGTGGTTTTATTTCTGGACTCTCTATTCCATTCTGTTGATCTGTGTGTCTATTTTTATGCCAGGATCATTGGTTTTGATTACTATAGTCTCGTAGTATAGTTTGATATCAGGTAGCATGATACCTCCAACTTTGTTCTTCTTTCTCAAAGTTTTTTTTTTTGACTATTCAGGGTCTTTCATGGTTCCGTATAAATTTTTAAGATTATTTGTTCTAGTTCTGTGAAAAATGCCATTGTTATTTTGATAGGAATTGCACTGAATCTATAGATTGCTTAAGGTAGTATGGACATTTTAATAATGCTAATTCTTCCTATCCATAGTATGATAGGTGCTTCCATTTATTTGTGTGTCTTCTTCAATTTCTTTCTTCAATGTCTTATAATTTTCTGAGTACAGGTCTTTTACCTCCTTGGTTAAATTATTACTAGGTATTTTTTGATGCAATTGTAAATGAAATTGTTTTCTTAATTTCTTTTTCTGAGAGTTTGTTATTGGCGTCTAAAATGCAACCAATTTCTATATATTAATTTTGTATCCTGCTACTTTACTGAATATGTTTATAAATTCTAATAGTTTTATTTTAGTGGAAACTTTAGAGTTATATATATAGTATCATGTGATCTGCAAATAATAAGTTTTACATCTTTCTTTCCAATTTGGATGCCTTTTATTTCTTTTTCTTTTTCTGATTGCTGTTGCTAGGACTTTCAATACTATGTTGAATAAAAGTGGTGAAAGTGAACATCCTTTTCTTGTTCCTGATCTTAAGGAAAATTCTTTTAGTTTTTCCTTACTAAAAGAATTAGTAAAAGAATGAATATGTTAACTGTGGGTTTGTCATATACAGCCTTTATTATGTTGAAGTATTCCCTCTATTCCCAGTTTGCTGAGAGTTTTGATCAAAAATGGATGCTGGATTTTGTCAAATGCTTTTTCTGCATCTATTGATATGATTTTTATACTTTTATACTTTCATATGGTTTTTATACTTTATTTTCTCTATGTGATAACATTAATTGATTTGCAGATATTGAACTAACTTTGCATCCCAGGGATAAATCTCACTTGATCATGGTGTATGATCTTTTTTATGTATTGCTGAATTGGGTTTGCTAATAATTTTTGAGGGTTTTAACATTATGTTCCTCAGGAATATTGGCCTATAATTTTCTTCTTTTGCAATGTCTTTGTCTGGTTTTGGAATAGGGTTATGGTGGACTTATAAAATGAGCTAGGAAGACTTTCCTCCTCTTGCATTTTTTGGAATAGTTTAAAAGGCTAGGTGCTAATTCTTTGAATGTTTAGTAAAATTCAACTGTGAAGCCATCTGGTCAAGGACTTTTGTTTTTTGGGAGTTTTTTGGTCATTGATTCAGTTTTGATAGTAGTAATTGGTTAGTTCAGATTTTCTGTTTCTTCTTGACTCAGTCTTGAGAGGTTGTATTTTTTTAAATTTAGAAATTCCAGATTGTCCAATTTGTTGGCAAATAATTGTTCATAGTATTTTTTTTATAATCTTTGGTATTTTTGTGGTTTCAGTTGTCACTTCTCCCCTTCCATTTCTGATTGTATTTATCTGAGTCTTCTCCCTTTTTCTCTTGATGAGTCTGGTTAAAGGTTATCAATTTTATCTTTTCAAAGAGCTAGCTTTTGGTTTCATTGATCTTTTGTATTGTTTTCTTAGACTCTTGTGTTTATTTCTGCTCTGATCTTTATTATTTCCTTCTTTCTACCCTGGGCTTTGTTTGTTATTCTTTTTCTAGTTCCTTTAAGTGTAAGGCTAGATTGTTTATTTAAAATTTTTCTTGTTTCTTGAGATAGGCCTGTATCACTATAAATGTCCCTCTTAGGGCTGTTTTTGTTGTGTCCCATAGATTTGGGGCCATTGTGTTCTCATTTGTCTCAAACGGCTTTCTTCCTGGATCTCATTGTTTACCCATTTATTGTTTAGTAGCATGTTATTAACCTCCATATGTTTGTGTGTTTTTCAGTTTTTTTCTTGCAATTGATTTCTAGTTTTATACCACTGTGGTTGGAGAATATGTTTGATATAATTTCAATCTTTTTAAATTTATTGAGACTTATTTTGTGGCCTACCACATGTTTTATTCTAGAAAATGCTCCTTGTGAACTTGAAAAGAATATACTTTCTGATGCTTTGGGGTGAAATGCTCTAAAAATGTCAATTAAATCCATCTTGTCTAATACGTCATTCAAGGTTGCTGTTTCCTTGTTGATTTTCTGCCTGGAAGATCTATCCATTGATGTCAATAGAGTGTTAAAGTCCTCTACTATGACTCTTGCTGCTTTTAAGATTCCTCTTTGTCTTTAACTTTTGCAATTTTACTTATAATGTGTCTTGGTGTGGGCATCTTTGGGTTCATCTTGTTTGAGACTCTGTGTGCTTTCTGGACTTGTATATCTATTTCCCTCACCAGATTAGGGAAGTTTCAGTCATTATGTCTTCATAGATTCTCAATTTCTTGTTCTTTCTCTTCTCCTTCTGGTACCCCACCCTATGATGTGAATATTGTTACACTTGACATTGTCCCAGAGGTCTCTTAAACTCTCATTTTTTAAAATTCTTTTTGTCTTGTTGCTGTTTTGATTGGTGTTTTCTGCTATCTTATCTTCCAAAGCACTGATTTAATCCTCCGCTTTATCCAATCTGCTGTTGATTTCTTCTAGTGTATTCTTCACTTCAGTTATTGTATTCTTCATTTCTGATTGGTTCTTTCCCATGGTTTTTACACCCTTATTATACTATCTCTTCACTGAAGTTCTCACTAAGTTTCTTGAGTATCCTCCTTATAACCAGTGTTTTGAACACTATATCTGGTAGATTGCTTGCCTCCATTTCATTTAACTCTTTTTCTGGAATTTTCGCTTGTTCTTTTATTTGGGACATGTTTCTTTGTCTCCTCATTTTGGCTGGCTCTCTGTGTTTGTTTCTAAATATTAGGTGGATCTGCTATGTCTCCCAGTCTTGGTAGGGTGGCCTTATGTAGTAGGTGTCCTGCGGGGCCCAGTGGTGCAATCTCCCTGATCACCTGAGCTGGGTTTCCCAGAAGTATCCCTTGTGTGCATTGTGTGTGCACTCCTGTTGTAGTTGAGCCTTGACTGCTGTTGGTACATCAGTGGTTGGATTTGACCCTCAGGCTGACTGCTGTGAGGATTTGCTGTAACCATAGCATACAAGCTGCTGTGCAGGAGCTGACTTCATGGAGTAGGATTTGCCTCAGTGGGCTCTAGTGCCTGTTGAGATGACCCATTGGGTGTGCCATGTGTAGAGATAATCAGGTAGTGCTCTGTTGTGATCCCGATGTGTTAATTCTGGGACCTCTTGCAAGGGGCTCTGGTGCAAGCCAAGGTCAGCTGCTGTTTGTGACTGGCTGCAGGCTACAAAGAAGCTACAAAGCAATCTGCAGTTGGTAGCTGCCTATGTTGGACCTGGAGGTGCATGGGAGAGTACATACTGTGAACCAGTGCCAGCTGCCACCAATACCAGGCTTGTCACTGTCTGCCAGCTGCCTGTAAGGCTCGGTCACTAAAAGAGCCCCTAGTGATACAAGAGTTGGGTGAGGCAGCACCTTAGGGAGCCACCATGGTGAGGCAAGTGGTATTCACCAGATTAATATAGATTTAGATTTGGTACCAGTGCTTAGCCTGGGGACACTCAGCAAAAGGCACAGGGCACATTTAGGCCATCTGTCATCTGCCTGGGGCCTGCAGTCCTTTAGGAGTTTTTTAAGGAAGACTGCAGTGTGGGCCAAGGTCAGTTGCTTGCCCTTGAAAGAGGCTCCAGAGGGTCATAAGTTGGGTGGGGCACAGTCTCAGGGATCATCAGGGTGGAGCAAGTGGAATTCACCAGACTAATGCAAATTCAGCTTTAGCTATTTGAGAGGAGGGTCCAATATAGAGATAATGGCAGCTGACCCTTTAGCTGTTGTCCTGAAGCCACAAAACTCAGTTTCTCACTGTATGTCTCTGGTGCCTGCTGAGCTGCTGTCTGTCTGCCAGAGCCCAGGGTGAGTGCCTGCAAGCGAGTGAGTCTGTGCTTGCGCCCTTTAAGAGGATGCCTGGGTTTCCAGTAGTCTTCTGTCTCACCTGGATGAACTGGAATCCCTGCTCATTTTCATAGCCAGATGTTGTGGAGGCTTCTCTTCCTGGCATTGGTACTCTGTGCAGGAAAGCCCAGTGTGAGACTGAGACCCCTCACTCCTCAGAGGTGATCTCTGTGGCTGAGGTATCCCTCCCAATTCTTGACTGCTACATGTGGGTTTGGGACCAGTCTGTTTGAGTCTCTACCCCTCCTACCAGTCTCTATGCATTTTCTTCTTTATATCCTTAGTTATAGGACTTCTGTTCAGCTGTCTTCAGATGGTTCTTCAGGTTGATTTTTCTATAATTTAGTTGTATATTTTGATGTGGTTATGGGAGGAGGTCATGGTCATAGCATTTACCAACTCTACCATCTTGACCAGAACCTGGAAGTATGGGACAGCTAGACTTAAATGACTCTGTGCACATCTTACCAAAGTCCAAATCTACTAAAAAAATAAGTATAAATAAGTAAAAAATGCATTTAATCACCAGGATATCTTTTGCATATAATGCAAAAAGCCATTACCCCTGGGATGGGTCTCCCATTACATCCTACAACCTCCCTCCCTGGATGGACATTACTTGGCCTTGCTTCCAATGTTTCTGAACAGCCTACAAAGAAAATAAAGTGGAACTATCCCATTGGCTTCAAATGAGGTGGGTTAAAGCTTCTTTCTGGCTTATTTCCAGGCTGCAATGATGGGTGTTCACATATTGAGACAGAGACTCAGTTTGTCTAAAGTTTGGGTTAGCTGGAAAGATCTGTTCACAGCATGTTAACAGAGTGTGGAATTTGCTGCTGAATGGATTCCAGGGTGCCACACACTGGGCCTGGAGTTTCTCAGGAAAAACTAGAGAGTTGTATAACAAATGATAATATTTAGAATTATGCAGCTGTCATAAGGTAATCACATCTCATGCTGCAGGGCAGAAACCAATCCCCTTCAGATGAGAGAAAGGAATTCTCTCTGGCTCCTATGTTGTTACTTGATTAACTTCATGGTTTCTTTAATTTACCCTTAAATAGAAAAGTGATTGCTGCAAGGATCACAGACAAATGAGATACATGGAATCTGGAGCGTGACTGAACACGTTACCTGTCTCTGAACTGAGCTCTCTTTTCTTGTTCTAGAATGATCATTTACACAATATGGACTACCAGGACAAGTCTTACTGCTGTTACTCATTGCCAGTAGCTACCACTAATTGAGCAGATACTGTGTCAGGTATAAATTCACAAAATGCCATGACATAGGTACCATCATCACCTTCATTTTACAGAGAATGAAAGGAAAGCCCAAAGAAACTCCTCCCCACCTAAGATAGATATCTTTTTTTCTTCAATAAAAAGTATACGTCGGGGAAACAGGATAAATCTACAGTCCTTTTTCTTGTACATAAGTGTTAGTAGTGTTTCAAATAGGCCTCAGCTATACCCTAGAGATATGACAATAGTTAAAAATATTAAATTTTTCTTAAGTGATTTCTCTCATTTTTGCATGTCCTTAACAAACCTCTGACATGTCCAAGAACTAAGAATTGTCTAGCACATTTTTTGCCCTCTTCTGTTAAATAAAATGACAAAATTTGAGATCACTCTTATTGCAACTGTCATTTCTCTGAATCCAAGGGTCATACTTTGAGGTACATTTATTGTCTCTACTTTTATTTTCTCAGATAAGAGAGCCCCTTGCTGGTGATTGAAGCTGGTGGCTTCACCTATAATTAAGTCCCACATTCCACTGAATTCATTGGTCTATAAATTTGGGAGGAAGCTGCCTAAGGAATATATGACACATAACATGGAGCTTGTCTTATGAAGGAGGGATTACAGGCAGGCAAGTATTTTGTTTTGTTTGATGTGTGTGTGTGTGTGTGTGTGTGTGTGTGTGTGTGTGTGTGTGTGCATACTTCATTTAAGATGCAAAAAAAGAACTGTTAAGGCTTTCCAAGAATGGGTTCCAAAGATCTGTCCTTAGAGATGTTTAGGCAGAAGCTGGACAATGATTTGAAAGGGATATTAAAGGGGTGGTTGGACTAGATCAGTGTTTCCCAAATCAGAGTAAATACAGTAGTATTTATTTATTATTTTGGTACAGAAACCTCTCCTTAATTTTAAATCACGTAGTGATTACAGTAAGACAAAGTCTCACTTAGGTGCTCGGTGCTCATGTGTACTTAACACCTCTTTAACATTTGCATCCCTCCCTCTTTTTAAATGAATGTGGCAGGCAATAGTATTAATCTAGACTTTTATTATGTTATGATTTATTATCTCCTTCACAAGACAAGTATCCATCTGATTTGAGGCATTGGAAGGAAAGTTTGTTGATTTAAATAAAGAACATTTGCGGTAAATGATGGCGATGCCATGGCTCAAAAAAATCAAATTTGGGATCATGTTCTTAAAATCAATCAAATTGTCTCTTTCTTGCTGGGAGTATACAGGACCATACTTGCTTCCTTATAGTTGAAATTGGAATTTGCTTACATATATTGTTTGATTTAAAAAATGGAAAGAAGCGTCCCCTTCTGCATCCTACATATATCTTCTTGGGGATTATACCTTTGTATTCATTCATGTATCCTCTGGGCTTAGCTCAGTATCTGAGATAGCAAGAGCTCAAAAAATAGCTGTTAAAATATGAATGAATGAATAAATATTAAAAGATAAATTTCGTGTATTTTTTTAATCTTTCCTCCAGTATGCCCTACCATAGGTCCCAAACATTACTGGTACTTTTACTGTTGCTGTTGATACTCCCTTACCAACCTTTTATTTACAATTTTCCCAACCCCACAGTGATTGTTTGTCAAAAGTGATTCCCCTGCATCCTCCCTTCCAGAAAATTGGAGACAGAAAAGATTTCTTTTTAGGTAAGTGATTGAGGAGGAGTGTATACTTAGAATGAGAAAAGAAGAAAGCACTAGTTTTAGAAAAGATTCAGAAATAAAAAGGAAATGATAATTATGTCTACATAGCACAACCTGAAATGGAGTTTAATTATTATCTAGTAAATTTAATAAGGCTAAGCCAGCCAAACCAACTCATATTTTTTGGTAAGAAATATCTAGTTTGGTTGTCTATCCTGACCAAATCAATAGAAATAGGTGCTTATTTTATTTTGTGGTGTTTTGCACAGACATATATCTTCTTGTTCAAAAAAAAAGTACCTGAGTACAAATCTAGTCATTAGGCTTTCTCTCAGCATCTCTTTGGCAGCATCTGGAAAACTAATACACACCAAAGATGTTTCTAAAGATTGGAAATTAAAGTTAAGGAAGAAGAGAACATGGTTTGCAGTGGCTTTTTAGGCATAACTCAGAAACATGGCTGTTTCAAGTATGAAAAACTTAGATTTAAATGTGACTTTAGGACAATTAAATTTATGGGATCTTTTAAAAGAAAATGCCTAATCCAAGAAAAGCAATAAGGGTTTTATGCTTTTCAATTTCTGTCTGCACAGACCCTGGAACTTTTGAACTATAGAGCACTAAGTCTGTCAGAATTTTCTCACTGGAAAATACTTTCTATGGGAGCACGACCTCTAAGTTCTTATTCTGGTGCTCCTGTTGGGTGCAGAAAAGACCAGCACAGATATGACACAACGTGGTGATACTCAGAAAATGAAGAGGAGGGTTTTCC
This sequence comes from Eidolon dupreanum, assembly GCA_028627145.1. Taxonomy (NCBI): domain Eukaryota; kingdom Metazoa; phylum Chordata; class Mammalia; order Chiroptera; family Pteropodidae; genus Eidolon; species Eidolon dupreanum. The sequence goes on from CM053501.1 coordinate 85,694,555, forward strand.
AATATCTATTTGTTTAGTGTGCAACAAACATGGTATTTAGTAGCTGAATCCACGTTGAACAAGCTTTGGCATGGAACTGTCAACAGTGGAATAAGGTAACACATGAAACCTAGTGCTAGTCTGATGTGTGCAAAAGTTGATCAGTGCATTTCTTATTATTAATAGCTCTGACACTCAAACTTGAGTTCCAATATTGGTAGCCCGAGGGTTGCATTTGGCCTACACATGTGCTTTGTTTGGCTTGCACTGTTTCGTTCTGTTAACTGAACAGACATAAAAATCTAGAGGTTCTTAAAACTTGTCAGATTTTTTGGATTCTCTTGAAAAAATTGGGCCTTGGTGACACATAGAAACAATTGGCTGGAGCTGATATTTTTCAGATCACAATAGCCTCCTTGCCTCCATTTGTCTACACTCTTCTGTAGCTGAGTCACTTTGCACTTATCTTCACACTTGGTATTTTATCTGTCGAAGAGAAGTATTTCTCTGTATCCATGATTCTATCAAAGTAGGAAAACAAACAGTAGCCTGAAATGGCAGTTTCATATATACAGGTCACCTGCTTGGCTACTGGGGGCATTTGAGTTTGCTTTTCTATTCTAAAATAGTGAACCCTGACTTGGTTCCCTCCCTAGGCAACACATTCTCTAGTAACATCTCCCAATACACACAGGGGCATGTGTAATTGGAAGAATATCCTGTACTTCTCATTCTCACTGGGACCTACCCCACTTTGGTTTAGAATCATTGTACTAAAATGCTGAAGGAAATTCTTATTGAATCAATCATTCATTCCAATTAATTATAAGTATTTAAATTGCTGTGTAGCTTGGAAATTACTTGTTTGAGATTAACACCTTAAAAAGATCTTTGGCAAACTAAATAATTATGTCTCTTGTCTTAACACAATCTTGGAAAAGAGCTGACACTCTTGTAAAGGTCCCAAGTAACAACATTCACACTTGCAGTTAAGTTACATTTTAAAAGTTCCTTTTATATTGGTTGCTTACAGCTTATACCTCTTTTCTCTTTAATGATATTATAAATGTTGATGATTTCTCTAAGCTTTACCTATGATTTTCCTTTTAACCATGTAAAAAAGGACGGTGTCATAGTTTTTTTCTTTCCCTAAAAAATTACTCAATAAAAGCTCTTATTTCTTCAATAAAGTTGATGTATTAAGTATTAGAAAACAACCAGGAAATTCCACTTCAAGGTAACTGTCAACTAAGGTTACAACTAAAGTTCCTAGTAATATTTTCTCAAATTGTACCTAACAAGGGCTTTCCACTTATAAAGGGTAACATGGTGGGTTTTCAACATAATTACCAGAAAACAGAAACCTCTAAACACTTGAAGAGATAGTAAAAAGAAATCCAGGACTCCTCTGCGTCCAGGAAAACTGCAGGTACTCAATTCAGATGCCAGCCAGTAGGAATGGTGAAGAGGGACTCCTTGCTCCACTAAAGAAAATGGTAGATATGAGTTCTGGCCTCTACATGCTTACTGCAAAGAACAAGAACTTGTTTCCCAGAAAAGTGATAGCACATGGATAATAAAATGAGGTTGAGCCCTCACATCAGCATTAATCTAGCTTCTGTGATAAGAATTGAGGTTAAAATGATTATCCCTGATCAGCAAGGAGCCAGGCCAGTTTCAAAATCAAGTACCCCGAATCATCCTGTCTGCATAATTGTTTTATGGGCAATTCTTCCTCCAATGGGAGCTTCCTGTACATGCAATCACTTGTTTAAAGACCTGGGCAAGTGGAAGCCAGCAGAGATCTGCCAGGCATTGAGGAAAAATCTGACATAATTTCTGTCCAAGTAATAGCCAGTCCCCTAAGGCATGTAGTACTTAGAATCTTGCCCCATGACTTTTGAGTTGTACGATGAAGTTCTTATTACACAGAGATCTTGAAAGGAGATTATAAATATCCTTGACAACTAAATAAAAGAGGAAAAGATGTTCAGAGCCAGCTCACATAGGTGGAGTGAATTGCCTAAGCGGGGACAGTGAGCCAAGGGTGGAAAAGAGAACAGGGTCAGTAATACCTGAGTTCTGGGCTTTAGCTATAAACCCAGAAACCATCCTGCTGGAGCAGTGTCTATGGACATTGCTTCTCCAAGTCAGAGATGTGCTGTGGGGAAAGAGAAGAGTGGGCAGGAAGGAATGTACAGAAACAGTTTTATGCAACTTCTTGTCTCCATTTGTATTCACCAATCACACATACAAATGACTCTATAACCATCTCCCATGCAGGAGTAAATTGTTATCTCGCTGGCATAGAAAATAGAATCCTATCCTGCAAAGCTTCCATTCGTTGAAAATCCAGGTGTCAACTGACAAAATATCTGGATGAGGAAATCTCCCACCCCCTCCCCATTCTCCCACCATTGTGAAAGGTAATGGGGGTGGGGGACAACTGGAGAAGGAATGAAGTCATGCGGGTTCACCAGGAAAAGATAAAGTGTTGGTGGCATCAGAGTTGGTGAGTGTGTTGTGGGCATTACCTCTTGATGAGGCTTCCAAGAAGGCTCCCGCTCAAGTCCTGGTGGCTCTGAGAACAAGCATTCTTGCATCAATAGCTAATAGGCTGTCCAACCAGATGTTATCTGGGTGGGATAAGAGGGTGAGAAAACAGACCTGTTGTACGCTGTTGTCAACTGTATCGCTGTGGTCAGAGAAGGCTGGTTGTGTAGTGTTTAGCAGGGCGCCTCTTTCGAAGTGAGGCAGACTAAATTACGTGGTTGTTTAAATCCATTTCCTCTTGTGATTGGTAAATACGAGTTATAATCATTCATGCATTACTAAAGCCTCCTTTCCGTCATTTCGAAGGGATTTTTTTTTTTTTTTGTCTAGAACAGAGCATGCATCCAGCAGAAACCTAAAGCATTTATTTTTCTAAGCAATCTTTTGTAATAAGCACACTTTTAACAAAACTGCGAAGGTACCTGTGACAAGACTGGAGATGATAAGTGGTAACACCAGCATCTGTAACATCCTCATCAGAAGCTCCCCAGGGAAGGAGAAGTACTTGACTTCCCGGTAGGTCATTTTGTATGGTCGGAGGGCAAATCCAAGGATTGTACCTGAAGGGAAAACAAACAAAAAGAAAAAAAAAGAAAAATTAAGTCTTTTTTGAAACTGAAGCAATAATCCAAAAAAATGAACAAGCATTTGGTGGGTGATCATGCCTGTTTGACAAGAGTAAATTTATTTAAGAAGCAAATATTTGTGCTGCTTTAAGAGCAAGGAGTGTGCCTATCTTTTCAGTCCTAGTCTGGCAGAGTCTGTCTGAATCCAGGGCTTCAAGCAGAACTCACAGAAAAAATTTTCCTGGCTTTAGCAAATGAAAAATTTCTTTGTCTAACTTAAATGCAGTGGAACCAATTTTGACATGGCTCAGTACAGAGTTACAAAGATAGGGACATAACTAGGAGACAAATCATGTATCCATGAACAAGGCAATATAAAAAAATAAAAGCCTTATTATAATGGGGTTCCTTTGTAATAACAGATGCTAGAATGGCTAGCATAACCACTTACAAAGGGTAGTATAAATTTATTTTTTTCCAATTAAAAAAAACTCCTCTTGTTCACATTGTTAATCCATTTACATCAACTCCCTGCCTGTACACCACACTTTCCGTCTACATGATCTTGATGTCGCCTTGGCAACTGCATTGTACAGACTTATTATTTGCTGGCAAGAGAAGACTGCAAAATGAGCAGAGACTTTTTTTCCAAAAATTTTCCCTGAAAATTTAGGGAAAATTAGGGGAAAGAGAAAGTAATTTCCCCCTTAATTCTCCTTCTGCTCCAAGAACTTTGAGATATATATTTTTAAATGATGCCTTTACATGTATAATCAGATTATGCATGATACTTTTTAAATGTTTGGAAGTTAACAAAGGTATTGAATAAATTTACTCACTCTCCCCTTTCCCTCATTTATTTTCTTTACTTGTTCCATTATTGCAAATATTTTCTTTTTCTTTTCTTTTCTTTTCTCTTTTCTTTCTTTTCTTTTCTTTTCTTTTCTTTTCTTTTCTTTTCTTTTCTTTTCTTTTCTTTTTTTGCCCAGCTATTACTAAAATGTATGTTACAGGAGAAGTACTGAGTTATCTAAAAGCTAGAGGTTGGGGGAGGGAGAGACAATACTGGGTAGACACAGGTTTTTCCAAAGGATGCAAGCAGTCCTTTAAGAAAACTGAAACATCCTAACTTCTTATGAAATGGGGTTCTTCTCTTACGAAATGTGACACAAAGTTCACTTCAATTGTCACTGCAACTCCAATTTCAACTCTTGGGTCTCAGCAACCAAGAAGTATTTATTCTTTGATTAAATATTGTGACATTTCAATTAAGAGTCTAAATTGATGTGACTAGAAAATCTAGCTAATCCAGTTTTCAGGGCCTTTATGAAAATATTTATTGCTTTTTTTCTAATATAACAATAATATATTCAAGAGAGAAAAGTTGATTTGGAAAGTGCAGAAAAGTATAGGCAAAGTCTGCCCATATTAGTTCTACCACTTAAATAGCAAATAGTTAATGCTTACTGAGGTCTTAGTATATGCCAGGCATTGTTGGTGGTGCTTTTCCTGTGTTAGTAAATTTAATCCTCATGAAACTTCAGGTACTATTTTACCACTAATTTACTGATAGAGAAATCTAATCATAGTGAACTTAAAACTTGTCTAGTTTCAATAGCTAGTCAATATCAAAGTCAAATAGCTATTCAACTGACAGTCCAGATTTAAAGCCAGACAACTTGGACTCAGATCTCACATTTTTGACCACCTCACATACTTCTTGTCTCTCCAAGTAGAGCAAAGACAACTACTGTTAGTGCTTGAGTGAGTTTCTTTCTAGAATGTTCCCACACAGAGTTAACTATGTAGAAATCACACAGAATATACTTTTTCATACATGGTCACCAAAAACTTCACTTTTAGGCCTCAAGATATCAGATGCAATGATTGTATTAAAATTTACTTAGTACTTTCTTTGTTGTTGAACACTTAGGTTTAGCATTTTTCACTTTTACAAAGAACATCATGATGAATATATGAAGGTTGTTTCATATCTAGGAATTTTTTAAAAATTTGTTTATTTAAATTAATTTCAAGTATACAGTACATTGGTTAGATATCTGTATAGTTCATAAAATGAAATCTCATATTTTTTAAGTGTCACTTAAAAAAGAAAACCAGTGCATTTAAGGAATATGACCATATTGATTCATGTTATCAACTTACTTTCCCAATGGCTTGGCACAGCAGTTTAATACTCCATTACTGAAGAGAAGACTTTATTTTCTGTATCTCCAGGAACAGAGAGCATTATGGTAAAAAAATTGTTAAAACAAAATTTAGGAATGTGATGAGTAAATAGATGTATTTTTGTTTTCCTTTGAATTTACTTAATATCTAATGATGTTGACCATTTTTCCTAATTGTATTTCTCCAGGCATTTTCTAAATCCTAATGGTTTAAGAGTATATTTATGTGTATGTATGTATTTGGTTTAGATTTTCTATATAATAAAGATAATTACCCTTTGCCTGTGTATAAAGTAATATTTGCTAAAACTGTTTTTATAATTTGCTTGCCATATATTATTACTTTAAAATATATAGGTGTTTCGCATTTTTATAATGTCCGTGTACCTTTTATATTAGGTGATTTCTACAAGAGTTATAAACTTTTAATTTCCCTCCCCCTCCCAAGTTTAATAAATCTTTAATTCATTTTTCTTTGTTTGCTTGCTTTGTTTTAAATATTGAACCCTTAATCTTCCTGAAACTCGGTTTGGGGTGAGGCACTTAATTATGAGTTTCAGTGTACATTATTCAACACAGCAGCATCAATAGCACATAAGGATTACTGAAGGCTCTGGTTATATATGGATCTTTCCTACTTGTTCATGTAAACCCCAAGTTACACTGAGATAAGTGCCTCATCTTATCATAATAAATAAATCAATATTTATAAAGTTTACTTTCTAGTCAAATGTAGTTTCACTGGAATTATGTTTTCTAATCTTTATTTAAATGCATTTAAACTTTTGTCATTCAGTTATAACAAAAATATGCAGAGGAAACACAAGAAACTCATTTTGGTCATTTGGGATTTAAACATATCAAGCTATTAGAAATTTTAGATATTTTCCAAGTAACAATTAAGACCAGGTTTGGTTTTACAAGTTCATCTTTAATTATTAGAAATGCATTCACTCACATACAATGAAGGTATGTAGGAGGATCCAGGCTAGTCCAGAAAATCTATTTAAGTTATAATTTAGAAAAAAATTGATAGACCAGCTGCTCTACTAATGATATAGGTTCTAGGAGCAAAAGACAAGGCAGTGTAGAGGAAGGAAGGGATTAGTTTTTCTAAATACTAGGAGCACCTGATCCCATCCCCTGAAGTCTAGTCTATGCCAACACTGACTCTAGTCTACTCTCTACAACAGCACCAGCTGCATCGAGCCTCCTTCTCTGCTTGGGTGCTTCATGTACCTTTCCTCCTCTTCCCTCATCAAACCCCACATTTACTCAGTGCAACCAATTTTCATCTAGATATTAGGATGGAAAGTAAGTCAGCTTAGTGAATGGATCCTGGGCAACGTATGAATGACAGTCTTTTAATTCTGCAATCTGTCAAATAAATACCTAACAGAGCAACAGCAAGACAGTCGGGGAGGCAAAGTCTCAAGAGGTAGTGATATTTTTCTTGTTTCCTTTCAGTCAACAAGCTGGTCTTGCTTAGAAGTATAGTTCTGGCATCAACTACTCTAGAATGTCTCAGTTTCTTTACATTCTCCAGTGTAAAGATGCAGAACCCACATTTTCTAAAAGCTCTTCTTTATAGTAGGAATAGCAGAGAGAAGACGTCATTTATTTATCAGGGATAGTTTTAGGTCAAATGCTTTGAAGACAGGAGTTGTTTAGAGTAATAGGCATTACAAACACACTTTGAATCAGTTTTGTCCTTGACTGACTATGTTTTGGTGGTCTGTTTACTCTCTCTGGGTTTACTAAGTGAGCCATTTCTACCCTTTGGGAAGAGGGTGGGGAAGAAGAAAATCTATTGAGACCTTACTTTGTGTTAATGGTGGCGAGATCCTCATCACAACTTTATAAGGTAGATATTGTCACGTCTATTTTAAAGATGAATGTACCGATGCTCAGAAGTTAGTTAACTTGTTCAGGTTATAGATTATTACATTTTAATGCCTTTTGAACACAAACACATCCTTACAGCCTGGGCCTGAGAACAATCCTCAAAAGAGCCTGGTTCCTAGGTTTTCAGCATCTCTAACCCCTAAATTGTAGAAGCATCTGAGTAATAATCTTGAATCTGCTAGAGGTGTCTTAGAGGCACCCAGCACATCTTGGAACCCATCATAGGTCCAACTTAAGAGGACCTCAAAATATAGTTATTTGTACCAGGTCACTATTTAAAATAGTTACACAAAATCCCCTTTTATGAAATTATTTAACTAAACTTATATAAAATTTATTAATTATAATGGCATGCCTTTTGCCTCCATGGCATACATTTTAATTTTTGGAAACCATCAGAAACAAAGGTGGAAAGAACATTACATAAAAACATGCTTCAGGTTCCCATGCTTGATGACAACAGCTGACAGTCTTCAGTGATTACAAGATACCAAGCCTTCACAGATACCACAGAGCCAGTACTAGTAATACCCACAACTCACAGATAAAGAACTAGAGTCACTAAGAGGGTAGGTAAGTTGCCAAAACCACACAGGTGGTACAGGGTGGAGCCATAGTCAATATAAAGAGGGATCGATTTGTTTCCCCAAGTGAGTAGCTGAGGCAGTCTTCGCACCCATGCTATTCGGCTCCAGGCCCCAGACTTTCACCCACTATGCTGTACTCACGGCCTCTCAATGGTCATGGTACTAATTTAAAGGGCCTACGTTAGTACACAACCTTTTGCTTACCTGTTCGTTCTATTTTGAATGAGATTAACTAAATGGAGAGCTTAAGTTGGGGACAGATTTTGTTGACTTTACTTAATGAAGTCAACGTCTACCATTTTTCAATTCATTCATTGAATGAGTAAACAAAAGACATTTTTCTTCAGCTTTCTGCTCTGACAGGCAGAAGTCAGAAGTGCTAAGCTCAGCCAGCTATTGGCATCAAAGCAAGAAGAAATGATCTGAATGCAAAGACCGCCTTTTTGGGTAAGCAGTTCAGGTTTCTGATTACATTCCAGCCCAGCCATGAAGAAAAAAAAAAAAAAAACAACCTTCCCTGAAACACATTCTCACAGCCTGATGCACAGGCTTCTCAGAGCCCCCTATACTCTGCCCTTCTGATCAGTTCGAGGTAGTGGGAAACGAGAGGCCTGCTTGCCTTTGGCATAGCAGCACATTACCTCTGCAGAGCTGAGCTCCATTAGTGAGCACTTACTTGAAGCGCATTGACTGATGTTCCCAGAGCTAATAAAAACCTTTATGGCCACCAAATCTTTAGTGCAAAAGAACAGATGCTTTATTATTGATTACTCTGCAAAAATAACAATAATAACCAGAATGACTTCCCCACAGGATTTGCTAGAGCTGGCGTAAACTTTGCAAAGTTTCCATCTTGGTGACGTTATGTAAAGCATAGATGTCACAAGCAACAGCTCAGTCAACAGTCTTCCATCATTCCTGTTTTAATATTTGAAGAAGATTTCTAGAATCTAGTAAATATCTTAACTGGAATGTTTAAGGTGATCAAAATTAACTCTGCTGGTTGAATGCCATGAACACAGATGTATTTTTATTTAATTTTTTTTCCTCTCCAAATGTGAAAAGCTCAAGAAGGAAGTACTTCAGGGGTTCACTGTTTCCCCTGGGGAGTCTATACAACAAACACTTCTTTGAAAGATTAAATATCACTTTGCTTTCTAAACTAAGACACAATGTGCACACAGAAGCCTCAGAGAGAACACATTACGTGCTTGCTTTTGAAAGCCAAACACACAGGAGTTAAAAGCTAAAGAACTATTTTACAAATATGGTTTATATTTAATCTGAAAAAAATTATTGAAAATATTAAAAAGCCAGAAAGGATTTAAGAGTAAAAGAATGAGGCACAATTTGAGGTAAAATTTGGACCAAATCACCCCATTTATCTTTCGGTAAATGCTAGAGTTTGAAATAGTAAAATTTTCCTAGAGTTCCTACCTTAGCTCCAAATTCTGTCATGAATAGATTGGAAGAACAAAGCCTTCTAGAATTATTAGTCAGAATGCAAAATTCTTCAGAAAAAGAGATGATGCCCCTAAAGAACTCAGAGGCTGGAAGAGAATCTGAAAGTAATAGCGGCACTGATCTTGAGAGAAGGACCTCACATTCTGAAGCTGGACGTAAGAAAACTACCAAATATGCCCACTCAAAATGGGTCAGCTAGCTCTTCTAGCATTTACATTGCAAACCAGTCAAAGGTCATTCAAACTCATACTCAGAAAGAGCTAGGCCTATAGCTTTTTAGCCAGAAAGGGGACTATGCTTGCCACTTGTATGCAAGATAGCTCAAGGAAATAATAGCAGTAAATATTTTTGTTGATAGTGTACCACTGGTTTTACATGACAAAATACTATTTCCAGCTAAGAATTTTTTCACTTTTGTAACAAAAAACAAATAACAAAAACAAACAAAAAGCAAAGCAAATCAAAACAAAACAAAAACCCTAGCACTACTTTAAGGTTACAACAATCGTTAGACATAATGTATTAGATTTAATGTATGACATAACAAAATCACAGGGGTGACATCCATCACCTTTGCCATATTCTGTTGGTTAGAAGCAAGGTCACAAGTCCCACCCACACTCACAAGTGAGCCACAGAGCATGGTTAGGGGTCTGTCTAACTTGCAAAGTCTCTAGGCCTCCTTACCAAACTGCTCGTTCTGTGATATAGACACACTCATAGAGAAGATGCTCTTTGGATGTTTGGCGAACAAGTAATGTCGAGATTCTAGAACTGGCCCTGCTTTTAACTCTCTAGAGGACCTTCCCTATGCCTCAGGTTTTTTCCCCCTAATTTATAAACAAAGAAGTCTCCAAAATTTAAACGTCACCCTCCTTCTTGCCTGGACTATTCCAGGAGACTTCCAACTGGTATCCCTGCTTCCACTTTGGACTCTCTACAGTCTATTCCCAACGCAATACCCAGAAGGAATCTTTTAAAACCTAGGTCAGAATGTCACTCCTCTCTGCTCTCTCCACTGGCTTCCAATCTCTGTGGAGTGAAAGCCTAAGGTCGTTCAATGGCTGTACCTGGCCTGCTCCCCTAGCTCCTCATACTCAGAACTCATCTCCTACTCCGCTCCCCCTCACCTCTGTTTCAACATTTGCCTCCTTGATGTTCCTCTGCCACCTTAGACATGACCCCACTTTATGGCCCTTGTCCTGGATCTACCCTCTGCCTAGAACCCTCTTCCGAGATATTCACAAGGTTTACTTTCTTTAAGACCTAGTTCAAATGTTATCTTCTTAATAAGACCTATCTGAACTTTCTTCTCCCTTATATGGCTTTACTTGTTTCAATAGTTCTTATTACCTTCCAAAATACAATATAATTCTTAAATTTATTATGCTCATTGTTTATTGTTGTCTCTGCCTGCCAAAATATAAGATCCAGAAGATTTGCTTTTTTTCAGTTTTATTCACTGGTGTATATTAAACCCTTAAACAGTTCCTGGCACATAAACAGTGCTCAGTATATTTAATGAACAAACAGGATGACTTATTCTCTTTCAGATGATCAGTATTCATCAGTGCCTGCCCCCACCTGGGGCTGAACAGTTTCCTGGATGGTGGAATCACTTTGTTCCACTGTGAATCCTATTTCCTACTGCTCTCCATGAGCAAGAGAGCCTATATACCCTTAGGAACAGACCTCTTTCCCAAACTGCGATTTCTCTGTCATGATCTGTGAAACTGGTTCTTGACTGAACTATAATTGCTCTTATGCTTAGATTTCTAGATTCACAACTTAGGAGTGATAGCTCCTCATCCCTGATTCTCTCACAAGGCAGGTTTTTTGAGTATGAAGGACAGCATGTACGACGCTGTAGACAGATCATGGACTAAGAGTCAGAGACAAGGTTCTGGGCGTGATACTGCAAGTACACTATGCTTGTAGATACTTTACTTTAATGATTTAATCTTCATATATATCCTACAGGATTTAATATCACCATCTCAGGGATGAAGAGACTGAGCCCTAGACAGAATAAGCCATTTGTCCAAGGTTACATGGCCATTAAGTGATGTTGGCAGAATGGGGTTTCAAACTTTGATTCGCTTGTTTCCACAGCCTATATCTTTAAATTACATAACCATTTTGGGCTTCTTAATTTATTTTTTAACCTGAAAAATGGGAGGGATAGATCAGAGTAGGCAGTATCTAAGATCCGCTTGAACTTCAATATTCTCAGCTAAATATTCTGCATTCAAAAGAACCATGTAAACCAAAAAAAAAAAAAAAAAATTATAAATCTTAGCTGCTTTATATGAATTCATCTTGTTTCTTCTAATGAATCCTAAAGTCCTTGATAATGCATATGAAAGCATTGCGTTAATAAGTCAAAAATGTTTTATCAGTTTTGCCATTACAGTTATTATGACAGGTATGCAATAAATAATCGAGAGATCAAATAAGTTTCTATTTCAGAACTCAGCTAAATAGTAGTCCAATTTGGAGAAGTCATAATCCTGTCTCACGCCAGTCTAATGAAGCTGGTAGACATAAAGTTCCATTAGCTTGTATTTAGAAAGAGGGCAAGGGCTTTATGGTGAATTTATCTGCTTAAGGACCTGCTTAAGGAGTCCGCTGGTCCTTGGGCTTTTGTTTCAGCCCAAACTTCCAGGCATTTTCTGGTCAGAAGCCACTGTTTGAGGTAACTTTTCAACCCTCCCCCACTCCTCTGTTCCCACATCCTTCAGAGATTTGGACCCTGGCTTGGCTCATTATTTTGTCCTTTGGTATTTCCTGTTGCTGGAGGTGGGAAATACCTGCTCCAGCCTTGTTCCACCACTGGTGCCCAGATGAACCAGCTCTGGGTGACAGATGACCAAGCAGGGTGCAGATGCAGACTCAAATCCACATGGCATGCAACTCTAAGAAACAACTGTATCAGAAGAACCTTGGAGTTCTGAAAAGCCTGGTGATGTCTTCCTAAAATTGCACTAATGCAGGCTATTGTAGAATGGCAATTTAATTTACAAATAATCCTACAGGTCTTTTAAAGGTCCAGTCCATTGTCATTTAAAATAATCTATTTTAGAAACAGCAACTAAAATCATCATAACCAATTGTCTTCTTTTCTGGTAAAAAGAAAAAAAAAATACTGTTCTGAGTGAGTAGAAACTGGAAGTGAAATGTAATGTAAAACTTTCTAAGTTCCTCTTATGCCTTTGGCTTGTCTGTCATATGCTTGCCAGCCCATACAAACAGCAAGGGCCACTCATCCTTACCCCTGGCAGTGGCAGCAGCGTGGCAAACTCTTTTTTAAATCCCACAATTTGGGAGAGTAAATCACAACCTGTATAGAGTATAAAGTAGCAATGCTTATCGAAATTACAAATGTGTATACCTTTAGTCTCAGCAATATCACTTCTAGAAATGAATCCCACAGATACACTTTACTCAGGTGAAAAAACTTTTATACGGAATTATTCATTACACCATTTAAAAAATAATGTCTAAGGGTTGGAAAGAATCCAAGCATCCACCAACTGGGAATTGCTTAAATACACTGTGGTTCACCCATGCAATGCAGCCCCAATGGAGATCCAGGAGGCTCTTTATGTGTTAATTAGGAATGATATCCAAGAAATACTGTAAAGTGAAATAAGTAAGGTGTGAAGTGGGCTATATACACTATGCTACCATGTGTATATAAAAGGCAAGGAAAAAAAGGGTAAATATGTATTTATTTTTATGTTCATAAAAGAACTCTAAAGACACAGAGGAACTGATAACAGGGTAAACTGGGGCACAGGGGTGGGTGGAACACTTTCATTCCACACCCTTTTGTATTTTTTGATTTGGGGCAGTATAAATCGATTTACTTCATAAGTAAAATAACAAAATAAATAAGCAAAAAGTGGCCCGCGATTAAAAAATATCTTACTGAATTCTATTCTACATCTTTTCCCCTAGATGCCTGGATCTTTCTAAAAAGTCACTTTTGGCCTGGGTTGGTTTCGCCTCAATCCTGCTTCGATTTGCTGTAACAACGAATTTACTTAGTTTGGGCCACTAAGAGAAGAAAGTCACTAGTTGTGCTAAGATTTACAGTAAGTAGATCACTTTCTGACCCAACAGCTCTTTTTCTGGAGATAAGGAAGTGAATCTATGGAAAAACTTTGAACTCAATCGTTATAGACTCATATGGCTACTTCAACCAATTAGCCCTTGGTGTTCAAAGCCACCAAAATCGAAAATTCATATTGTAAACTACTCTGCAGAGGTAACACACTTGCTCATCATATTGTGTAAAGCATAGCAATACTAGAACTCGCAGAGCCCTGAGAAGTTTACTGAATCAGCTTTGTTTACATGACTACTTTGTTTGCCTTAAAAAAGCAAACCTAAGAACACAAAAATAAATAGATAAGAAGACAACTTTGGTTAGAGGCACTCTCTTCCAAGACTCATCATTTCCTTCCAAATGCCTTTACCTTCACGTTCATCAACAAGCTGAAGACATCAGCAAGCACATACATGTATCCCTGAGGTTTTGCCTTCCTTGCTTTAAAGATGGAATTTCAAGTAACACAATACGTCTAAAAGCAGGCGCCATCTTTTCAGGGTGAGAAGGGCAGCGATTGTGCATCTCTGCTCTCATTAGGGATAAATGAGCCTCATCCTACGAGATTCTGAATACAAAGTTTCTCACTAATAGCCCACTGTTTTCTCTCTGGGAAGCAGCAGCAGTTTGTGGCCTGAATCTTGGAGAACTGGAGAAGTCTCTTTGGGGACCAGAAGAATGTAGTTGCTCTCTTTGGAGACAGAAACTCTGTCTTGAAATTCAAAACTGAAGTGTGCTTTTCAACTCAGTGCTCCTAAATTTACCTTTGAATCTTTGATATGATACACAGAGGAAAAAAGAAGTGCCATTCCCCCACTTTATCTTAATTCCTCCGGGGTATGTCTTCCTTTATCTAGTTTTGCGGGCTTTATTCTTCTCTTTTGGTTCCAAAACCACTTGAGCACATCTCTTGATTGGGCATAGTGATGGGAATATTCTTGGTCTAGGGAATAAGTTCTGGGCAATTTTGATAGCACTGACACTTAACATAAAACTCATAATTTTTATCCTCAATGAGCACAATGGCTAAACTTTGTGTTCTGAAGTGCTCTGTGTGTTTCCTCATCTCCCAGCAATGATACAGCTCACCAAGCTACCAGACCAAATACTCGATGAATGATAGCACCCCAGTGTTCCATAAATAACAAGTGCTCCAACACATGGAATGTACAACTTGGAAAAGATGGTGCTTAGATTCCAGTTGCCTCTTCCAAACAGTGTGGGCTCTTCACAGCCTTGTTTGCTCTATAGTGAAAACAAAGGTCTATGATATTCCTTCTCTGATTTGTGAGAGGTGAGTAGAAGACTAAAGAGCAGAAGTGGCTTCTGCAGAGTGTACCTCAGTGGAGGTGTGCCTCAGCTGTGTCCTCAAACATTGGTGGGGAAACATTGATTATCATATCCAAAGTCAACAGCTCAATGGTCCTCAAGAATTCAAAGCAAGAGAAGGAGATGTTTGTTAGATTGGAGACACTGGCTAGGATGGGTTGGGAGATAATCAGTAGAGGGAAAAGGTCTTTCCAATTGTATAGCGTCATGGACTGAAAAGATACTTGTGTATCTTATTCCACACATTCTGATTTAGGGGAAGGCAAGTTGGACTTTAGATGACAGAATTTTGGAGTTGGAAGCAGACATTAGTCTAAATGTCCTTTGCTGATCAAAAAATATGAAGCCCAGAGATTTGTCTTAAATCATAAAGTGAGTTAGTTGATGGCAGACCTGGGTCTGTAACCAGGACTTAGATTCTCAGTGCTTTCTCAGCTGCATTCCAGACATTTGCAGATACTGATCAGAATGGGGATGAACTGGCCAGGAACTTACATTGCTACAGAGTGCAATTGGGACAGCGCTTTGTAAACCGTAACACTGCAACAAAGAAAGGTATTATTACTGCCGGTAATTGTTCTGGACACACCTGCTTATTTGATTACCCACTTGAAAGAGAAACAAATTTGAAATTGCCTGCTCAGTTTTCTCATTATCTAAATTAGCAGGAAGAAAGGAGAGCAAAATAAAATCCAGAGATAATCTTGGAACAACAGTAAGTCTTCTACCTTCTACTTCAAAGTAACTTTTACCAACTCTGTTAGAAACCAGCAACATTCCTCCTAAGTTTCCAGAACTCCTTATCTTGTCTGCCCCTACTCTGATGGGGGTGATAGTTAATGAGCAGTAGACACAAGAACACTGGAGAAAAGGAGAAACCAGGGAGGTGATAAGCTTTCAGATCGGTACCAAGTAGTATGAACAAAAATGCACTATTGAGTATGTTAAAACATTTATTGAAAACATTTTCTCATTTTCCTGTGAGAGACATCTGCTATCAGGCACGCCCTCCATTGAGCTCTCTGTATTATGATAACAGCTGCCTGGGGATTACTTTCTACTTTGTCCCAGCAGGCCAGGTAGGTAAGGGACTGATAATGACGGTATCACTTACTCTGAGGCTTTCATCTCTGCCTCTCAAAGCCCTTTACAACTATTAAGTCTCTTCCTACAACTCTCTTGGCTCTCTTCTCTAACCAAGGAAATAAAAGCCACTTCTCGACCTAAACCAGGTGACCATCTTCTTCTTTTCCTTATCCCTGTTCTCCTTACATCCCTGGGTCTCAGTTTCCTGGCAGATCAGCATCCTCAAATCAGCGTGTCTTTTCACTTGATGCCATAGGAAAGACAGAAGCAAAAGACAAGGGGTTTACCGTTTCTATGGACATTTTATCTGCCGAGCATTTAAGAAATTATTTAAGGTTGTGTGTTTGTAAGTGGTAGAACCGGGACACAAATCTTGACAGAGAGGTGTTATAATTATTTTATTTTACACATTAAGAAATAGAGGCTCAGTTCCAGAACTGGGACATAAAGCTAAGTGTCTGACTCCAGAATCCATAGCTCTGATCCACTCCCTGATATTGTACTGGCCTCTACCCCCACAAGAGAAGGCAGCTCCCTAGAATGGTTTTTGAGAAGGTGGGAGAGAGGGCTGGGATCCAAGTGTGCCACGAACACGTGTCAGGTATTCCTGTCTCTGACAAATTTCTATATTCCTGCTCCCTGGGGGAGAAGATGAAGAAGAGAAAAATCAGACTCTAGGCCTTACAGTCTACCCCTCCGTCACATTTCCAGAGCAGGGCATTGCAAGTCCACTACTTGGCTCTGAAGGCCTAACCCTTCCCTCCCAGCCCTCTGCCTAGAGAGTGTCTGCGAGTGATGGGAATAAGCTATTTAGGGAGCCTCCCTTCCCTCAGCTTCCTGAAGCTCTCTTTTTACCTTCTCATTCCCAGGAAGTGTTGAAGAAATCATAAATCTGAACCCAGAAATCTGTTCACCATTCTTTGGATTCCTGTTGTCAAACCTGTGTGGAGATGCCTTTTTCTTAGTAAGCTGAGAGGTTGTCAGCATGGTTACCAGACTGTGCCCACACCACTAACCCAAGTAGTTTGCTAGTTTGGTCCCACTATCAGTTACTTCCGTGCAGCAGCTGATAGTTATCCAGCTAGATATTGCATAAATGTCTGACAAACACAATACTACTGCGGCATTCCTGGGAGATGATTGACTTTAGTAATGAAGAAGGTCTCTAGAGTTGATAGTGATCTGAGAATATTCTCACTTACTTACAGGGTAGCTTCTGCAGTAAAATAGCTTGGTTCATTGATCGTTATTAATTTAACATTCAAAGACAGAACCTGCCCTTGTTCAGTCTGGAGAGGATAGGAATACCTTCCAAAACTTTATGGTGAGCCTCTTGCACTGTATCTTCACTGCAGTGGTATCCTGCACCTCGAACGCAACATGCATCAAACTAAACTTATTATTCCCTGTCCCTCATCTTCCTGTACTCTACCTTAACTGGTGACACCATCACCACTCGGTTCCTCAAGCCAGAAATTGGACCATCAGCTTGCAGTACACTTTTTCTGTCAACTTTCACAGGCAATCAATCATCAGGACTCAGGAAGACCCTCGTAATGAGGTCTCCATTCAGTTTCTCCTTTCCATCCCTTCTATTGACACATCAATGCACATCCTTAACTATTTGCTATAATGAAACAAGAATGAACATTCCCTGAGAGCAGAAACTAGCACCCAGAACAGTGTGGTGGATTAGAGTATGAACGCTGAGCCAAGAAGGTGGATTTGAATCCCAGTCAATGTGCATCAACTGTGGGATAAGTGTCTCAGCTTCAGTTTTCGTATCTGTAAATTGAGAATAAAAACACCTCCAACTCTGGCTTGTTGTGAATATTAAATAAAGCTAACATACTAACAATGGTGCTTGGCACACAGTGTGAAATTGCAATATATATTATATGTGTAATGATAGATGAGGAAACCGAGGCTTGGAGCAGTGAAATGTCTTCTTTAGGATCGCACAGCTGCTAAATAATACGGCTGGTATATGCCAGGTCTAAAGCAACATGTTTTCCCCCCAGTGACACATCTAGGCCTCCCAATGTGGTCGTTAATAAGAAAGTGGAATCTCTAAAGCGCCAATACGGAAAGACATATATTATGTAGAACAGTACACATAATGTGATCTCCTTTAAAAAAATGTTTAGAATTAATTACAAACTTTCCTATTATTACCTCTGAACTTTGTATATTCCTTTGTCATCTCATTTCCATCCATCTCTCCTTCTAAACTACCTGAGGGTGGAGCCTCCCCAACCGCATAGTGCAGGGCAGACACACAAAATTCAATAGTTGTTAACTTGCTGAATAGCACTGAACCTCTTAAAAAAATAATTAACTTGCTTAGTTAGCAGATAATAGATAATAGCAGATAAAATAAGAACCTGGTTAATGCATTTGAACCATACAAAAACTTATTTAAAGTAATATTCTTTCCATGCCATTCCCCAGACACCCAGCTCTAATCTCAAGAGGCAGCCACAGTGACCAGTTTCTTATACATACATTCTTCAGAGATATTATGGAATTGCACTGAGTTTTAGAGCAATTTTAATTTATTGCCAAAGATTACTAGGGAGTGGTGGGAGATGCTTTATGCACATTTAGTCAGTATGTTTTCTTTCCTGCTAAGTCACCAATTTCTCTCAAAGCCATATAAAAGACAATCCAAACATAAACTCTGTGTGTGTGTGTGTGTGTGTGTGTGTGTGTGTGTGTGTGTGTAGACCAACAGTAGAAGAAGGTGCTAGTTGCTGTTTGTGAACTCTCTCAGGTAAAACCACCATCCAATTCTATGCAGTTCTATTTACAGATAGATCTTATGATCTATTTCTTGCAGCTGATCTTATGATCCATTTCTTCATAACTTTTTAGTGTGATATTTTATTTTCATTGTGCTTGCCGTTCCCCAGACTGGAAAAGAGTGGGCATTCTGTGACTCAAACATTAACAACAAAGGATCTTCCCTGATTTCAGTAAGATGTCTGAGGTCACTCAAACACAACTTAGCACAGTTTGCAACAAGAAAGTGCTTCCTGGAGGAAGAAAGACAGTAACCACTCCTCTCAGTGTGGTTTTGTTAGATAGATGTCTGCAACAGTCCTGGAAGACACTTTATCTAAGGCTTTAATCATGAACTCTCTTAAAGGGACTTAGTACTTGGCACTACCTGCTCCTATTATATGCGCTTTGTTACATGGGCATGGCCCATTCAGACTTTAATATCGTTTAGAAATGATATTAGAAATGTCACTGCTTAGACATCAAGTTGCACAAGGGGTTCTATGCCTGTGCTGGCAGAGGAATTGGTACTAAATTATTTACAGTTCTCAGCTTTATTCTCAATATACGGATTTACATTTTTCTACTTCTCTTCCATGATATTTTCTAGTTTCCATTTCTACATACCAAATGTATATTCCTTTGTACTTCTAGAAGACAAAACAAAATAGATTGAACAAAAAATTTACCCCAATATATAAGTTTTCCCAGTCCTTTTTACTAAAAGTGATTAAACCTAAGAATTTGAGAACTAAGTAACAGCTGTAGTCCTCATCTTTCGGGAAAATAACTATTTTGTTCCTCCTTGCTAGAATCTTTCTAGTTTATTCCTATGCTGCAGCGAATAAATTGGAGAGCTGGCATTCAGACATGTTCTTTCCCTATTATTTCTTTTAGGGTGATGTAAATATGGTAGTACCCACTGACAAGCTAAGTGAAACTGAAGGGTTCTTCCTTCTCTCCTAAATCTGTTTGCTACTAAGTTGTCTATTTGTGATTCCAAGTTTTTGGTGTAGACTCAGGGGTCTCTGACTGTCAATGAGCTCTTTTTATTTCTTTGTTAGTGTCTTCTTGTTACTCTACCTCCTCAGTTTTCATTAGAAAAGCCAACCATGAGGGCATCCTGCCAAGTTATCTACCACAGCTCAGCCAACTTATTGGAGTTCTCACAAATCTTAGGAAAGACCTTTTTGGGCTGGGGAAATGATGCCTGAACACATAGAGAAAATGGACTCTCAAATCCTGGCATCTTCCTTCTATTAGAGATGTTATTTCTTTGTAATCACATAGGAACTTCGTTATCCAACAATCTGCTTTCCATGTTCAAGTTTTATTACTCCTCATTCCTCTATTTAACTAAAACATTTCTGTCCTAGAATATGATATCTTCTTGTGTTTAGAATATCATTTGAATAAGCATTTCTGCATCTTTTCCAAACATACTCCAGTATCACAAATCTCTATTATTATACATATAGGATTGCAAAATAAATACGTAGTTGTTAAATGAATGAGAGGGATGTGGTTTAATCATTTGTAGGAAGATTATAAGTTTTCTGCTGAATTTAATTGGGTAAATCACATAGTAAAATGGCAATGCTATGTGCATGCATCCAGCAATGACTTGCTAACATAGCAGCATTTCTCCTCCTGACATCTCTCACAAGATGTCAACTAGTCAGCAGAGCAGACAGGCAGGATGCAGAGTGGCTGAGAGAATGGCCTCTGGCACTAGACAGCCTGAGTTTGACTTCTAGCTCTAGTATTTACTAGATGCATGACTTTGCGCAAGTTGCTTGCTTTCTCCTTGATCAGTCTCCTCATCTCTAAAATGAAGATCATCATAATCATTCCTACCTACTCACTTCGTAGGCTTCCTTAAGGATTAAGTAAACTAATATATGTAAAATACCTAGAAAGTAGCCAGAATAATACTACATATAAAAGTTCATTATTATTACGTAGCTATTGCTTATTTTGACAACAACTGTAATTCAAAACAAAAAATGAGGTGACATGTTGCATTACACATCAATGTCAAAGACAATGACAAAATACTGAAATACTTCTTCCAGGAATGTATTCAAACCTGGGAACCCACTAAAGGAAGCCATTACCTCCCTGAGTCATCAAGACACTTTCTCTTTGAACACCTCTAAAATTAACTGAATAGTCATTTTTCATCAACTATTACTAAAAGGAGCCAAAGATGTTGAACAGGAATGTATCTAAGGTCTTGTGGCAAACTACTCTTCTGCTATATTCCTATTTGTCTGCAATTTAAGAATACTATTTTTCTTTTTTTTGGATAAAGTTATAATTACATTTATATGCTACAGAATTTTCTTAGTTTTTATTGTCATTACCTTTTTATATTTGATAGAGATCATGGCAAACACCAAGGAAGAGATTAAAACTATATACAAATGTGGTTTTTTTTGGTGGAAGATTATTAGAAATTTGAGTTAAAGTTTTATTTGTTTGTTTGTTTGTTTTTACAGTGTGGCATTGATTTACATGTTTGTCAGCCAAAAGATTTCTATATGAGTTCAATCAAGAGTTCCAAGTACGCAAGTAGTTTTTTCAGCTATACTTTAAAGCAGAATCAATGCCACCCATAAATAATAAACTATAATTTCAGATATCAATAAATCAAACAAAACAATACTGTTTGATTAGTATAGATCGCTGTCAACAATGCTAAATTTGTAAGAGGCTGAAATGTTTCAAAAAAGGTATAGCTATTTATGGCAGGCGCTTCAAGGCTATGAATGAAAGAGATCTGTGTTAGCATTTCCCCCAACTTACCTTTCCCAGTCACTTTATGAAAGAGTGCAAACACATAAAAGATTTGGCCTTTATGTCTAAATGTTAGGTACTCAACTTCAAGTCAGCACCGGTTAGAATATAATTACTATTAGGGACCTGTATCTCTTTTTGGGTGTACTAATTGTATAAGTTAGTTTTAAGTGAAAGTGACATTGTATAATGATGACATTTTGGCCAAATCTAGAGGCTTGCTTGTTTTTATTGTTATTTAACTGCTCAGGCCTAATGATTAAATGATCACTCTTTTGTCCTTACATGAGATGAGAAAACATTTGATTTACTTCCCTTTCCACACAATCATTTGATTTGCATAATGCCTAATGATGCTCCTTTTAGATTCCCATGTGTTTATTGCTCCAAACATGCCACAGACTGTCATTTAATGTGGGGTGGGGGAGGGGAGGAAGCTTCAAATTTAGAAGAAAACCTGGGCTATCATTTTGAATACCTACAATCAGTCCATCTGATAATATTCCCAGGTAGCCAGATACCCCAGAGAAACAAGATCCAGTTTTTTTGGTTGTTATCAAATGACTTACCCACAATGACTGCTGTGACAGTGAGCAGTACAAAAGCATTCCGAAATAGGTAACTTTTAACGTCCTCCTTTGTGATGTTCTGCACTTTCTTCTTGGCCAAGAGTGTACGTTTACGAACTCCTTGCTGGAATCTTTCCATCCTGCCTCCCATCCTGGGCTCTTCTCCATTGCTTTTAGTCATATTTTACTTCTTTAGAAGTGTCTCTTCTTCTTACTTCAATGTCTCGGAATCACCCCCAGAAAGTCAGACTTCTTTGATATTAGAGAACTCAGCTGGAGCAGGAGAGAAAGAGACAAGAGTTAGAGTCTCCAGGAGAAAGAAATCAGTGAGCTTCACACCAGGAGAAGCTGTTGTCAAACAGCATAATCTCAGAGGAGTCAGGGGCCAGAAAGTCACAATGCCAGGTTTTGAGGCTAGAATGTGCATATTTTACTGGACCACGTGGGAGAAGTGTGCATAAATTCAGAATATATGAGCAGAAATTCGTGTTCTATTTTTAAAAATGTGTCTTTCTCCCTCCAAAGAGGCTATAAAGGGGTTCATCAGTGCTGGGCTGACTGACCCGCAACCCCACCCTCTCCCCCAGAACCTAGCTGAGTACTTTGCACAGTGTTCACCCTCAATAAATGTCCAACTAAACTGAATGCACAGGAAATAATAATTACTTGATGGCTGATGCTGTATACATGGTGAAGGTATAACCAGGTCAATAAAGTGGATTAACATATTTATATTTCACAGTTGGAGCTTTCTATTATACATAATAAGGTAACTATTTTCTTTGTTAAGAAAAACCCCATGATATTATCAAAGAGTGATATGGCCACGAAAAGAACACGAGTAGCCACAAGACTTGGGGAAATACATTTAACTATTTCACAGAGTAATTTAAAAAGTTTTCCTGTGAAGTAAGCAAAGTACTCTGGGCACATCTATAAATAATCTAAAATCACAATTAATTTTTGTTGTAAGTAGATGTTCTAAGTACTATTTGTCTTTGTGGCAAACATACTGAAGTCTTCTGAGGAAACTATTACCAGCTTCTAAGTATTTTAAAATTTAGGAATTTTAGAACCGATGAGGAGATGAATCCAATTTTCATTCCAAACATTACAGTGTGTGGTTTCTAGTTTCTTTAAAGCACTCCTGGGTTATTTGAATATATCTGAGTAAATCTCTTCTTGGTGGAAACCCGACATTTTGAAACATCAAGGGATATCTCCTGCTACTTTACAAGCTTTCTTATCCATAATCTTTCCCATGGAGCAATCCAAGTAAAAATCAGTCCTGCCTGCGGACGTGTGTATCTGGCAATGCAAGCAGCCAGCATGTGCGTCTGTGGGGGAGGTAACTGCAAAGGACTCCTCGGGAGCTTTTGGCAAATCCACGCATGGAAAGAAAAGATTTGCCTTTTAACAGTTTTGACTTTTAAATAAAATTACAGGGTGAGGTCAGAGGTAATAAGACTTACAGTTTATTTAAGGCCTCACAGCAGATTAAAAGCCTAGGGAGAAATGAAGAGGAGACGCAAGAGACCAGATTTATTTATTTATTTATTTGTACTAATCTCTGATTCCTTTTACCAGCCAGTCAGTCATTTTTAAAACAGACCAGCTCAGCCTTGATTGTTTCTAGATCTCTAACCACAATCTGACCCTAATTCGCCCTTGAATGACTCAACTCCAAATTAACAGAGGGCATAAATAGACACCACATGCGGATGACATTACATTACCACCATAGACTTTATCTACCAAAATGGCTAGCTTTTACTCTCGCTACTCCTCTGCTAGGGAGACAAAATCCACTGACACAGAAATGGAACGAGAAATTAAACCCAGCGGGAATACAGGACGTCGGACTTACCTTTTTCTAACTTTGTAACGGGTGGGAGATACCCCAGGCAATGACAAGGTGAATTTCCTGGCAGGTAGCAGCGGCGTAGCAAAACGCAGTGAGCCAGGCATGCATGTGCTCTGAAACTGCAAGTTACTATCAGGGCAACTTAAGAAAAGGGGCGGAGTCTGTGCCCGGGAAAGGGGGAGTGTGGAAAAATGAAAACACTGCAGGGAAAGGACAGGGGAAGTCCGAGGTTTCTGGAATATTGATTAATCTTGGCGCACCAGAGCATGCTTGGTGGCTTTGTTTTGCTCCTTAGACTACTTTCACGCTTTGTCAGTTCACTTTCATTAGAAATGCAAAATCGGGACCAGGAAGAATTGAAGAATAAAGCGCACACACACTCAGAAAGCTGGAAGTCTTGATTAGAACGTTTCAAAGAAGACTTTTCTAAGGCTAAATTTAATTATCTCACATTATTACACGTTTCCTCCCCTTAAGGAAACATGAGAGTGTGCTCTTTTGCCTGGTTGTACAACTGTTATGAAAGAATCCCTCTTTTTAGAATTGGAGAAATAAGTGACATTTCTTGGGAAGACTCGGAACACAATCAAGAATGGAGGGACAAAAAAAAAAAAAATGCTTACTACAATTCTCTAAACTTGCCTGAAGTTACTCAAAACACAAGATGAGACATGCCTCTGTTTAAGCAGTTTAAACTCTATTATAACAAATCTAATTTAGCTCAAACTGCCTGCCTTGCAAAGACTAAAATGGTTAGAAACACAGACCAGAATCTTTGCTAAACTATAAAGTAAAAAGCATTTTAAGACCAAGAGTGTAAATACACATTTGAAATTTTGTGATTTCCAAAGATAACTTGCTGTGAAGATGGATGCCTCAATTTTAAAGGGTGCTAAATGTATCCAAACCTCCTCAACCCCAATCATTTTTAGGAACTAGAAAATTCTTATTGCCTTGAGACTGTAACTCGCACTTCTAGAGCATTTTTCTTAAGAAGGAAAATTGATTATGAAAATAGATTTTAAATTAAAAAAAATTTTTTTTTGAGCCCGACTCAGGCCCAAAACTTAGAACTTGTTTAACATGAAGAAAAAAGTTTAATAGAAACAAAAATTCATATCAAAACCTACAGCCAGAGGTCCATATTTCTGTTCATTAAATCTCATATTCCCAATGCAAAATTTACTCAGTTTTGTATGTGTTATCCAAAAAAGAAGTATGTCTTTTTCCATCATTAGCAAATCCACGGGGGAGTGTAAAGATATATCTCCTGCCAGCTTCAACTGTTTCATGTGTGCCCTTCTGAACAGCTACTGTTTGGAAAGCAGTGGAGAATCATGCAAATGCTTTAAAATTACAAATTAGCAGCAAGTATAACAACTTGTAAATCTGGCATCATTTTAAGAGGTTGTTGAAAAGATATACTTGATGGTCCCAGCCCTCAGTGCTTTTTCTCGTTCACTGATATCCTAGGTCATTTAGCATCTGTACCACATTGTTTAACACTTAATTATACTGTCTTCTTCTGCTCTTTTCTTTTAAAAATCATGTTAAATTTTGTTTTCTCAACTAAATTATAAGTTCTTTGAGGACAAGAACGAGTTTTATGCCTGTCACCTAGTAAACTTTAAATAACTCTTATAAATGGATGGCATAATATAAGAGTATGAAACAAAATACGTTCCAAACTTCTGTGTTAAAACCAAACTACTAGTTTTTATGTTGGCACTTCTGGCCTAGGTACATGGAGCAGATGTCATTTCTTAACACCATGACTACATTTTAAAGCATTTATTTACTATACTAAGTCTTATCTGAGCCATAGGTTTAAGACTAATTCATCCACATTTTTTTTTTTTTTTTTTTTTTGGTGGAAGTGACTTGTATTTCAAAGGAATTTAAAAAAAGAAATCTTGAAATGATTTTAAATAGAGTTTCAAGCCAAATGGCATCTCTACTTTTTAATCCTGTTTTTCATAGGCAAGAAAAGGAACTAGAAAAACCATACTTCAGTTAGCACAGAGATGAGAAGGCTTTAGTACCCCCATTCCCCCCCTTTTTTTCTAATCCCTAAAGCTCAGTTAAAAACTATTTTATTATTTTAGTTTGCACAGACATTATGGGAGTCTGGTGTACCCTTAAGAAGTAATTCACCACTGAAAATTTTGTTGGCTGTAATAAAACCTAATGAGAAAATGAGATGCAAAGAGTCTCAGTTCAGAGTTCATCCGAATTACAAGGTTTTAGTCTGGGAGAAATATTGAGAATTACTTCTTTTAAGCACCACTTTCTCTTTTGGGAAGCTATAACAATAATATGCTCTTGGGGCAACCTGGATTTATGCAACACATATTTCTACCTTTCCCTCTACTTTATAAATAAAACCCTTGAGCATTAAAACATTTTTTTTCCTTCATGGAAATACTAAATAAATGAAAGATTAAAAAATTATGAGCAAGCCACTGTATTTCATTTAAAGCTACTCTGGATAGGAGCACAGAGCCAGGAATTCATATTAATTTTAGTATTTCAGAGTGAAAAAAAAAATATGTGGCAAATGTTGCTCCTTTTGAAAAGCCTTCCAAGGATTTTCTTTGAACATACTATTCATAAAATATGTTTAAGTAAATTCTTCTTTTTTTTTTTGGTGAGACACCTACATTAGTTGCTTTTATTTTATTTTTCCCCCTACATTTATTTTTGCCTTTTAAATTATTATTTTTATTTTTCAATTCAGTTGACAGTCAATATTATTTTATATTAGTTTCAGATGAGCAGCATAGTAGTTAGTCATTTATGTAATTTACAAAGTTATCCCCCCCCAATTAGTCTGGTACCCACCTGGCACTATAGTGTGTATATATATATATATATATATATGCTATATATATATATGCTATACATACAGTATAGTTATTACACTATCATTGACTACGTTCCCTATGTTGTACTTTATATTCGTATGACTATTTCATAACTACCCATTTGAACTTCTTAATCTCTTCAAATCCAACCTCTCCTTAAATGGACCATTCATTAGTTTGTAGTGTGAGGGGTCATGATTGACAAGGAAGTGCTGTAACAGTACAGAACAGTCAAATTTTTAGCATTCAAGATAAGGGAATTCTGGAATTTGAGGAAGAAAATGGATTAGAAAAACTTTTAATATTTATTAAATATTTTCCACTTTTATTTTTAATTTCACAAAGGATTTTGTCATTTCTTGTTCGAATAGCTTACATTTTAGGATCCTCACAAAGAGTGTCAATTCTCTCTCTAGAATTTGGAAACTACAGAATGCTATGACAATGAACGAGACCAGATTTAACCCCGGTAGAAGTACTAGAAATAGTGGGAGTAGAATAGTACTTGTGGTGGTTTTTAGTTTCCTCTTAAACTTTTTCCATCTTGGGTTTGAATGTAAAAGGAAAAGCAACGACAAAAAAATCAGTTGGATTTTTAACTGACTGGATTTATATAAAGCCCATACGAAGCCTGAGAAACCCAGAGAGATGAACTATAATGAACTTTTATCACATTCATTCATTCATTCATTCAACAAACCTCGAGCAAGAACTGTGCTCCAAATACCAGTCCCTTTCTTCAAGGAGCCCACAAACACACACATCATTTTGTAGTGTCCAGTGGCAGGGCCCCACAGAGAGCCATGGGACCTTTGTGCTGAGGCCGATTTATCAGGTCTCCTTACGGGACGGAGAGCTCCTTGAAGGAGCTGTGCCTGGCTCAACATTATATGTACAGAGGACCCAAAACACCAAATTAAAGAACTTAAACTCCACTGCTAGGTAAAATGGAGCCACAGGATTAAAGCACAGGAGTGATTTTACTTTTAGGTTGATGCAAACCCTTTAAGTGAATACAACTTGAATTAAGGAGCCACGGGAAGGGAGAGCATTTGCAAACTGGTATTCTTCACATTCACATAAAAAAAAATCTGTTGAAAAATACAATCTCGCATATGGAGGCTTATCCAGGGACAGACTAGCTTAAGACGAGACTGTCTCCGTTAGATGAGGTGTGTACTCTCCAGGTCACTTGGCCTGCCCGCTTTACTCGTTTTAGTGCCAGCGTGTTCCCCTAGCATGTTCTAATGTTTTGACCTCTGATGGGGTTTGAGAAGCAGTCTGAGAGAGGTCAGAGGTCTGGGGGATCCCCCCCCAAAAGGGGAAAAAGAACAAGAGGAGCCCCCTAAATAGAGCCACAGAAGGTGGGAAGCTATACCAACCATTTTATCACAGGTTAGCTAAGAGTTGGACATAATGGTGGTCAAAATAAATTTAATGCATTTTCTCCATATTAAAACTAAGGAGGGTCTGCTTTTTAATGGAGATTTCACAAGTGTTATTACTATTATCTGTGATTTATACTGGGAAATGGCATTTTTCCCAGTTACTCAAATGAACCAAACCTCTGAAGGACCATATTTTGGTTTAGTTGGGAAAGATCGTGTAGGTTAATTGGAATTAAAGCCTTTGGCAGAGTGTTAGTGATAATAGTCAACATTTTTATAAGACTTTATAGTTTTATAAGCACATTTACACATATTATCTAATTTAATCTTTGTGACAATTCTTTGAGGTACACTCTATTATTACTAGTCTTATATATCCAGATGTTGACATGGAGCTTTATAGGGCTTAAGTAACTTGCCCAGGATTCTAGTCAGTGAACGACAAGTGTTCTTAACAGTTCTTGGAACTTTAGTTTCTCACCTTTTCCCCAAAGAAGTCCCAGTAGCTTTATTAAAGACAGTTGGAAAAGAAAGTAAAGAACTTTAAAAGGAAGGTCTACCATCTGTTATTTCTTCTGGGAAGTCAATTCTAAACTTTTCCTCCTCAAATCCCTGACAGGGTTGACTGCCCCTCCTATGCGCTCCCAAGGCTCCCTGGGCTTAATTTTCCAGAGTGATTACCACCATGTTCTGTAACTCTCCCTTTTTGGACTGTGAGATCCTTGAAAGCAGAGCATGTGTTTACAGCTACTGCTATACTCAGTAACCAGTACAGATGGTGCTCAGTAAAGAGTTTCTGCATGAGTAAATGAATACAACATAGCCACAAATACAAGCAAGCTCATCAGTCCGTCTCCTATCTTAAGACTTGAATAAAGGATATCAGTAAATATCAAACTTAAAAACAGGGGGAAAAAAGCCAATGAATTCCCTTTTTGATCACTACAATATAAAATAGATCCAAGTGGGGCTGCTCTAATTGAATGAGTGGAGGTAGGAGTAAGAGCCTATCTCAGGCACTTCAGAGCCCTGAGGCACTTCACTGAATCATGGATTCAACCCATCATCTTTGAAAACAAGGATGAATGAGGACGTCAAGTAAGTTGGCTTGTGTCATGATTCTTTAGTACCAGGTCCAGGTTTATAGCTTGGGTCCCCCCATTCCTGCTCCCATTGTGTTTGTAATCACTAAATCACATGTTCCTCCTCTCTCAATTTTAAATATCATCTCTAAAATGAGGTTAGGCTAGTTTATTTTTCTCAAGTCACTTTCCTTATTAACATTCTATGACTCTAAATCATATCATGCCAATAATGGGCTTGCCCTATTCACTTTGGTTTATCTAGTAAAGACAAATTTTTATATGCACTCAATGGTTAATGGTTTCTCATTAGATTTCTCTGCCATGAATTAAACACAAACATATAAACAGTCACCAAAGGAAGCTATTGAAGGGCACAGGTTTTATGAAGCACAGTGATGACATGAATCTTTAATAAGTGTTTGTTCGTATAGAATCATGATTACAGCAATCAAGATGGATACACATCTTTTGTACGGAAAAAAAGTAATTATAATTTAAAAGCACACAACTCAAAGTAGCCATCACAAAAACGACTATTATAGCAACTATTTCACATTTGGACATTTTTTTGGCAGGAGGTCTGAGCATTGTTTATTGTGAGTCAGAAACAGGCACTGAGAAAATATGCAAATTTTTTAAGCAAGAGAAAATGCAGCTTTGAGTTGAGAAAACAGGGTGAATGGTAGAAACTGTCTGGGCCTTGAACACAAACCAACTTCAGCAAATGAAATAATTTTTAGTCACTAGATGCTATTATAGTAATCTGGGGTAAGGTCAGAGTAAAATTATTTTCTGCTTTCAAACATATGTTCAAGATTTGTGTTGTGCTGCTGAGTCAAGGTCCATCTTCCGTTAATGTTGTGTTTATAGACTGACCCTAAGTAGTAAGACCAGGGAAGAAAGATTCCAGAGTGCTTAGCGATCCCACTTGCCTTGGCCAGGTAAGGGGATTGCTGCCTCCTTCCTCACCCAGCTGCCTCCCCACACAAAATCATATCTGCTGAAGTGAAATTAACTCAGGGTGACCACTTAATTCCTGATAACAGGCCTCAGTTGTGAAAGGGTGTTTATTTCTATTAAAATTGTGGAAGTCTGTAAGTTTTTCAAAAAATCTCTTAACATCAGCAGGTGAAAACAGGTGAGGTAATATGGTACTGAAGAAAAATACACGTAGACCGAGTTGTGTAAGTTTGGGCAAATATTGTGGTCCTCCCCTCTAAATGAAAGGTGACATAAGAACTGGGTTTCAAACTTTTTTATAACCCTTTGTTTGAATAAAATCTCATGATGAAACAAACAGCAATATGGAGCATCAAGGATAAGCCTCATGGTGGGGGGTAGGGAGCCCAGAGCCACTAGATTTTCCCTTCCCTTGGCTTCCCTTCCCCATCCCACTTCCTTTGCTCCAGCTGCCAGCATCTGGATCCTGAGTGAGTTCCCAGGGCAAGACGTGAAAACAACTGGATCAGGTAATTCAAAATACTCAAATTCTAAGAATAATATTCTCTTAAGTTGGAATAACCTCTGAGGAAAAGACAAAGAACTAAAGTAAACTCTAAGAGCCCCATAGTATTAGTGAACCTTAATTAATAAATCTTATAGAGGCATAACTTGTTTTAGTAAGTTCAACCACAGGTAATCTATTTGGGGGTATACATTTCAGATCTCAGGTATAGGCCTCGGATGGTGGGTAGTGATGAGGCAGGCTGGGCTGAGGGGCTAGTCATATTTTTTACGGGCTTGTGACCTAACTAAGCCCCAGGACAAATGTGGGAAATGAAGTACAGCCAAATTAAGAGTTTGCCCTAAGTCAAGCAAGTGAATGTTAAAGTCAAGACCAGAACCCAGTATTCACTCCTAGCCCCAATCATTTTCAGAGAAACGTATTGTCCTATAACACCAATTATATTCAGTGAAAGCCTGGTATGTTTTGATTCATTTGCAAGGCAGACTTTTTAAATACAATGTTATAAAGCTGTGTTATCCAGTGTGGTAGCCACTAGCCACGTGTTGCTATTGAGCACCCGAATATGGCTAGTACAAACTGAGATGTGCTGTAAGTGTTAAGTATATGTTGAATTTTGAAAACTTAATCTAAAAAAGTAAAGTATCTCATTAATAACTATTTATATTGATTATATGTTGTAATGATGCTACTTTAGAGATTGGGTTAAATAAAATATATTCAAATATAATAAAATCAATTTTATCTGTTCTTTTTACTTCTTTTAATGAGACTAGTAGAAAATGTTAAATTACATGTGTGACTTATATTTCTATTGGATAGCACTGTTATAAAGTGATTACTCTTTATAGAGGAGTCTTTGAAATTGGCAGAGCTAGCAAAATCCCCTCTTCGACCCATTTTCTCCCAATTTATGTAAACAGATTAACATGTGGTGAGAATATTTTTGTCTCTGCACAGATGTTTAATGCTAATGGTAATGGTAATAATAATAAAAATGGCTACCATTTATTAAGTCTTTTCTATGTGCTGGGCACCATGCCAAGTGCTTTACAGTTTGGCTCATTTACTTGTCACAACAACTCTATTGTTACTAAGTTTCATTATTCTCACTCTACCAATGAAGGAATTGAAGTTCTGAGAAAATTAGCCACCAGCCAAGGTCACAAGCTGGTTAAGTGGTTGGACTAGGATGTCACCCCAAGCCACTTGCATTCAAAGCTTAGGCACTTGAGTGCCACACGATTCTGCTTGCCTGAACCAACACTCCCAATGAAAATACTGCCCTTAGAATTCTACAAGTTCCCATTTTGTTTAAAGGCACTAGAAGGAAGGTGGGATACACACAGAGTGGCAAAATGGTTGCAGTCTTCAAGGATCTTATAATAAAGTAGGGAAAACATATGCAAAATATATGAAAAAGAGGACCTGATGAGAGATTAAAAAATAATATTCTCTAGACAAGAGAAAGATTAATTCCAGGTGTGGGAGAAAAAGGCAGGGTTTCATGGAGGAGGCAGCATTTCAGAAGGAATTCTAAAGATGAGGAAGTTTTTTCCACAGTTAGGAATGGCTCAGGAGAGTCATTCCAGGTGGAAGAACCAGCAGGAGCAAAGACACAGAGTTGGGTGAGAGGGGACCAGCAAGGACTCCAGATTGGCGATAAATACATCGCAAAGGTGAAATAAAAATCAAAAAGGTAGAGCAAAGCATGTTTTGGGCAAGCAGAGAAGTAAGAAGTAAGAAAGTAGAAACAACTCATATGCATTGCTTTCTTGACAACGCTGTCACAGCATGTCTCAGGTTGAAAAGAAATATTTAGGTGAGACTTTGAAAATCAAAGGTAGCCTTGTTTTAATGTACTTTGTAGAATGCTAAATTCTTTTCTCTAAAATCTGTCATAATAAGCAATAACACCAACCACAACAAAATCAGCCTCTAAGACTTTCCAAGAACTACCCAATCTTTATGAGCCAAAAGGAATATATCGTAATGTCATGAAGACACTGGGGGAACAATTCCCTGGTGGCCAGCATTCTTCCATATTCCAGGATCTCCGTCAGCAGAAACAGAATGTCTCCTCACCTTCCTACCTCCACCCCAATATACACTCTGGTCAAAATCCTGTTTTTCTTCTATTGCATTAGAGGAAGATCTGCTTCAGGGCAATAGATTCATCAAGGGGTAACAATTTCTGACATTTATGAGGCAGATAGAAAAGACTAGAAAAACCAGCTTTAACCATATGTAGATGAGAGTCAATAATTTTATTAGCTAATCTATTGGAGTAGCTTTTTTTTAGATGTCTGCCATGTTTTTCAAATGTAATATTTGAGACAGAGCTCACTCCTCATGCCCTTGACATGGTAGCTGGAGTTTCCTCATCTCTAGGGCTGCTTATACTTGCATCTTTCCTCCACCAAACCCCATAGGACTCAGAACTTTTAGCGCTGGTTCTATTTTCAAATTCTTCCAGGAAATTGGAGCTTCCGGGGGAAGCCTATTTTTTTTGGAGAAGTTTAGTGATTTCAATGTGGTCCCAATTCAATCCAAACTCAGGGTTTGCTTGGAGGTTAAACTGTCTAGAGGTGAGATTAAGGAAAGGAGGCTCCTTGAGGGGTAAATTTACCCCAGGTTAACTGCTTGTTGCTTTTACTGCAAACTACAAATAACCACAGTCCTTCAGGAACTGGCCCTATTCCAGGAGGCACTTACTGTCAGTGCTGGAGCTACCCCTCTGGCATTCCTTTTACTCACCAGTAATATCTGGTTTTCCCAATCTTTTATCACAAAGAATTCGTTACTTCTTTGCTGGCCTTTTAGAACTGTTTTCTTAGGTCTTCTTGATGAGATTGCAATCATTATTTGAGATAGGGGGGCTTTAAGGAAGTAGGTCCTTTCTTCAGGCGTGTCTTTAGTTGTGGAGAGCTGCCTTGAAATTTAAAAAAAACAACAACACATTGACTGCATGAATTGAAATTGGTGTAATTAGGGTAAGAAAAAAGAAAAGAACAAAAAAAGAGAGTGGGCAAGGGCACACATAATCTTCAAAAGGATAGAAACAGGCTATGGCCAAAGCTGGCATTTTGATTCTCATTACAAAGTTAGTGTAGACTAGATGAAGGTTCCTTTCTGATCTTTCTCTTTAGGTTTTTCTAACATTTTCAGATTCCTCAGCTCCATCAGCATGGGACCTACAGATTTTTCTCTTATTCTAGAGCTCCTTCAGTCTTTATACAGAGCTTAAACTTGACACATTTAAGTAAATGTTCTCCCCTTTAAAATGTTTGAAGACTTAGTTCTTTGAAGTGTCTTCTCGTCGCAAAAGAGTAAAAAATAAAAAGTATTATTTTTGCCCTTCTACACTCCTTCGCACTCTTAACCTTCAGTCCATATTTAGTAGATTATTCACTCTTCATGTAACAAATATTTATTGAGTTCCTAGTCTCTGCCTGACACTGTTTAACTAGTGCTGTGGGTAAAGTGGTGAAGAAAGGAGAGGAAGTTTTAACTCACATGGAGCTTACAGACTAGTTGGCAGACCCTAAACAACTAAATGCTTGTTGCTTCAGGAAAAGACTTTGGATCTCACTTTGCATGAGACAGGAAGCCATTGCAAGGTTTAGCTTAGTGCAGAGGAGTGAAATGGCCTTTTAAAAAGGCTAACTTTGGCTGCTGCAGGTAAATAGGGTGAGAAATTAGTTAGGACGCTACTGGAAAAGCACCAGTGAGAGATGATGGTGTCTTGGGTTAAGGTGACTAACCAGAGAGGTGGTGAGAAGATGTATTTTGAAAGACAGCTGTCAGGACTGATAATAAATTGGACTAAAGGTATGAAAGAAAGAGAGTAATGAAAAATAAAATTAAGATTTTAGGCTTAAATAACTGGATAGAGTTTAAATGAAATGGGGTAGAGAGCCAAAGGTTCAGGTTAAATGTTGGCAAATGAAAAGTTCTGTTTTGGATCCTCTCAGATCTCCAAGTGGCAAGGTGGCAATGGCATTCAAGAAAGAGAGAAAGCTAGAATTTCACATTTGGGACCTTGCACACACATGGAATTAAAAGCTACAGCTCTGCATGAGCATGCCAATGGAGTGTGTGAGAGTGCATGAAGACAGAGGAAAAGATTCATAACTGAAATGGAATGGAATAACTAAAACTTAGAGTCATGGTTATTTTGCGTAACATTATAGTTGCTAGTACACTACTGCAAAGTGTAGTATTACATTATTACAAAGCTGGAATTGTATCTAAGAGAATATCTATTATTCTGCCTCATATTGTTAGCCAAATTTTTATAAGTATTGGCTCAAAAAGGACAGCAAGATTTTTTGGCTTGAGAAACTATAGTTGTAAGACTATAGTTGTAATTTACTGATTTGGAGAAGACCAGACATAGACTGGCCTTGTGGGGTGTGGTCAGGGCAGGAAATCAAAACTTTAGATAATCAAATAAAGATTTTAAATAGGCCTTTAGATATAAGAGAAGGAATTCAGGGGAGAGGTCTGGTTTGAGATTAGATTTTGTGTTATCAACATGTAGATAGTATTTAAAGCTATTGCATAATTTAATATTAATGACATGGATGTCATTTTAACAGGGTGTGAGTGTAGCTAGAGAATAGATAATCAAAAATGGATAATCAAGGATTAGCGCTGGGAGATTTTCGATATCTAGAAATGGAGAAGATACGGAGAAATTGGAAGGGACACAGTGAGATAAGGGAGGAAAAAATAGAAGTGTTGTCTAATATGCCAAATTATCTTAAACATCACAAGTACTTCAAATGTCAAATAGTTAGATTCTTTTTAAACTTAGTACAAGTAGAGAATACCATAGGTTTGATTTACATTATAACTCTAATTTTGATTCTAAATCTCCCCAGGAGATTATTTTCTTGCCTGCTAAGAAAATAGTTATGTCACCCAAATAATTTTGGGGTTGCTTTCCCAAAGGCATATTTTGGAATTACGTTTCCAGCTATACATTTCCAGCTAATCGGTGTTGCACATAGACCAGAGATTTGGGCTGGGTGTGACACGTAAAGTTGAATCAAGTCATGGCTTCTCAACTCCTGACTGCTGTACTGAGGTGCTTTTTAGAGTCTGTGTCATGAATTTGAAGGATAGAAGGTGGGGTGGTCACATGACTCAACTCCCAGAAGTTGAGTTTTTTTAACTTAGCAATCAAATCAAGTTGGAGTTTTTAAGCAACCACAGGGGACTACAGCACTGGGATTTTGCATTACTTTATCTTTTGAGGTTGTGTCAAAATATCTCCCTGGAACACTGAACCTGGGGTTGAAGGAGAGAACTCCAAATGGACCTCTATGGATAGCACCCAGAGATTTGTGAATTTGGGTGGGAAAACCATCACAACTTTATTTTTTATTAGCTTTTAATTGAAATTCAGCAATCCCTTCAATTATGAATGTAGGCAACAAGCCACGTTAGTATTAGCAGTACATGGATTTTGTCACCAATAGAAATCACAGATATTCTCATATTGCCTTACTATTGTTTTAGATATCTCAATATGTTACCTATGCTCCTCATTACTTTAAAATTTCAGTAGTTACTAGAACTGATGCTATATATTTTTATTGTTAGTAAAGAAGCACATATAGATATAACTGTATTTCGATATAATTGGTTCCCTTTGTAATCTTTTGCATTCTATTTTATGTACTTATATTTTTTATTTTATTCTGTGAAGAGACCTCATTAGATTGTCAAAAGGGACAATGGTACAGAAAGGTACAGGACCCTTGCTGTCTCTGAACTTGTGTCCTAGAATTTCCCAAACATATGTTCTGAAACAAATAATACTTACTTTAAAATTGATATGTTAGTATGGTAGGTACCCATAGGAAAAAGAAAGAATGACCTCAAGTGAACACCATTATTGGAATCGAAAGAGAAGAGTAAATTTATTTTTGAATGGACTGATGAAAAGGAATTCAGCTTTATTGCGTAACTCCCAAAGAACTAATGCAACTCATGATTGCAGCAAGCTTTTCTGGTCTTTCTCTTTGTGTGGTGGGTTTGGTTTTATTTTATTATTATTATTTTTTTTACTTTAAAAATTATTTTCTGTATTAGAGCTACTGAGTTCAAGTACATTCCACTGAAGAGCTCGATAATGTTCATCACAGCGTCTGTGTTATATTTTGGGAGGTCGATGAAGCTTAATTAAAAAGAAAGTTGGCTCTAATTTTATCCTTTAGTCCCTCCATTTGAAAAAATAAAGCCTGGCTGTTTGAAGACCTTTTAAAAAAAGTCATTCTTTAGTTTCCTCTTAATTTGTGTTTATTGCTAAATGTTTCTCCAGGAGAGGGCTGAAGGCAAACCTAGAAGAGTTCAGGCATTCTGTTCTCTTCCTTTTCTATCGAAGGGCTCCAGATAAGAGCCCTGAAGAAGCGAACACATTCAGCCTTCTCGGCAGGACATCAGTACTTTATAATAACCTCTCCCACAGCCTTGAGCTCTCAGCACTATTCACTTTGTACTAGTATGCTTAACACAGCACAAAGGAAGACTTTGAAAGTCCCTGGACCCCACATCCCTGCTGAGAGCTCAGGATGCAGGATACTGCTCAGCAGTCTTCAAAAAGTCTCCTAATTTCATTTCCATCTCTGATTTCTGGGCCAGAGTCTTCTGCTTGAACAAGGGGAAGAACAGCTGTATAAATAAATACAGATGACTGCAACAGGCTGAATGCTTTCTTCACTTGCCTATTATACTCACTTAGGCTCTTTGTTGAGTGTGTGTAGAAAGGATAAAGATATGGACCAAAAGTGCTGCAATTTATGATGTTCTTCAGAGAGAAAATTGTTTGGTATTAAGTACCCAGGAGAGTGCTCTGTATAAAATAGGATGCAGGGCTATTGGCTAGCTAGAAAAAAAATGTATTACAATATTGTAGTTAGAAACTTTCAAAAAGACAGTTTTCTTAAGACCAATTAATTAATCATTCATGCAACAAACATATGTTGAGTATGTGCTATATACAAAGCACTTTTCTAAATTGTTATACAGGTACTTGAAACCTCAGTGAGATCTGTCTATACTTTATGGCTGTGAATCAGAGCAAAGGGATAAGTTGAGATTAAAAGGATAATTTCTAAGTCAACTGGACTATATTTGAGTTCTAACTTCACTGCTAGATCTGTGGCCTTGGGCAACTTGCAAATCCTTTCTGAACTTCTAATATTATCTTCCTCATTTCTAATATTATCTTCCTCATAATATTGTTGTGAGGCTTAAATGACAGGACTCACAGTGCCTTCCACATAACAAACTCTCAATATAAAGATTAACTATGGTATTATATAGGGTGTAGACTGAGGTAGGAGGTCAGACTGTACCTCTTTCATTTTCGACATGTAGCTTCATCTCTAAAACCAAGATTGTTACTCCAGCCCTTACTATATCCCAGCCAGCAAGAAAGGAAAAAGGCCAGGAGAGGGCATGTTTATTCTTTTTAAGAGTATAACCAAGAAGGCACACACCATTTCTGGTCACATCCCTTTTTCCAGAACTTACTCATATGATTGTGTCAAGCTGCATTAGAAGGGCGGGAACTATAGTATCTAGCTGGCCATGAGCTCAACTAAAACTCTTAACTTCTGTTGTGTGAAATGGTGGGCCACTAACCATCTCAACCACTACTATCATTATTGCCTAAGACAATCATTGCCATAGGAGCCTTGGAAGATCATAGAAAGTAGACACCTAGACACATAGGGTAAGAAAAAGACTTTTTTCAGTAGAGGGATAGAGGTTCAGAAGCATCAAAGAGGGGTGTGTTCAGGGTATATTGAGAAGTCCAGATTATCCAGAGTGTAATGCGCAATAGCAGAACTGTGTAGTAAGCAAAGCCAGAGCATAGGTTAGCAGCAGATGATGAAGGATCTGAGACATCTGGACTGTAATTTTTAGACAGTGAAGAGATTTTTTTTTTTTTTTTTTACCAAGATGGTGGATGTGGTCTAAGAACATATGTCTGACAGTGGTGAATAGGCAAGGAAATGAATGACCAATTGGGAAAGTCATTTCAATAAAACAGAGATGAGATTCTGAGGGCTTGAAGCAGGCCTAGGTGGTAGTGGGATCTATAAGTTACAGCCAGATGGGAGGCACCATTGGAAATAGAATTAACAGGATATGATAACTGATTGAGTATGGATATGAAGAAAATGGGTCAAGAATGGCTCACATTTATCAGAGTTTTGTCAGGACAGTGATGCCATTATGAAGGACAAGGAATCTAGGAAAAGGAAAGAGAAGAGCTAGGATGGGGTCGTGTCTTGTGAACCAGGGGAGAAGAGACTTTTGTGGTATCCTTATAATTGAACTTAATTTTTTGGATAATTGTTTAATGTCTGCTCTCCTCCATTAGACTGTAAACTCATATACTGCTGCATGACAAACCATCTCAAACTTCGTGGCATAAAACAGAAAAAAAATCATTTATTATTATTATTTCTTATAGTTCTGAGGGTTGATTGAGCTCAGCTAGGTAATTATCACTCAAGATCTCTTAATCAGTTATAGCCAGACAAGGGCTGGAGGTGGAATCATCTCAAAAACTCACATGTCTGGTAGTTAATGGTTATTACCAACTGAAACTTTAGCTGGGACCATTGGCCAGAACATCTATATGTGACCTCTCATGTGGCCTGATCTTTTTCATAGCATGATAACTGGGTTTTAAGAACATCTTAGAGAAAACCAAGGAGAAGCTGCATTGCTGTTTATTACCGAGTCACAGAGTGGCATCTATACTGCATTCAGTTCATCAGAAGTGAGTCACTAAAGCCAGCCTGTCTTCTAGGGCTTGGTGAGAGGAATGTTAAAGAATTTGTGGACATGTTTAATCCACCACTCTCTGGGAGTTACAGGGCCCCGACCTGTCTTGTTAATACTTAGGAAAAAATCGCTTAAGAGAATGCACTTTGGAGCTCTGGCCTTCAAGACCCAAACCAATCAGAATTAAATATGTCAAAGAAAGATCCCGCTGAAGCAGTCACTTTGTTAAACCTAGTGGTTTGTTCAGTGATCTTATGTAGCTGAGTCTCAGCTTCCCCAGAAGCATCAATCCAAGTGCTGCAAGTGGCGTTGGCCATAGCATAAACACCTCCCTGCTCAGCTAAAAGATCATCAAAGGCTATCCTATTATCAGGAGCTGCTTCGGCCAGAGAGTCTAGGGATTTTCACTGGGCAGCAATTATTGCTTTAGTAGTAGATTCTGCAATACCTTTAAGAGTTAAGAAGAGGTTCCTGATCAAGGTCAGACAACTCTAAATCTATGGAAGCTTGTATACAGGCTCTGTACAAAGAAAGGTCCATAAGGTGAGGGTAACCAAAATGGAATTGCCTATGTGGTCTACATATCCTTAAATTTTACTGCCCTCTATGGCTGTCACCTTTCCAGTCCCGAGCCACAGACTCAAAAAAGAATTACCAGGAGGTATTCATGATCCAAAATTAGCTTCCTTTGGCCAATTCGTACCTACCAGGCTATGAGTAAATGCATGTGAGACTATGATCTGGAGAACTGACTTTGATAAGAATTCTCACCCTTTGCTGGTTTCTACCATTTTTCTCAGGATGCTGTCTGCTGGATCTGGAGTGAGTGAGGTGTCCCAGTGGGTCTCATACTGTTCAGCAGAAACTGTGAAAGAGTAAAAACAATTTACCCTCTACTTTTTATGAGGCTTGGCTTAGATTCTTTATTCTCTAGGGCACCTCATAAATGGATAAGCTTGTCTAGGTTAAAAGTTCTCCACTGTAGCTACTGCGATGTAAGATTATTTTTGGTAAGATTAACCTGCTCATTCAGCCTTATAACAAAAACATTTACTCACCTGAGGTCTCACACTGGAGCTAGCCTAATTTCTAAGTTGGACGCAGTCCTATTTCTAAGTCAGACACAGTCCAGTTTCTTAATGATTCCAGTCCGACACTGAACTCAGTCCGGATTCAGTAGCTAAGTCAGACCCAGTCTGGTTTTTCTCAGCCAAACCGAGTTCAACCCGGACTCGTTTCTAGGTCGGACCCAGTCTGACTCCAGCTTGTTTCCGGACCTAATCCAGAAAAAGAAATGCTCAGTATGAAAGTTCATAATCAAAAGCAGCAGACCTAGGATCGGAAAGGGACTTAACTTACTACGTCCAGAGGCAGTGAAAAAGCAGTGAGTTGAAGGGCTTCACAGGTACCTCTGTCTGGTTGCTCATTGTTCCTGGTAGTCTCCAGGGTCTCCTTCAGTTCCCTCTTCTGACACCAGAATGTTAAAAGATAAACTAAGGCATATTAAAAAATTTAAGAGTTTATTTGAGTGAAAATCAATATGAATCTGGGAGTGTTCAATTTAGAGGATAGAAAGGAGTTTGGAGGAGCTGTACAAAACAAAAGCCTTTTATAGGCAAAAGAGAGTGGGAACAAGGAAAACACATGAGGCAAAAAAGTGGCTTGGGTATTGCAAATTTACTTTCCTTTAGGGGATGGCAGGGGTTTATCAGTTATATTACCTTACTAGTGCTGATCAGGCAATTTCTGATTGACCAGTTTAAGATTCCATTTCTGGGAGAAACAAAACTATAATTAAATCTTATTTTGGTGACATGAGGCTTAGCATAAGTGACTCTATTTGAGACCTGTTGTCTTGTTTTTAACAGTGTCAAACCTGAACCATGTGCTTACATCCTACAAGGGACCAGTTTCTGCTTTTACCCAAAGGTAAAAGGTAGGTGCAGTAGTTTCTTTCAGCTGTATAACAAATTATCACAAATTTAGTGGCATAAAACAACACTCATTTATTAGCTTACAGGTCTGAATGTCAGACGTCTTGGGTTATCTGCTCAGGGTTTTAGGAGACTCAGATCAAGGTATTCAGTCAATTTCACATATAGAGCTCTTCCAAACTCACGTGGTGGTGGAAAAATCCGGTTCCTTGTAGTTGTAATACTGAGGTTTTTGTTTCCTTGCTTACTATCAGCTAGTGACCACTCTCAGAGACTAGAAATTGCCTGCATTCCTTGCTATGTGGCCCCTTCCATTTACAAAGCCAGCAATGGAGAATTTCTCCCATTAAATTTCTCTCTTAATGGTTTAAAACTCTCTGACTTTTTCTGTCTCTGGTCTCTAGACCCAGATTTAAAGGGCTACTGTAATTAGGTTAGGCTCACCTGGATAATCTCCCTATTTAAAAGTTAATTGAGAGTGAGAAAAAAATGGCGTGGATGATGGAAGCTCTGTTCATCCCCCTGGCGACCGAATTGAAGTTGTGATGGAAACAAGGAGCAAGCAGCAAGGAAAAATCACCTGGGATCTTGATGAACAAGCCATATAACTAGGAAGAAATCCAAGAAAGCACCCTGCAACGGCAGAAGGTAGGACAGGGTGAGGACTGGTCTCCAGGGGCTGAGTGATATGGAAGCTGCGGCCGCGGCAGCAGCAGAAGCCTCTCAAAGGAGCCGCGTCCACGAGCAGATTTTCACAGTGACGGACCTGCTTGCTCTGAGCAGTACTGATTTGGCTGCGTGCAGGGGGCACCAAGGACCTACAGGGAGACATTGTCGGAGTGAGGGCTTAGGTGAGACTCGCTCTGTACAGAAGTGCGGGTGGTATCCATCGTTCCCTGTTAAGCACTCCTTACTCCCAGTGCACGGATACAGCCCTGCCATAGCTATGATGTCATCAAACTGGATAACAGAGGTCGCTCCATTTAGAGGATTCCCTGAAACCCTGCTTCCCCCAACTCATGGCCCCACCCAAGCCACATCCTCAGCGAGTCAGGTGCTCCTTGCTGAGCAGCATCTAGACTCACACTGGAGGCGGTTTGCCTTGATTTCTGGTATGGCCTTTTGAGGCAACTATAAGCACAGCATCTGTGGATTGCTTGCTAAATCTTAACAGGTGGCCCTTGAATGGCAGAGGCTTGGGCTAAATTTTGCGTGCAGCTGAACCCCTCTCAAGACTGTGCCACTGGACACTTACTTCACAAATCCGCACTAATAAGGGAGACTTAGGAGTTTTGCTTAGTACATAGAAACAGACACGCAAAGGCAGCCAAAATGGGAAGATAAAGAAACAGAAACCATATGACAGAACAGAACAGAGATCCAGATATAATGGAGTCATCTAACAGATGCCGAGTTCAAAACATTGATTATAAAGATGCTCAATGAACTCTTGGGAAGTGTAGATAAATTCAGTGAGAACTTCAGCAAAGAGATAAAAAACATAAAGATGGAAATGGAAATTATAAAAGGGAACCAGTCTGAAATGAAGAACACATTATCTGAGATGAGAAGTATATTAAATGGAATAAACAAAGTGAATAAAGAAAAGGATCAAATGACCAATCTAGAGAACAGGAAAGCCAAGGACACTCAATCACAATGGCAAGAACAAAGATGCCAAGGCTATAAAAATAATTAAGGAGCATATGGGACACTATTAAGGGTCCAAATATCTGTCTTATCGGTGTATCTGAAGAAAATCAAGATGTTGAACAGCTGTTTGAAGAAATAATGATGGAAAACTTCCCTAAGCTCAGAGAATCCCAAAAACCAGGGATCCAAAAAGGCCCGCACCAAGACACATCATAATTAAAATGCCAAAGATTAAATATGAAGAACGAATATTAAAAGCAGCAAGAGAAAAACAGATAGTTACCTATAAGGGAGCACCCATAAGACTGGCAGCTGATTTCTCAAAAGAAACTATACAGGACAGAAGGGCTTGGCAAAAAATATTCGACATGATGAAGACCTAGGATCTACAACCAATAATACTTTATCCAGCAAAGCTATCATTTAGAGTCGAAGGACAGATAAAGAGCTTCCGAGACAAAAATAAGCTAAAGGAATTTATCACCACCAAGCCAGTACCACAGGAAATGTTGGAAGGTCATTTTCTTTAAGAAGAAAAAACAATCAAAAATAGGAATAAAGAATGGTAACAACTACATTCCTATCAATAAGTACCTCAAATGGAAAAGAATTAAGTGCTCCAACCAAAAGATAGAGTGGCTGAATGGATAAGAAAACAAGATCTCTACATATACTGCCCACAAGAGACTCACTTCAGATTAAAAGACACACACAGACTAAAAGAAAGGGGATGGAAAAAGATATTGCTTTGATGGACCTAGAAGGTATTTAAGTAAGACAGAAAAAGATAAACACTATATGATTTCACTTATATGTGAAATCTAAGGAATAAAAAGAACAAACTAATCAAAAATGGACTCACAAATATAATGGACAATTTGGTGATGGACAGAGGGGTGAGAGAGTTGGGGGCCTGGGAGAAGGGGTGAAGGGCTAAAGAAGTACAAGTTAGTAGCTGAAGGATGGTCATGGGGATGGGGAGCATGGCAGAGGGAATGCAGTTAGCATTAACCGTTGGCTGGGTGGAGGGTCTGGAGGGAAGGAGCCATTGGGGGGATCATTTTATGAACTATATAGATGTCTAGCCAATGTACTGTATACTTGAAACTAGTTAAAATAAATAAAATTTAAAAAGTCAATCGGCATGGGCATTTAATTACATCTGAAATTAGTATTTGAATAACTGGGAGAAGGTATGTGTACATCAGGGGCTAATAATCTTAGAGGTTATTTTAGAAGTCGACCTACCACAATGGGAAAAACCCCAAACAGATAAGAAGGTGTATGGATGGTTCCAGTGTTGGAAATCAAAAATTTTACAAATGTCTACCACAGGAGGAAAGAAGACAAATGAAGTATAGGAAAACTAACAGGTGAGCATCTGGGACTGAAGTTATGATTTCTGTTAAGAAACTAAATAGGAATGTGAAGCGGCGTTTGAAAGCTGAGGTTAGATACAAAAAATATTATAGAAGCCCTTGACGTTATTAATGAATTTCTTAAGCAATTAGCTACAGTGGTGAGTATAAGAGATGAAGTTGGAGAAGTAGAATGGAGATGTTGGCATAGTATGGGGTTTGGCAAGGCAGGCCAAGCATTGGTCATAGAACCAAAGGATCATCATTGCAGGGAAAGGAGCTGAAAGTCTGAATTCTCTTTATATATAGTGAGGTTTTGCAATGGATAATGTCCAACCCTTAACACTGTAGCATCTGTGGGTCTATGTTGTGGCACTGGGTCCTGCTGAGTTGGAAGGCAAGGAAATAATGCTAGTGCAGTTGAGGAATAGGGACTGGAAGACACATTGTGAC
Organism: Eidolon dupreanum; assembly: GCA_028627145.1. NCBI lineage: Eukaryota > Metazoa > Chordata > Mammalia > Chiroptera > Pteropodidae > Eidolon > Eidolon dupreanum. Next base: position 85,739,348 of record CM053501.1, read on the forward strand.
AGAAATTGGGTTCATTAGAATTTGAATAAGAAAGTGTAAGGGTAAGAGGGTTAGGTAAGAAGTTAATTTTATACTACTTCCATAAAATGTAAAAACTTTATAGCAGTATACTTCCTTTTCTTCTTTGTTCCATTATTGTGATGGATTATACCATACTTCTCCATATGGTATAAACCTCACAGTACCATTTTTGGGGTTGGTTTTAAAAGTCCATTATTATTTAAAAACAAAAAATTTACGAGTAAATGTCATATATTTATCTCCGTGTTTACTATTTATGACACAGTTCATTATTTTGTATAGATTTAAATGTCTTGTCTTTCTACTCCAGGTCTCTTCGTTGGGGTAGTTCTTACTGGTAAAGGCAGGGCTTGAAGTAGATCTTGGGGAGGAGGCTTGGAGGAAATGAGAATGGAGTGCAGACTGCTAGAACGACTCAGCCCCTCTCACTTTCCCATGTGCTTTTTGTGAATCATTTCCTTTTTTCTTCTCTTCAAATTCTGGTGATGTAGCTGCCATTTTCCTAGGAGCAATACTTTTACAAAAGTCTTTATTGTGTTTTTAAATAAATTAACAAAACAAAAAATAAGGGAAATATTTATTCATTGGAATACTTGAAAAATATTGATCATCCTTAGAAAACAAAAGCTATGCTTACTTCCACTAGCCATGGACAACTACCATAGATGGTATTTCCTTTTAATAAAGTAGTTAAGTAGCTGGAATAATATAATACATAAGTTGTGCATCTGATTTTAAAAAACCTAACATTACAATAAAAACATTTTTTCAAAAATTTCTAGCTCTGCTTTTACTCATTTATTAGCTTGGATGAGTTACTTAACCTCTATAAATCTCAGTATCCTCATCTATAAAATGGAGAGAATAATAGTATCTCCTTCATAATAATCCTGTCAGGACTAAATAAGATATATATATATATTCCTGGCATATAGTAAGCACTCATTAACTGTTAGCTAATATTAATATTTTTCATGTTATACATGAATTCATTTTATTATTGAAGTGTGATTTTTCGATGAGGGCATATGTCATTGTGTAACTATCATGATTTAACTATTCCCCTATTTTGGACATTTTTACTGAGTAAAATATTTGCTATTATAAAGGTCCTTGAACATAAAACTGGCCACCTTTCACATGAAGGTAAATTGGAGGTGGAAGGAATTGTTGGGAAAAGGGAAGAGAATATCAGTGGGGGTAGAGATTTTGTCATTCATCGCAGTCCAGACTCTTCCTAATCCCCAGTGGCTGCCTCTCATGGAAGGCCTCTGAGAAAGGATAGCAGCTTGAGCCTGGGCAGGAGGAGAAAGGAAGTCACTTTGGGGGATTTCTAAGGCTTTTCTCTTTTTTGTCTCACATTCTCAAAGGGTTGGAACTCACTAAATTGGGAAGATCTGAGGTCTAGTTCCTGCTAGTGGCTAACTGTGTGACTTTGTGCAAATTGCTCAATCTCCCTGGACTTCCCCTTGGGTAAAATAAAGAGTTGGGCCTCACTTCTAAAGTGCCTTTAAATTGTAGTATTCTACAATCTAAGACTGACAACTTTATGTCCAATATCAACCTACCTCACTTCCTATTTCAAGTGTAGAATCTAGTTCATTCATTCATTCAAGAAGTATTTATCTAGCACCTACTACTCATCTATCACAGATGAACTACATGGTCTCCTGTCCTTCATGAGTTCTTAGTCTAGTAGGAAAATAGGACAAAAAATTATATTGACACACTGTAATAAGTGCTATGGTAGAGACTGTTACTAAATCCCACAGAAGGACAGAAGAAGGAGATACTTATTATGTTTTTAATGGTGCTAGGTGGGTGGGTCATATTAGGAGAAGATCACCCAGGAAAAAAGGAAAGCTGTCTCCAATTTCCTTTATGTATGAACCTGGTCCTGAATATTAACGAAAGTTCTTTCTATATGAGACCCTTGTCTGTCTTAAAATATCTCCATAAAGCAAATATTGTTGAGAACCTCCAAAGTGGGAGAGAGGGAGTTGTCTTTAAAAATGAGCGAGGCATTAACTTTGCCAGTGACGGGGAAAGACAGCTATGAGAAAATAACTGAGGCTGTGGGAGTTGGGAGTGATTTCCACATTGTGCTGTTGGAGAGTTGAGGAGGGAACTATTTTATTCCTGAGAGATCTGGGGAAAGTGCTCCTTCTGGCTTGGTGAAAACGAAGCTGGGTTTGGAGTGGGAGGGGCCAGATTCAGCCCCAGGGTGTAAGTGAGTTGCTGGATAGCTGTGAGCATCAGTAAACAGCTTTAGGAATATACTTACCTGAAGATAATACAGGTAGAGCTGGAGTATATATCAGACACTGAAGATGATTGTCCTTTCTCTCTTCCTCCAGTTCCTAATCTTTAGAGTCTCAGTTTACATACCCTAAAGGTGTAAATAGTATTTTTCCCTGAAGGAGTATAGATGAAGTAATGAGAATGGAGGTATTTGGCACATGCTAGAGCATTACTGTGGTTCTGAAGGAATGAGGGTATGAGCTGGGATTGTAAAGAACAGACTTCTCCAATACGCTTTTTAAGGAAGATTCTGACATTCACCAGGGAGTTGTGGCTTGTTGGCAGAAGGGCATCATCCAGCAGCAACTGCTGGAACAGGGCCTGATGCTGTGGCAGCAGTGGCGAAAGCACTCAGAGGAAAGGGAAATGGAGCAAAGGGGAAGAGGAACAAGCTGACCATATCGCAGTTCGACCTGACCCACGTTCCAGCTGGGAAAGGGTGCTCAAGGGTCTGGGGATGGTGGTGACTACTCATGAAGTGCAGGCCACCTAGCACCCCGGAAAACATAACGAGGAGGAGTCAGCACTCCTCTACCTCTAACCCTCCTTGTTATATGCCAAAGGGAAAAGCTGTGAAGAAAGGGCTTTGGGGGAAAAAAAAAAAAAAAAGTAGGGCCTATGCAGTGAGGGGGAAATGTCCTGAGAAACACTGTGCTTTGTTCAGCATTCAAACATAAGGTATACGATCCAACGTGACCCACCCCACCATCCCTCCCTCCTGCCTTAAAGTCTACTGGGGTGGGGGAGCGGGGGAGAGGCAGAGGGAGAGGGAGAGAGAGAGAGAGAGAGAGAGAAAGAGAGAGAGAGAAAGGATTCATTTTGGCATAGGGTACTTTGGAAACAACATAGAAGAGAGGTACAGTGAGTTCAGAGAGAGGAAACACGCAGGATTTCCTAGGGTACTTCCACAAGGTACCAGAAGGACTCTGTAAACAAAGCAATGCAGTGAATGTTATCTCCATATGTATGGAACGCCCACTCTGTGTGTGGAGCTGAAAGAGATGGCTCTTTTGAAGGGAAGAGCAATTGCAGCGTTTGGTATGTTTCATCTTGGAATGTGTTTTCTGTGCGTGCTTTCCACGCAGCAGATTTCTGTGCCAGTGTGCTCCCTGCAGGGTAGTTTAGGTGCCTGGTTAGATCACTGGGTAAGGCATGTAGTGTCTTATGCAAGCATAGAGGTAGCATAGTTAGATGTTAAAAACACTGACTCTGGAGCCATACCCTTCGGTTCTGTAACCCAGTTCTGCCACTTGGACAAAAACTTAACCTTCCTGGGGCTTAGTTTTCTCATTTATAAAATGGAATAATAGTAGTATCAACTGTAGGATTGTTATGGGATTAGATATAGGTTTGTGCATGTGAAACACTGAGAAGAATGCCTGGTATTCAGATGGTATTCAATAAATGTTAACTGTTGTCAGAAAAATCATCATATCAAGTACTTCCTGAACTCTCGTGTCCATAATGCTATGTTCTATGTTTATTTATGGTGTCAGATTAAAGACGTGTTTTCTGCCCAGGAACTTACTTTCTGAGGTGGACACACTGATTTGGACATACACAAAGAGTTGAAGAGGAAAATGGGAATAAGGCATGAAAAATAACACATCAAAAAGATCTGAGCCTAAGAAGCCCATCAAAATTTGTCAATTGCCATAACAAAATAATGGTATTTCTTACTGGCAGGGTTTTGAAATTGATTGATAAGTCAATTTGTAGCTGTTAAACAGTTGTATACCTACTTGGAAGATGGTCTCTATTGGAATATCACAGGGATCATCCTTATCCTGGTGAATAGTGTTCCATAATAATATTATTATAATAAATAATAAATAAAATATTTAATGTTACATTGTTATAATAAATATTACATTTATAGCACTATTTTATTTCTATAATAAGATTGAGAGATATACCAGCTATTATGTCATTTAGTCATCCTAAGAATCCTATGATGCAAAGATATCTATTATTCTCATTTGACTGATGAGAAAACTGAGACTTAGGTTGAAATTGCCCAAGTCCCCATAGTTAATGAAAGGTAGAGCTGGTATTTAAGCCTAGAACTATTGAATCCAGCCCTATGTTCTTGATGACAAAGAATCCAAAGCTAACAATTGGATGATCAAAGATCTCAAAAGAAATAGAGCTATGGATTGAAACTAACAAGATTAGATGAAATGGGGATAGATGGAAAATTCTGAGTGTGGACCTTCATAAAACTAGCTGTTTGAGTTTGAAATGGAGAAACTATGGCTTAGTAACAGTTTATGTGAAATACACTTAGGTTTACTTTTTTTTTTTAGAATTAAGTTTAATATGAGCCAACAAATATGTCATGTGGCTGCATATAAAGGCTAATTCCTCTGGTTACAGTAATAGAAATATTATCTGCAGAAATACAACTGTAAAGGGGCAGAAATTAGCAAGTAGTATTAAGAGAGCCTTCATGACAGGAATATATGTTGGTTTCTAACAATTTCAAAAATGAGGAATTGTTGAAAAGATCATAGTGTTTTTTTCTTTTTCCTAGAAAGTAGTAATTATTATAATAATAATACCCAATTCTGATAAAACAATGCCCTTGACTCAAGCATATTTATATGTATTAACTCTTTTATTCCTTATTACAACTTCTTGAGTACATCTATTATTATTCTCATTTTATGATGAGGAACATTTCTTATGCAACGTAGATAACTAATAGAGTAGCCTTCTACCTTGTGCTTCTACCTTCTGCCTTGGTCACATTGTAAGACACATGTTCAGTGAATAGTTTTCACTTTAACAGATAGTTAAATCTGAAAGAGAACTAATGATAACTTGTATGTCTGTCCCCATCTGTTTCCAGGTGCAATATAATTAACCCCTCATTTCCAAGAATAACATGCCAGATGCTAGCTGTTAAAAGGAAGTGTATTCACACCTGAACTAACTTTCCCAAGTGGCTGTCTCTACTGGCACTTTGTCTACCAGCCAGTTGTGCCCAGGTATGTGCCATAGCCAGTGAGTTTCACAATGACATGGGATTGCCCATTAGTGGGACACATAGGAAATTACAGGAAATTACATATTTCTCATACAGGTTAGGTGTATGAGAAATATGTGTTGGATATAAAGGTGGAATAGTCCTGACACAGATAAACATACAGAAAATAGTATAAACTCTCTTGATGCAGTGGTTTTGTCATCTGTTACTTGGTAATACTGTATAAAAGTTGTGTGATAAGTACTTTCAGCAACAGCAAGCTAAAAAACAAAAGCAACAACAACAAAGCAAAACTAAAAACCTGAAAGAGAATATTTAATGAAAATTAAGGTCTTGAATATTTCTTTCTCAAGATAGTTGATAACAAATATAAAACTTGCACAAAGTGTTTATTGACATCAAGGATTTTAGTGATATCACTGAACATTCAAAGCAGAGACACACATCTGCTGAAGAAGCAATAACAGCTACTTCAAAGTCAGAAGTTATTTTAAGAGGATTGTGCCCAAAGAAAACAATTTAACATGTGCAACTGCAGAAAGGTATGTTTACACATTACTCTTTGAAGTGTGACTTTTCCTTTAGATCAAGTGTCTGTTCTTCTAAATTAATTTTAATCATTTTCAGTTTCAAGATTTCTTGTGCATGTACAAGGCAACGTCAAAGTGTTGGAACCATTAACAATAGAACAATTTAGCAAACTGTTAAGTAATTCCAGTTTTATGTCAAGGTCATCAATTACTTCAAATAGGAAATCAGTCAAGTTAATTTCAGTTAATGATTCATTTCTTTTTCCATCTTACAATTCATGAAATCAAAGTAAAGCTTTTGGAAGTTCACCTGTTGAAGGCAAAACATCTGACATTATTGTGAATACTGTGATAAATTCAGTTAAAAATTCAACTTTGAAGATGAGATTATTTGTTGCTATGGTGATATTATGAATATAAATTTTGGCATGGAACAGATAGAACCATGGTAAAAACTATGTTCTAATCATAGCTATGGAGCAGAAATGTACTTAGAACTGATTCTGGTGTACAAAACTTCTAATTGCATCCAAACAAATTTCAATATTTAATCAATTGAGATAGAAGCTGATAGTGGTTAAATTGTGCACATATTTTTTGTATGTACATAGAGTAACTGAATTACGATTTTTGTGTGTATGTGTGATAAAGCTGATGTCGAAAAACAAAAACTTCAGCATGGCAGTGTATACTATTTCTTTGTCATGAATCACCAATTGAATCTTATAAATGTTTGAGCTATTTGAAGAATTACTTGGAAAATCAACTTAAATATCAACCATGGGGAAGAAATCCTCTGTATTTTTATTTCAATTTGTTAAAAAATTATTTGGAAATATGTAATCAAATTATTCAACAAAGGGAATAATCACAACCTTTAGCTTTTAAAGTTTATAACAAATTACAATTATTAAAAGCAAAGCTTGCAAAGGGGGAGGTATTATTCCATACAAAAGCAGGGGGAGAAGTGAACAAATTAATTAATGAGAACTCAAATGATGAAAAAGCTCAACATGTGGAAAACAATCTTTTGATAAGGACTTTATTTTATTTTGTTTGTATTTTATTCTGGAATGGATTGAAATTGAGAAGGCCTGTGATTTTGCATAATCTAGATTTGATTAAATATTTAGAAAAATCATAAAAAGGACATCTTTCAAAATGATTTTGTTTTGTAAAAAGTATTTGTTGAAGAAAGTACTCTGGGGTAATAAAACAAAGTAATTATAAAAATATTTGGGTTGAAATATATATAGATCTCGATTTAAAAATTAAAATTTGAGAATAGGCTCTGTGTAGCAGACTTTGCTCTTAGCTTCCTATAGAGTGCTCAGCACCTGTAGACAGAGTAGTCTCTTGAATAAAATATTGTGGTAAAAAAAAGGGATGTGTTGAAGCTGTCATGGATTTCAAATTTATTATCATAAAATTCAACTATGAAGCATGTTGCAGGAAATTAAAAATAATTTCATATTTTAAAAATTCCTCACAAAAAACACTGGCAACATGGTATTATAGACAGATAAAGATAAGAAATTGATTAAATACATGAATATGTACCAAGAATAATTATTTCACTTTTATTATTTTTAAAGTTTAGATAATAAAAAGTTTTCTAATATACCCAGATACATTATTTTAACTTTTTAAGAATTTTATTTTTCAAAATAATTTTTAATAGAATAATTTATAAGTTCTCCAGTAAAATAACACCAATTTGTTGGGCACTTAATACATATTTCAAAATACTACATAATATTAATTATTTATCTTAAGTTTTTATTTTGATGTAATTTCAAACTCATAGAAAAGTTGCAGGAAGAATACAAGGAGCTCCTGTATTCCTTCACCTGTCTCCATTTTGCTCCACTTACTTTAGTATTTTTCCTTCTCTCTCTCTTATCAATGTGTTTATGTATATAAAATCTTTTTTTCTGGGCCATTTATTTGAGTGTAAGTTCAGGATATCACATCCCTTTTCTACTAAATCATTTCATGTTCATTGTCTGAAAATAAGGATATTGAATTCAGGAAATTTAACGTTACTTTACCACTATTAACTAATCCCTAGTTTATATTCACATTTCATCTCTTGTCTCAATTATGTTCCTTAGAGCTATTCCAAGGTCCAGTCCAGTTATCATATGTAGCAGTTGTCTCTTGGTATCCTTTAATCTGAAATAGTTCCTCATTTTTCTTTGCCTTCCTTAACCTTGACATTTTTAAGGAGAGCAAGACAATTGCTTTGTAGAATGTCCCTTGACGTGGATATGATTAATTTCGGGCCATGTATTTTTGGCAGGGATAAAGTGAGATGTCCTTCTCAGTGCATCACATCTGGAGACACATGGTGTCAATTTGTACTAATATTAATGACATCGACTTAAATCACTTTGAAAAGGCGGTGTCCACCAGATCTCTCCCCTGAAAGGTGGAGATATATTATTTTGTGAGAATTACTTGGAGGTTACATAAATCAGATTTTTACCCATTATATTTAACATCGGTCGTTTTTTCATTTGTCCTAGATTTGACCAATGGGAACTCCTTCAAGCTGGATCTTTGTTCTTTTGATATGATCTCTTATTCTTTAAGTATTTTCTTAATTTTTAGTATGAGATATTACAGAATTATCTTATACTCTTACTGCTCCAAACTTGGAATCAGCCCTTTCTCCAAGCAATAAGCAACCCTGTTTTTTTTCTTTTTTTTCGTAAAGAATGGCATTTATAAACCAAGACCTAAAAACTAGATGTGCTTATTGTTACATGTGTGTCATTGCTTATAGTCTCATTCAGTGACAGTGCTAACACTCACACACACACACACACACACACACACACACAAACATGGACATATGCAAATTTTCTTCAACATTTCCCCCCCTCTCTCTCTTTCTTTCTCTCCATGGATTTATGCTGATACTTTCAGTTTAATCCAACACCCCACAGTATACATTCTAGTCTCCTCCCTTTTCGTATCTATAATATACATAATTACTTATTTGCCCAGGTCTAGAATACACAGAAAGTAGCTTCAGAATTGTTCAACCATACTACTGTGAAAAACAAACTTATTCACTAGAGTTTAACATACAATTTCATTGGTTAGAAATCACATATAGTGAAGTGTGGAATCATATCAATGTGATGGGATTTTTTCAAATGAATATATCTGCATAACATAACCCTTATGAAGATAAAGAGCATTTCTTTCACTCAGGTGAGTTCCTTAGTGCTCCTTTAGGGTCCATAAATTTCTCCTAAAATACAGTGGGTCCTTGAATAACATTGTTTCATTCTCCATTTCATTATAATGTTGATGAGATGCCCTAGGAATTTAATCTTGTTTGTGTCAATTAGCTTATGGTAAAATTGGTTTAACTATATGTCATTTTACTTAAAGTTGCAGAACCTATCAACAGCGTTAAGTGAGGACTTACTATACTCAAAGTGGTTTTTTCTTTCTGATTTTTAAAAACCACCTTAATTTCGTTTTATCTGTTTTAGAACTTCATATGCAGGTAGGTCATAAAGATATTCTCCTAGATCCTCCTAGATGCTTTACACTTTTAGCTTACATTGCTAGGTCTGTGATTTGTATCAAAGGGTCATTCCTTCCTCACACATATATCTAATTGTTTTAGAGCCATGTATTGAAAAGACTTTTGTTGTTGTTGTTGTTTTCAATTCATTGTTTTGATGTTCATGTTGAAAATCAATTAACTGTATAAATATATTTCTGGACTCAATGTTTTAATAGATATTTGTCTCTCTTTATGCTGTTATGACACTATCTTGATTATTGTAACTTCATAGTAAGTCTTGAAATGAGGTAGTCCTCCAACTTTTTCCTCTTTTTTAAGATAGAGGTTTTGGTTTTACTAGTTTTTTTTTTATATATACATTTAGAATTATCTTGTTAGTGTCTAAAAATACCCACAGCAATTAATTATAACTGGGATTGTTGTGAATCTATAGATCAATTTGTGAAGAATTGACATTTTAACAATATTGAGTTTTCCAATCCATTAACATGGCATATCTCTCCATTTATTTAGGTCTTTAATTTTATGTTAGTATATTTTGTAATTTTGAGAGTAGAGGTCTTGCAAAATTTTGCTAAATGCGTTCCTAAGTATTTTATGTTTTTTGATGCCATTATAAGTTGAATTGTTTTAAATTTTATTTTTCAATTGTTTGCTGCTAATGTATAGAAATACTATACAATAGACTTTTTATAGTGACTTTTTATCTTATGATTTTGATAAACATCACTTATTTTTACAGTTTTATGAATTCCTAAGGATTTTCATTTATGATGTCTGTGATTAGAGATAGTTTTAGCTTTATTTCTTCTCTTTAAATCTTTTTGCCTTTCATTTGCCTTATCGCAGAGGCTACATGATTATATAGTTTTTTTTTTGGTAGAATTTGTGTAAAATTGATATTAATACCTACATTGTTTCTGATGAGTAGTCCACCATCATCCATATCATCATTCTCCTTTTAGTAATATGTTTATTTTTTCTTAATACTTTCAAGATTTTCTTTTTCTTTTTGATTTTCAGTTGTTTGTTTATGATGTGCCTAAGTGTGCTTTTCTTTGTATTTATCCTGTTGAGGGTTTGCTGAGCTTTTGGGATCTGTATGTTGCTTTTCACAAAATATGGGAAATGTTGGGCCATTATTTTTTCAAATTAGTCTGATTGACATTGTCTTATAGTTCCTGAAGTTTTGTTCATCTGCTTTCAATCTTTTCTCTTTTTGTATTAGATAATTTTGATTAATTCATTAATATATTCATTGACCCTTTCTTCAAACTCCATATTCTGAGTCTTCAAATCAATAAGACTGAAACTTTCTGCTTAAAGTCTAGTTGCCTTATGCATGTGTAGACTGAGGAGTAAAAAAGCAATAAATACAAATTTTATCCAATTTAGTTTTCTATCAAAGAATGACCACTGTGCAGTTTCTACTATTCTTGGCTGACTCTACAGCCTTCAAATGATTGTTTTTAAATTTTTTTCAGCATTATCTTCAGAAAATACAAATTACTTCACCAATATCAGATATGAAAATGGTTATACAGATATTATTTCCTAATTTACCTAATAAAGAAAAAATATGTGTTATATACATATAGTTAACAATTGAAATGATAGAATAAGTTGTAAAAATAAATACATTTTTAAAAGATTTAAAAAGATTTTTATAAATATTTGGGTTACAGTTGACGAACTTCCTTTAAAATATATCATATGCTAACCTGAGCCTAAAATATCTTTTGTGTTAATCTGTGTGTCACTAGAATGTTGCTCATGTCATATGCAATTCACCTCCTGAGTCAACAGCCCTGAACTGCTCTATTTGCTATTTAATGAGCTGAGTCTATGATAATCTACTTGAGTGTTGTGGCAGCATCAAATTGCTATCAAGGCTTCAAAATGTATACTCTCCAATTCTGTATTTATCTCATGGCAGTTCAGACACAAACATTTTATAGACTGGCACCACTTGCGAAATGCACTGTGAAGAGCACTGATAAATGTGGCCTTCTCCCCTAGCGCTCTGGGATGGCTCTCTCCCCCTTCCCATCTCCAGTTTTATTCTTTACCCTTTCTGCCCTGCTCTGTCCTCAGGAGGCTGATATGTATAGACTGTGATCTCTTGCCTTCTGACATCCTGTTGTATTTGGCCAATGGATACAACCAGCAGGAAATGGAAGGGCATGAGAAGAAGTTGGAGTGTTTATTCCTGCAACTCTTTCTTCATAGAGGATTGCTTGTGTCTATGTCTCTCTACTAAAGGCCAAAGCTCCTGTCAGGTAGTCTTATTATAGTCACTCTTGTTAGGTTCTGGTTTCTGCTCTGTCCCCTTGCCCTTTAGGCCTTTGTTACTATTATGGTATCGCATTTTCTTGCTCACACAACTTTAGACAGTCCTTGTATTCATTATCCTCAAATAACATGTGAGCCATCTCTTTGCTGTAAGGACTGACTAGGACACCCTCCTCAGTTAGGATGTGTGTATGGGTTGCAGTGGTGAGCAATTGCAAAACTCTGAGGAGCCTTCTAGGAGGATTAGGTTGGAGACTCTAATACCCTCTGTTTTGTAGATTAATGTTAACAGACCAATTCTCTGATGGCTCAGACTGAGGGCCAATGGGTGAGTAGGGACATTCACCATGAGGGAAAGGAACCAAGGTCAAGAAAAGAGCTGGCTTGGAGGACAGCTCTTGGCTAAGGCTGCCCTGACGCAGCTTTCTTGGCATCATGGACATATCTCCAGAAAATAGCTGTGTATGATCATTTAGAACAAGCCAGTCTACAGCCATGCTACCCTGAACAAGCCCAATCCTGTCTCATCTCGGAAGCTAAGCAGGGTCAGACCTGGTTAGTACGTGGATGGGAGACCACCTAGGAAGAAGACCAGGTGCTGTAGGTATAAAAAATAAAAAAATAAGGGATTGTAAGCTGACAAGGTCCTTGAAATCTGTGAGGTCAATCAAAGGTTGCCTTGCCTAAAAAAAAAAAAAAAAAGAAAAAAAAGAAAAAAAGAACAAGCCAGGTAACTAGTAAGTGCGCCTTTGCTGTGTAGTGAGTATTGCTCACCTTAAGAACTCTTTCTATTTTTTCATATTTTACCTTGAGAAACTCTTGCCAGACCAGTGGCATAACTGTGGATTGCTATCCAGGTCACATTCTTCAGTGGATTGGTAGTCAGAATAGATGTTACTAGTGTTCTTACAGCAATGACCAAGTACCATATCTTAATATCAAACCATCCACTTTCCGCAGGTACTTTGTCAGCATCGACTGCTCTACATCTTGGCACCTGTCACTGAATGGACTCCTCATAGTTTACAGTTTTCTTCCATCACAAGGAAGGTAATGAGGACTGACTCCTTGGGCCAAGTTAAGACTCCTTGTTTTTTTCTTTTTTCTCTTAGAATGGGAGGTGAGACACCTTGAAGAGAGAGGCAATGTTTTTTTTTTTGTTTTTTTTGTTTTTTTTGTTTTTTTTACAATAGAGGAGTAGGATGCATAGTTATTTAATTTAAATATTTAAAAAAGACAGCCTTATTTTAAACTCCATTTTGGTAAAGAGGGGCATATCAATCACATAAAAAAAACTAAAAGATATATCTAAAACTGTAGGCAGCTAGTTAATGATAACACTGGAACTATAGTCTGTGTTATGTTCTCTATAAATATTGGTGCTTTTAGGGCATAAAGTTTGGTTGAGAATACATTTACTAAGTGGATAAAATCCTCATTTCATTTGTATAAATTTTCTTCCTGAAGAAGGTAGAATTTTAGAATGTCCTATTTTTCATGGTATAAATTTGGACTTGGTTAGATGTTGAGACCAATGATGAAGATGTTTACATGGAGAGAATACAGAGAACTAAATTTAATTTGTTAAATTTACTAGGAATTATTGTTTTTGTGATCTGGTTTTACTCTGTTTGTGCCACTGTGTCTATTTTGAAATGTTTATCTTCCCTCGGAGATTTTAGTGATGAGAACATTTTAAGAATTCTTAAAAAAAAAAAAAAAAAACCTCTGTAATTCTTTAAATGCAATCACCTGTTGGCATGTAGTCAAGACATAATTCACAATGGAAAATTTGTTCTTTGAGATTAGTCTCTATTCTTCAGGCAAAAGCTTGTCTAGTTAGTTGCTTTTTCCAGAGATCCTGATGGGGAGACTAGCTACCTGTGTTGTTTTAAGATGAGTCATAACAAGGGTTAAATTCCTTGATCCTTAGAGAAGTCAATTGGTCAAGCTTATGCTGGATACAGTGTTTTTCTTTCTTCACCAACCAACAGAGGCTACAAAAGTCAGAACTAACATATTCTCTGTTCCTCCATTCCCATCATTTGTGTTCTCTTCTACTTCTTATCATTTCACACACGAGTGTCTGCCTGGATAAGAAGGCAGTGGAAGAATTCTAGTTAATATCTTCATATAAAACTTTTAGGTGACAAGCAAGGAGTGTATAGTCTGGCAAGGAAGATACCTTATTAGAGATGACAGTGTTTGAGATAGATTTTTACACGGTACATGGGAGAAAGTTCACCTTAAGCACGTCTGAGAAGTTTTTCTGTATTAGAAGATGAACAGAAGTATAACTTGAAAGATAAACAAGGGCTAAATCATGAAAGCATTCAAATGACATATTAAGAAATTCAGTCTTTAATCTGAATTATGGGGAGCCATAGAATATTTTTAAGTGGTATGTGAATGTTTGTATTTTTGAAACATGATAGAGGATGAATTGTAGACAGAAGATCTAATGGGACACAACTGAAGCAGAACAGGTAAGAAATTATAAGTGTTTGAAAGTAGGGAACAATAAATTTGCCTGAGAGAAGATAGATATAGGAGATATATTAGACTACACAGGACATGGATAGGCTTGGATGGAGGATACAAGCACAGGTATTAGTGTTAACAAAATATGTTGGTGGGAGAATGTGAAACTGGCTTCCAATGAATAGAACATTTATGTCCAGGACAAGGCTCATGTCATGAGGCTATTTATAAAGCATTTATATCTGATGTGGGGGATACTGCAGGTTTCTGAGCACTGAGTACTGAAAGTGGCTTTTTAGGAAAATTATTCCGAAGGATGGAGACCTGAGAGTCTCTGATTATACATACTTTTTTAACTCCTGTGTTCATACGAAGTAGAAGGAAGCTTTCATACCATTTTCATGATAAACAAACTCATTTGACACTTACCAGCTTCTTCTTTGTGACTGAAGGTTCTGGAGTTTAGGGTAAGCATAGGAATGAATTAAGGAAAAATTACCCGAAGTCTGCAGTCAGTAGCTGAAATCAGCAGGCATGTTATCATCCCTGAGCCATGTGCAGTGCCTTTTCCCGAGTGTTTTTTTTTTTTATCTGTGATTGCTTCAGCCTCAGGAGACAATCTGTTCAGTCACCAGAAGGGATACCTTCAAAGGGTTTTCTTGGATAAGGTCCATTCATGTGGTCAGCTGTGACCTCATTTCACTGTTCTGGGGGCCCTGGTTGGGTCTTGATGTCTTGAGTTCCTGCGTGAATGAAAAGCAGAGAGGCTCTGCCATTTAATGCATTTCATTTTGGAGCACAGCAGAAACCACTAGTTAGCTTGTTAAGTGTTTTTCTAGATTTTTAAAAAAATTTTTTTAAATAGTTTAGACCATCGCCCTGCTTATTGTCAAGAGCTGTTAGAGACACCCAACTGCTTATATTCTTTTCACTAACAAACAAAGAGTGGGAGTTTTGGGGAGGTGCAGGGATGGGGAGAGTAGGGCTCTTCACTTTGCTGGCACAAAATTCAGAACTGTAAGGGAAAAATAGAAATACTAGTTTATATTTTTCGAAACTAAATTGTGAACTTGATATTTCTACCAGCAACCATGATACTCATCTCACGGAAATGTTTACACTTCTCTTTCTTCACTGTCTCTTTAAATTTGAAACTCTTTAGAGAGGGCTCTATGTTCCCCCATTTGATTTGTTCTTGAAAGCAATGATCCCTGGCTGACACCCACAACTCTTTGGAGGAGAAGCCGCATGTCATAACACCTTTCTCCTGCCTGGTGCAGCCAGCTGTAAATGCAGATTCGAAACCCTCAACTGTTCATATCCTTTTCCAGTACCACAGAGGCTTGTACGAATTCAGATCGAATAGCAGCTGAGAGGATGGATAGGAAGGGTGTGAAGGGATGGGGTCAGGTCTCTTCTTACAGACCCAGAGAGTGAGGCTGTGTGCGGGCCTGGGATTGAACCTGTGTCCAGAACAGGGGCACACTGCCAGAAACAACTCATTCCCTTGAGAGCCTCTGACTCATGCCTCTAATAGGGTTATTATGGTTTCCTGGCTGCAAAGTTGTCTTTTCAAAACACAGAGTATTTTTTTTCTTTTTGAATTCTAAATTCTGAGTTATCTATATAGATTAATTCCCCTGTTTCATGCTCTCATGGTACTTTTGAAGTTCTCTTTACAACGTCCCTTTTTAAACTTTATTCATGCAAGGACTGGGTGTCTGCTCTATTTACTACTGTATGTCCAGTATCTGGAATAGTAAATGGAGCATGGAGGCACATGATAATTGTTTGTTGAATGAATGAATGAATGGACGAACGATGTGTTTTTCCTATGCAGCCCTACCAAAGAAGAAAGATTTAAGGAGGCATTCTACCTCCCAAAGCCATAGCAGAGGGACAACTAAGGAACATGTTCCAGAATCTCCCTAGGCTTTCATTTAGGGCATGACTCAACAGGTGTGGTCATCTGGTGTCTATGCTACAGGAGAAGTAAATTGGAACAGAGAGATGAGGTGCCGCTAGAGAGAGACTGATAGGAAAAAGGGAATAACCTACAGCCTGACAAAAGATAGGCCCATTTTTAGCACAGTGTGGTCGGTGAGGCTACTGAAGGCAGGGGCAAATCACCCTACAAAACTTTAGAAGTGTTGAGATCATCCCTATATTATATTAAAATATAACAATTGGGCTGACAATGAGAATTTTCAGTTATCTGGGAAGTTTACTTTTGTGAACTAGTTTATTTCCAAATGATGCTGGGCCACTGAGGTATGAGCAAGTTTTGGCATGTTGATTTTAGTTCTTTGACTTCTTTAGAAAATCTGCCACTTTTCTTTGACATGGATAATAATAATCATATCCTAGTCTGTTTTTACCTCACGAAACATATAAGATGAGATATTCCTCAATGGCCATAGCTTGACCATTCTTTTGAGAAGGGAAATCTCCTAATTCTAACTCATAGTCTGTGTACCTCGGTACTGGAAATTTTCTTCATTAAAAAAAAGTACAGGGAATAAAGTAATGATAAGAAGTGATGCTGAGAGTACAGAGATGCCTAAAAGTGCAGTGCTCATTCTGACATAGATAATGAAGGAATAGAGACATGCAGCCTGGAGGGAGCTGAGGAAGTTTTGTTAAGGTGATGGAGTGGCAGGTATTTGCCAACAGAAGCTGTGGTTCTTCCAAAAACTTTTTAATGCTCACGCCACATTGAACAACGTTTGCTTCAAATTTCTATGTAAGAAGAAAAATATTGCATGACTCCAGCCATAAAGAAGTGTCCGTGTTCCAGAACTTAATATTTGAGGACACACATGGGTTTCTCTTTGCCTGTGCTTATTCCAAGCAGGCACCAGGTTGTCTAGCTTGACAGATGCCACTCGATTAACACCCAAAAGAAAACACATGCCAAACACTATTAATGTGAAATATCAAAAAACTGCTACATTTAAATTTTTACTGGAAAAGAACTTAAAGGTAGAGGTGAAAAGAATGAAAAAATAAAGATGAACTCTTTAATACTCAGTTTATATTGATTGCAAAAAAATTAAAAACAAAATAGACAAATTTTAAACAGAAAAAATTAATTTTAATAAAATAAATTTTCAGTTTTCCATATTATTTTAAAATTTTTGTCAACAGGAATGCATTTTTTATTTAATTAACAAGCACAGTTATGTGTGTACTGTATATTGACATTTTTGTGGCTAAATATTCCATGGAGGTTGCAGCTTGAAAAACTGCTTATCATTTTGGGGGAAAAAAGAGTTAGCTCTTTATCTCACTCCATAAGCCAATTTAGTTTCAGATTGACTAGATAGTAAATGTAAACAAAAAACTTCTGTTAGAAAATAAAATGAAATAAAAAATCATGAAATTAAAAAACTCTCAAATACAAAATACCTAGAAATAAACATAAGATGTGTGAGTCCTATATGAAGAAAACTAAAAACTCTCCTGAGAGAACTAAAAGATTTGTTTAAATATAGAAACAGGTTATGTTTGTGGGTAGAAGGCATAATATAGTAAAGATGTCAATTCTCTCCAAATATCTATAGCTGTAATATTTTTAATCAAAATACTAATAGAATTTCTTTTTGAGTTTGATAAAATGCTTCTAAAGTTTACATGAAAGAATTAACAGGTGAAAATTGAAGAAAATGTTGAAAAGGGAAAGAGAAGACTGTTGTATCAGAGGTTAAGATATATTATAATACTACAATGAATAAAATTGCATGGAACTGATCCAGAAATAGACAAACAGATAAAAGGAAACATAATAGAAATGAACTCAAGTATGTATATTTGAACTTAATATACAATGAGAGACTAGCTATTTGAAAAAAAGAAAGTTAGACTACTAGTGCATATCTTGTAATAAAATATTTTCCTGCAGGATTAAAGTATTAAATGTAAAAGAGAATATTAATTAAATAAAAAATATAAGTAAATATTTAATCTGGAAGTGAGAAAGATCCCAAAACACAAATTATAAAGGAAAGGTTTAAAATTTAAACTCTGTCTGTGTGTCTGTCTGTCTGTCTATCATCTATCTACCTGCTATCTAAAAGATAAATGATAAAGTGTTTTTGTTTCCTTTAGATAAATACTCAGAAGTGGAATTGCTGGGTAATAAGGTAGTTCTATTTATATTTTTTCGAGGAAACTCCATACTGTTTTCCATAGTGGCTGCACCAGTTTACATTCCTATACTTTTCCTTGTTCAAGTTTCAAATAATTTTTAAATTTTATCTATTTTGTCAAATTTATGGGATTCAAATTGCTTGTAATATTTTCTTATTAGCTTTTAATGACTGTACTATATTTTGCTAGATGGTTATCAATTTTTCTCTTTCAACAAATAGCTTTTGTTTTTATTGATTTTTCTCAAAGAAGAGGTCACAGTCCTGTGTGATTATATTGTCAGAGATTTTTCTAAGACATAATAACTTTCAGAAAAGGATGAAGCAATAGGAGATTCTTGGCCACTAATAAGTGGCAAAATAGTTTGTGTTGGGATCCTGTTTCTGCATTTATACAGCACTCGTGCATGACCCAAGAAATTAAATGATTAGTAGAAGAATAATTATGTTATTAGGGTTGTCATCAGTTATGGTCAGGATTCCAGTACAGAAATGGGAGCCTGGGAGGCCCTGACCCTCAGGATGAGGCAGATGCCGAGGCACCAGACTGAATCACTACCCTGGGAGGAAGTTCAGTCTGAAGGGAGCAGTGTGACTTCCAAGGTCATCGTGATCCCAAATGGTGGGATGGTGGGGCCAGAACAGAGTCTGGGTTGCATTAATGACCTTCTCATCTTCCTCTCCACTGATTGGTAAAATCAATTGTCCTGTAAAGGACTCTTTCCTCCTGCACATTGATGTCTCCAGGACTCTCAATACTTGTCTCAAATTTGTCTTCTAGAGTTTTCTTGGGATTGTCGCAGCTCAATTTTGCTGACATTATGTCTGTGTTAGCTCCCTATGCACTTGATATTTTTCACAAACTGTTCCAAACTTAGGACACTGTTATAGATTTCTGTTGATTTATCTCTACAACCACAGAGACAAACTCTGCCAGCTTCCATGGGTCAAATTCTGTGCCATTATTCCAGCAGGGCAATTTGGGCAAATAATAGCTAAAATGACTTCAGATTTTGCTGTCAAACAGATCAGAATGAGATTCCCAGTTCTACCACTTAATAGTTGGGCTTGAGGTTTCTTATCTGCAAAAAGGGAATGATAAAAAAATGACTAGCTACATAAGGCACCATGCCGAGCACTTTAAACATTTCATTTAATCTTCATAAAAATTCTGAGGCAAGTACTATTATTATATTCATCTTGTTGATAAAGAAATTGAGGCTTAGTAAGGGGAAGTAAAGTGCTAAAAGTTACACAACTTGTGAGTCAGTGAGTATAGATTCTCACCTAGCTCTGATTTTAAAACTTAAGAATACTAATGGTTATAAATTTTACATAAGGGATATTTATGAAGTGCTTATTTGCTAGATGATATTATTTTATTATTACTGAAAGTAAACCTTGTATTTCAAATTCTTTCATTCATTCATTCCATACTTATGGAGTCTCTATTATGTGCTATGCTAAGCATTCTGGAACAGCAGTGATGAGCTTGAAAAGGCCCCTGCCCTCATGGAGCTTACCTCATAAGGAGAAGCAGACAAAAAATTAGATGGAATTGTCTCAGAAAACGATAAGTGATCTGAGGAGAATCAAGGGGGTGACTGGAGTGATGGTAAGGGCTGTTAACTTCATTAGATCAGCTGGTTTGGAAGCCTGAGGACAGGTGGTAGATAGAGTAAGGATGCCCCAAGATACATCCTTGTTCAAATATTTAGAACCTGTGAATATGCTTATTTTACTATATATACATATACATATATATGTATATATATAAATATTTAGAACCTGTGAATATGCTTATTTCCACTATATATACTTATATCAAACCATGTTGTAAGCTTTAAACATAGTGTTATAAGTCAACTATATCTCAATAAAATTGGAAAAAGATAAATAAAAAAAGAAAAGATTAACTAACGTTCCACTGACTTGGCTTACCCAGGTAGTAGCAGCAGAAGTCTGGTGGTATAATTTGGATAATGTCCCTGATTACAAGGAAACATGTGAAAAATTCCCCCATAGTGATATCCTTAAACAAAGACATTCCTCTTCAGCTCAGACTAGCTAAGGTTGGTTCTGTGATGTGTAACTGAAAACATTGACTGGTAGAACCTCCATGATGCTAGATAAGTGATGTTTTGTTATATTATAATTGGCCTGTATTATTACAAAGAATTTAAGCCAGATAAATCGAAGCATTAGCAATAAACTTTAAGATAATCTAACTAGGGCCAAGTAAGCTGTGCTGCATGAGACATTCAAAATAGGAATTTGTTTCTTTCTATTAAGAATCTGAAACTTAAAGGTATACACAAAAGGGAGTTGTTTTGGGGGCACAGGGCCAAGAAAAGTTTTTCTTATTAAATCATTTCTGCCATTTCGGTTTCTTGAAGTTTAGGTAGATTGTTTCAAGTAATGACACAAAAGGTGAAATGGCAGCAAACACAAATCAAAGTAGAATGGCTCTCCTTGGCGGGCTTTTATTTTCTGCTGAATTCTGACGGCTTTTCTAAGAGCTCGGAGTTCCAGAGAGCAACCAGAAGTGGATTTTATTATTAAATTTTGATTATAGAACCTTACAGATTCAACACTAGAGTGCAGTCTTCTGATCTTCTTGTTTTGTAAACGGAGAAACAGAGCCCCAGGGAAAAGAAGTGACTTGTGTGAGGTTTCACAACTAATTCAAGGCTGTAGGGCAACAGAGTATGCTGTAGTGTGATTGTAGGGGTTAAGGACACACCACCCTACAATATGCAGCTTTAGTATATTGATTGTTTTGAACTGTAAGTATTTGGAAAACAGTAAATGCATGAAGAGGCTTTCTCTGATATCCCCTTATCTAGTAGGAAGCGGATGCTCCTTGATTGTCACAAATTCTCTTCTTGGGAGTGTCATCAACCAGGAAAGATTGACTCTTATTTCAGGAGAGGAGACTAGAAGTTTACATTACACCCATATAAACTTCCTCACAAACTATTGTATCTCTTTTCTATTCTCCTAAGGGCCGATTCATCTTTCCCCAAATTCATTTATTCTTTCCTGAGAGGCCTACATTCTCTTTCCCCTTTTGTATAAAGATGATGTTTAATCCTGAATTCTAAAGCCAACTCTTAGATTTACTTATTTTCCCTGAGTATCTCCCATGTACATGTGAGATAAACATGTTAATAAACTTCTGGGGTTGTTGTTGCTGTTGTTATTGTTAATCTGTCTTTTATTACAGGAGTCTCAGCTATGAACTCAGAAGGGTAGAGGGAAAATGACTTTTTCTACCCTACAAGGCAGATCTAGGTTAGATAAACCCGGGTGCACCATACCTTCCACAGATGCATCTTCTGTTCTAAGAGAAATAAGTGCTGTTCTGTTTAGCATAGGAGACCTTTACCTATGGCAAATCTTTCTGCCTGTGGCTCCCAAATGAGGGACTTTACCAATGAAACAGGTTGACAAAGAGAACTTAAATTGGTCTTTGGAAAGATATACCATGCTCATGGATTAAAAGGATTAATATTATTAAAATGTGTTTATTCTCTAATAAAAACATTTAATGGTCTTCCAGGACAAGGGCAACAAAAGCAAAAATAAAACAAATGGGACTACATGAAACTAAAAAGCTTTTGCCCAGCAAAGAAAATCAACCTATTGAATGAGAGAAGATATTTGTAAATGACATATCCAATAATGGGTTAATATGCAAAATATATAAGGAACTTATATAACTTAACACCAAAAAAACAAACAATATAATTGAAAAATGCAAAGAGGACCTGAATAGACATTTCTCCACAGATGGCCAACAGACATATGAAAAGATGCTCAAAATCACTAATCATACTTGCTGAGAAGGACTGGCCGCATAACAGAGGTTTTCTGGTTAATGTTCTCAATCAATAAGCAGCAGTTACTGCTCTGGCTTCAGTGAG
This sequence comes from Eidolon dupreanum, assembly GCA_028627145.1. Taxonomy (NCBI): domain Eukaryota; kingdom Metazoa; phylum Chordata; class Mammalia; order Chiroptera; family Pteropodidae; genus Eidolon; species Eidolon dupreanum. The sequence continues at coordinate 85,761,583 of CM053501.1, forward strand.
GGGATTGTGGGAAAAAATTAAATAAATAAAATGTCCTTTGCCCAGAAGTGGCCTCCACATTGTAGGCAGTTTCTTTCTCCAGCTCTGTTCTCCCCTGAACTCCAGATTCAGTCGAATTTCTTTCTCCTCAGGGTACTTTCAGTTTCTGCTTAATGAGATGGGTGGTTGCTGAGCATTTGATTGACTCTTGGTATGTACGGCTGGTATTCTTCTTCCTGAGAAAGGGCATTGAACAATAAAGGATTGCCTATGGCAACCGTGGTGGCATTTCTGGGAGCCTCAGCAGCATTCCCAGCAACTCCATTCTTCACCCCAGTGGAGGGAAAAACCTCCACTGACCTTAATGGAGGGAGGCACGATTTCTAAAGTAATTCTAATATTCCTATGCAGAAGGACCTTAAGTTCTTTTCTCTTCGCCCATCAGAATGACTTACTTTTTACCCACCCACGTGTAAGTTTAATGATTTTCAGAACACCTGAGCCAAGTCTAGGCTGGAGGGAAATACTTTTGGAGTAAAATCAAATCAGTTGCGAGTTACATCTCAATTGCTTTAATAGATCAAACAAAACTTCACTGTGTGTTCCAGACACCCAAACTGATCCCTCCTGTGGAGTCCCCCAGCTACAAAAATGCAAATCTTTGGAATGCCTATAACAAGATCTCAAGCAATGCCCTTGGGGGTTTAGCCAGACCTGGAGACTTGGATTAGAGTTTGCTAAATGTGTTCCCTGGCCAGGGTGGTGTAACTAGCAAGCTAGCTGGAACAAACTCTGTTGCTTAGGCCAGGAGTAAAGAAAATTGATTTCACTTACTTTGTACCCTGTGCGTTGCTTGGGGAGAGGGTGGGCAAGTAAACAGTGTTTTTGTGTTTGTGTTGGTAGCACTTCTGGTAGCTCCAGTGAAGTTTGCTGCCCATGCCCTCTCTCTCTCCATTTCAGCTTCACTCTCTGTTTCCTCTTTAGAGCAGACTCTGTTTCTGCACGCGCACACACACACACACACACACACACACATATTATATATGCATATAGTAGGCACATATCTCTTTACTTTAACCGGGGGCTTGTTTTTAATACAGCTGGATGGTTCTTCGGATTCAAACTTTAAAAACAGGTAGATTGAGTTGAGATATATAGAACAACCCTTCAAACTGAAAAAACAAATCAACCCAGTCTTATTGATAAAAATGGTTTTTCAATTGACATAAAATAACCTGCATATGCTTAAAGTGTACAGTTTAATAAGTCTAGACATAGGTATATTCCATGAGATCATTACTACAATCAAGATAATGAGCAATTCTATCACCTCCAAAAGTTTTCTCTTTTCCTTCCTGTAATCTACCCTCTCCTCCCCCCTCTCCTCAACCCCCACCACTCCCCAGGAAACCACTGATCTCCTATGTCCCAAATTTGTTTTCACTTTCTAGAAATTTATATAAATGGAATCATATATATATATACTCTTTTTGTCTGGCTTCTTTCACTCAGTTTAATTATTTTTAGATTCATCTATGTTGAACGAACTTTATTAGTTTGTGTCTTTCAAAGAACTGGTCCATTTTATATAAGTTGTCGAATTTATTGGCATAAAGTTGCTCATATTTTTTTATTATTCTTTTGATATCTATAGAATTTAAGATGCGGCCTCCTTTGTCATTCCTAATATTAATTTTTATTTCTTTTTTTTAACCTGATAGTTCTGTTAGTGGTTCATCAACTTTATTGCTTTTCTCAAATAAGCAGCTTTTGATTTCATTGATTTTGCTATTGTTTTCTGTTTTCTATTCATTAATTTTTGCTCTGATATTTATTACTTCCTTCCTACTGCTTTACTTTATTGATTTAATTTGCTTTTTATTTTTTAGTTTCTTCAGGTAGAAGTTGAAGTCATTGATTTGAGAACTTCTTTCTTTCTAATATAGGTAGTTACTGCTATACATTTATCTCTAAGTACTGGTTTTGCTGCATCTCACACATTTTCATATATTATGTTTTCATTTAAAAGTACTTTCTAATTTATCTTTGATTTCTTTTTTGACTCGGGTTAAAGTGTATTACTTATACTCCTTAAATATGTGTGTATGCGTGTGTGTGTGTGTGTGTGTGTGTATTTTTTTTCGTCAATTATATCTAAATAAAGCTGTCAAAAAATAAGTGTATTACTTAGTTTCCAAATAGTTGGTCATTTTCCAGAAATCTTACCATTATTGATTTCTTATTTAATTCCATTGTATGATATGGATTCTTAAACTGATACAGATTTGTTCTATTGCCCAGAATATGATCTATGTTCTGTGTGCATTTGAAAAGAATGTATGTTTTGTCGTTGTGTAGCGTGTTCTATAAATATCAATTAGGTGAAGTTAGTAGGTAGTCTTGTTCAAGATGTTTATATCTTTACTGATTTTCTGTCTACTTTTACTGTCACTTACAGAGGGATGGATATTGAAATCTGGAAGTATAATTATGGATTTGGAAAATTTCTCCTGAAGTTCAATCAGTTTTTGTTTTATACATTTTTGAAACTCTGTTATTAGATATATACATTTTTGGAGTTATTATATCCTCTAGAACAATGTATTCCTTTATCATATAATGAGCTTTTCTATCCCTGGCAATATTATTTACTCTAAAATCTACTGTCTGTTATTAAAATAGCTTTATTTTAATTAGTGTTAACATGGTAATCATCTGTATTACTTTCCACAAATTTAGGGCTTAAAACAACACAAATTTATTATCTTACAGTTCTGGAGGTCAGAAGCCTAAAAAGTCTCACTAGGTTAAAGTCAAGGTGTCATCAAAGTTGGTTCCATCTGGAGTTTCTCAGGGAAAATCTATTTCTTACCTTTTCTATCTTCTAGAGGCCTTGGCTCATGCTCCCTTTCTCCATTTTTAAAGTTCAGAGCATAGCATCATTACATCCCCTTAACTTTCTCTGCTTTCATTGTCACCTGGCTTTCTCTGACTCTAACTCTCTTGCCTCTCTCTCATAAAGACCCTCATGATTACATGGGGCTCACCAGGATACTTAATCATATCTGCAAGATCCCTTTTGTCACATAAGGTAACATGTCCACAGGTTTCAGGGATTAGGGCATGGATATCATTTGATATTTGTTACAGTGAAGATTTGCTGGTAACGTATTCTTTCAGCCTTTATACCACTGAAAAAGTCTTTATTTTACATTTTTAAGAAGACATTTTAGCTTGGTATAGAATTCTATTTCAATACTCTGTATATGCTGTTTTAGTATCTTCTGACTTGCGTTCTTTTCACTAGAAGTCTGCTATAATTTTTATCTTTGTTCCTCTGCACATAATGATCTCTTTTCCCCTACTTGCTTTTAAGATTTTTTTTTGTCGTTGACTTCATGTAATTTCATTATAATACGCTTTTTCTTCATGTGAATTTATAGTTTTCATTAAATTTTGACCATTATTTCTATTATTATTATTTCCTCTTTCTACTCCAGGAACTTCAATTAAATACATATCAGGCCACTTGAGATTGTCCCACAGCTCATTGATGCTCTGTTCATCTTTTTTTCAGTCTTTTTTTTTTTTTAATAGTTTCTAGTATTGCATCATTAGTTAACTATCTAACAATATGATCCTTTTGGGTCTTGCTTTTAATTTTTTTAGATAGGACCAGAAGAGCTTTTAGTCTAAGGCTAATTTTCCCCCATTACCAAAGTAAAACTCTTTTGAGTATATGTTACCTGATAACCATGAATTATGGAGGTTTTTCTCCTGTTTTGTAGAACCAGAAACTTTTTTTTTTTTTTTGACACTGTATGATCTTTGGGCATTGTTCCCTTTAGTCTCATTGGGTATTTTCCCCCCTGCAATCGGTCATAGCCTCACACACAAACGTTGCTCAGCACCCAGTTGAAGACTTGAGGACCATCTATCAATCTCAAGAGCTCTCTGTGCAGCTCTGTTCTTTCTAGTACTCTCTCTTGTAAACTCTAGCCATGTTGGTCTCCTTAAACTTTCAGTTCTGTCTTCAACTGAGGGACAATGCTGGCTCCACCTAAATTTTTTCTTTCTGTTCCACATCCTGGAAATTTTACTTAGGCAGTATGCTGGGACAATTGTAGGACTCACCTTATTTATTTATCATCTTTTAGAGTTCATTGTCCTTTATTACTTGATGTTCAGTGTCTTGAAAACCATTGCTTTTTGTATCTCTTCCGGGGTTTTTAGTTATTTCAGGTGGGAGGGTAATTTTAGTCCATGTCACTTCATCATAGCTCACAGTGGAAGTTCTGCAATCATTTATATTTTTTAAAAACTCAGTGTTTAAGTAGGAAATTTATTATTATATTTTAAGTGTTTGTGTATTTCATTAAGGAACTTGACAGAGAGGCTGGTGGCTACAACCTTAGAGCTAAAGTAAAAATGTTATTTCTCAAAATGCAAATGAAGCACCTCTGAAATGAGAATGAAAATCAACTGCAACTTAGAGTACTGTTTATAAAAGATAATTTACTCACCTATACTTATCTACCTATTATGTAAATATTGAAAGACAGTTATCCATTTCTGGTGTTTCTACATGTCTTATGAACAGAGGTACTAACTAACCTTCATCTTGGACCTTTCTCAAAGATGTTTGAATAGCAAACAGCTTGAAAGATAGAGATAGAATCTCCTTTTAGAGCAAAGACAGGTTTCCCTGTGATCTGTTATAAAAAATATGTTTCCCACTGATATCAAAGCTAGCCAGGTTTGCTTCTTGGCCATTATGAAAGGTTCAGGTTCCTTAAACTATCCTGTAAAGCAACCCACTGCATGTGCAGGTGTCACTTGGCTCTCTTTTATGGTCTTATGAGAAATTTGGCCTGATGAACTGGCACAAATATTTTGATGCTTATGCTTTTTGCTGTGCCATGAGTAATAAAGTCATCTGTGCTTTACCAAGGAACCTTGTGTGTTCTGCCTTTTGTGGCACGTTAGCTTGTTTGCTTGCAAGGAGGGTAAAATATCAGATCCTTCATAGTTTTTGACAATAAAAATAGGACACATTTACTTAGGCTACAGGCAATTTGGCTATGGTTCCTTATACTAACAAGATCCAAACTTCCAAAAAGTGGAAGAGATACAGGAATGAGGGAGACATGGGAGGACTCAGAGTGAGTGCCATCGTGGTATGACCATGTTTTATGGTTCATAATGATGTAGGACGGGCCGGGGTGAATCCCCCCTGAGTGGGGACTGAAGTCCTACACTGAGGGAGAGGATCCTTGACTGTGCGCAAGAAAGAATTAAAGAGTACGTTAGAGTTGGAGCCAAAAGAAGGTTTATTAGAGGAGGAATAATGCTCCATAGACAGAGCATCATAGACAGAGCGTGATCTCTTCCCAGAGACAGAATGAGAGAGACCCAGAGAGTTCAAGGAATTCAATCTTTTTGTCATTCTTAGTTTCCATGAATTACAGTGTAAATACTTTGTTTCCCTATGTCCCTTTGGTGGTATGGGTATGTAGTGTTAAAGTTAGTAATCTCAGCTTTTGTTTCGTAGGTTTGGCCATAGGGAATGAATGGTTGGGATTAATTTGTGTAGGGTACAATTTAAAGGCTTTGTTTTCCTGTTTTCCTTTCAGGTAAATAGTTTGTTAGCAATCTCAGCAAAAATCTTCCTTTGTTCTGTAGGGTTTCCGGGGCCTGGCAGCACATTGCAGGCTCTGAATACAACTTGGTTAATATTTAGTTCTCATGCCTCTTCCCTATATCTATATGGAGGTAAAACATTGTATAAATACCAGATGATATTACTGTAGCATACCTACTAAGAAATCGGGATATTCAGTGTGAAAAAGTAAAGACCCTGCAGGGCAAGAAAGCCATATTCAACTGTTTGAGGAGCTTTGAAATAAAGGATATATGATGTAGATGAGTAGTGAGGGAAAGCGGTGTTTGTCACCCTAACATATGCCTTTTTGGGATATTGATTATTTAAAGATGGCTATTTTTAAGAAACAAAAAGGCTCTGAAAGAAACTTAGACTCTCTCCCTCACCTGCCTAAAGGAATCCAGATAGAAAAACCTGCTTAATTGGTGCCTCAGTATAATATGGACTGAGTGTGGCAGACAGAGAGGAAACTGCAGTCTGTCAGACTCTCTGCTGTGTCATGTTGTTTCTGGATGGCCTGGCAAGCATTTGTTTACCAGACATTTTCTCTTTCTCATCTACCTGTGAATTCCCTACTCTCCCTTTGAAGTCCTAGACCCCTGCTTCCCTCTCCTTAGTCCAGAGTGGCATATAAACCTTATTGGCCCTCGGGCACCATATTCTTAGAGAACCTCCATGTGTACACACATAATAAATTTATTTATTTTTTCCTATTAATCTGTCTCATGTCAATTTTGATTAGATTACACAGAAGAACTTAGAAGAGTAGGAGGAAAATTATTTTTCCTTCCCCACGCTAGCAAGACGTAACCACCTTTCCAGTCCCATGTAAGTGCTGCATATACAATCTGATGTGACACACAGTTAGTGAGAAAGGAACTGTTGCCAAGGACAAACCTCATGTGCATGCTGCCAACAACCATTCTGTCTGGGGTATGAAAGACAAAAATACGTAAGTGCAAAGGGCAGAGTCCCCTAACCTTGGGCACAGGGCCAAAGGGAGCCATCCAGAAGTTGCTGTTGGCGTCTGATCATGTCCCCTTTGGGAAAGTGTGAGACTTCTTACACCCTAGGACTTTCTTTTAGCAGGTGAGAAGTATCTGAGGATTGTTAGTCCTATCTCTCCCACCCAGTGGTCCTCGATCAATGCCTGATGAAAACTGATGTATAAATCCTTTAACTCCTTCATCCCTTGGGTTTGGTAACTTTGAGGCATATGTCCTGACTCTTTGTGTTCCCAAATGGGCCCACACTCCAGTTGTTCACCGCACAAATGGGCTCTATCGTGAACTATTTATTCACTACCTTCTTCCTGTCTCACTTCTCCTCTATTCTTAAGTTTTTCCTGCAATCACCTTCCCCAAAAGCTCCATATACTTGAAGACATATCAGATCTGCAACCAAGCGAAGCAGCTGAAGGGAAGAGGATATGGACATAACGAAAAGTCCCATTTGAGGTACTGTTCCATTAAAATCAGAACATCAAAAGTAATTGAAAATCCCCTCAGTGAGGCTCTGGAGCTAAACTGTAATGCTGGCAAGAGAATGGGTTTTTTATTGTCCCTTAGGATGGTGATAATGGGACCCTTTAATGAGAAAAATGTCTTGAAAATCATGGTGCAATACTTGCTCAGGAACATAAAACAGATGCTTTTATAACCCTGTCAGTGAGGCTGGGAGTCCAGAGGACTTTGAGGTTCCAGACTTGTGCTTTGTTTGCTGGAAGGATAATTTAGATTTGCCAGAGCTACTGGGGTTGCCATAGTATTTGTAAACAAATCGCTGTGGTTAGCGGACTCTGGGGTGACACAGCAATGCTAAGGGAAGTTTGGGGGAAGCAGGGTGCTCTTGCTGGGAAAGAGTCTTAAAAATGACATCTTGAAAGAGTCGCATAACACAAAGCAATGGGATTGGCAGCCTTGCCAGTTGGGATCAGCCACGTTGACTCAGTTCCCTCCCTCCTTCCCTGCCTCGTCCAGCACCTCCCTTCTCAGCAGATGTTTCGTCATTCTTCCACAAATGAGAAAACAAGTGAGAATTCTGCAGGGAAATTTCCCAGTGCCCCATAGGGTGTGGCCAGAGGGGTAACCCCCTCTTGGGTTTCTGGAAGTTAACGTAGGCAAGCCTATGAGTAGTTCAGAACTCCCTGATAATTCTTTCTCTTCTGAAAGATACTCATTCCAGTTACTGCACACCTACCAAATGCCAAGCTCTGTGCCAGATACTGAGGAACATTAAGATCACACTCTCTATTCATTCATTCCCTATGGCCAAACCACTGGAACCTACAAAACCAAGGCTGAGATTACTAACTTTAACACTGCACACCCATACCATCAAAGGGACACAGGGAAACAGTCTTTACACTGTAATTCAGGTATAAAACTGGAATCCAGGGTTTCCCAGGGAGAAGCATCCAGAGATCTTAAAGTCCCCATAAACAAAATGACCCCAAAGTTCCTATTTTAGTTAACTATGTTTCTAGAACCTGTTTAGAAATCTCTGTTCTCCTAAAGTTGATGACTAGGGTTCAGGCAGATAGCCAGAGGTTTCTGGATTAAAATGCAAATGAGACAGGATCTTATGAGTTTAAAGAGCAGTAATTTATTCCAACAGGCTTTGCAGAGCCAGATCATTGTCGTATTTCTTGAAAATGGAGAGATTGAGTGGACACCAGGCTAGAGGAGCCTTGATAAGAACAAGCAGAAATGGTTGAGAAAAAAAATGGGCTTCCAGCACATAGGTGGCAAGGAACATGACTTAGCAGCCTTTAATTTCAACAAGCTGACCTGGGCCAGGGTGGGAAAGAGTGTTCGTCTTCATGACTAAGGTATAACTAAAGGAATGACCTCAGCCTTGCTAAGAGATATGGAAGTCAGCTGTGTTGGTCAGTGGGACAGTAGCCTTGAGGATCAGGACCTCCAGCAGGGGTCTGTCGCCTGGCAGTAAAAAAGGAAGACAGGGAATGCCTGGATGGACCTCTTTAAATGCTTTAAGCTGAGGCCAAACTACTGAGTAAATGCCATAGCACTCGACTATTCTTGCTGTGAAATCTCCTCATGCCGTGGCCGAGCTGGATCTTGAGCTGATAGTGTGTGCTGGACTTAAAAAGTCCAAGTTCAGAGAGAGGGGAAGAGGGGGAAATTGGCCCTTAACATGCTCCTCAGTGGAGAATTTCTTCTACTCCCCTTCTCTCCCTCCTTTCATAAAAAAAAAAAAAAAAAAAAAAAAAGAAAAAAGTAATAAATGCATATAGTTTAGGGTGTCACAGAGGTCTATAAGATTTGTTAGGACAAAAACAGCCAATTGTCTAACATGATTGTTCTGGGAGGGGCTTCCAGAGTCTGACTCCAAAATATAGACTTTCAACCAATCCAATTTATTTCAGCTACCCCATTTAGCCACCACCTCTAGAGGTAATTTTGCTGCTAATTTCTAAGCCTTTTGAGGATTTCTTGGTGTAAATCAAATTGGTTCTCAGCTTTCTGTCTTAGGGAGTACGTTCATGAATTTTCTGTCTTCCAAAATTTTGCTTGTAGTGCCTTTTCTTTCTCATGGACTTCCAGGCATTTGGATATATGTATTAAGGGGAAAAAAAGTCTCTTTGCTGACTTTTTTAATGGTGTTTTTTTGAGGGGAAAAAAGTAGATGGCTGTGTTCAATCAGCAGATTTTACCAGAAACCACCTCCCTTCCCATTAAAAAAAAAAAATCTTTAGTTCGTGACCATGAAAAATCAACTGTGAGAGTCAATGCAGGTGGGATGTGGGCTCAATTGGGAGTCTCTGTAGTCAGTCAGCCAGTTGGTCAGTCTGACTTAGGATGCACATCATCAAAGGGACAAGACACAGGAGCTTTAGGGTGCAGAGTTAACAGGGGTAAAGCTGTCCATTGGATAGATGCCTCCAGCTGAGGACAGAGGCCTAACACAGATCGTCCCTTCCCACATCGATAAACTGGTCCTCTGTTATCTCTTAGGGAGAAACCAGTGAGAGGTGACAAGAAACTAGTAGCCTTTTCTTCAATTCACTGGAGAGGGCAGAATTTCTCGTTTGTGTACTAACAGGAATGTAGGGAAAGAAAGTGCCCCCATCCTTCACATTTTCCATAACCTCTGGCTCCTTATTTGGAGATACAAATGCACTCAAGCAAAAGGCCATATCAAGTGCCCTGAGAGGTCCTCATCCATGGACACTGGGTAATGAGTTTGTAGGCCCCATGGGCATGGGATCTGCAATGGAGGTAGCAGCAGGGTAGGTGGAAGTGCTGAGAAGACAGATAACAAAGGAAAATATACATAGCTTTCCAGGTGTGTTGATAATTGGCAGGTCCTTGTAGACACCCACAGTGCCAGGGCAGAAGAGCTCTTCCTTGTGGCCATGGCACATGTGATCTGGCTCACAGCTTAAGGATTGTGGAGCTCCAGGGAGCAGCCCTCGGAATGTAGCTTCTCTGGTTGCTAGTAACATTCCTTGGCTTGTCTCAGCACCTCATGCCGCATGCCACACTTTACAGCTTTCATTGCCAAGACTTGGAAGGCTTGGGATTGTCCCTCCTCAGAATTAGTCAGCCCCCTCAGCAGCCACCAGGAAGTTCAAGCAGGGATGTCCCATCCAGGTGTGGGAGCTGCGGCCAGCATTACCTAGCACTTGTCCTCCATTCTCTGAGTTCATTCCAGTGCTTTGGGATAGCGTTGCCCGGGGAATAGCATGCTTGGGGAGCAACTGAGGATGCTGATTAAAAGCGAAGGTTACAGAGTTCACCCTAGCTTTTTCAAATTGAAAGTCTTGAGATAGAGTGGGCATGCCTAGCCATCTTCATATTTTAAAAAACAAGGTTCTCAGATAATTTTTATACACATCAAACATTTGAGAAGCTTTAGGCAGTGTTTCCCAACTTCCAGATGACATGATTCACCTACTTTCTAGGCCTCCTCCGCCAAAATTTGATTCAGAGCATCGGGGATTTGTAGTTTCAGCAGATACCCCAGGTGATTCTTATCAGGAAAGTTGGAGACATTTGGCCCTAGGTTATGGGATGTGAAAGTGTTGAGAGGCTGGCTGAGGCCTTCTCTATCTCAGGAATTACCTGAGTTTAATAAATTATATATATATACACCTAGCCTACTGCGATGACTTTGATTCAGTAGGTTCTTATCCAGATAATTATCATTATTATGCACACATGTGGGCTAGAGGCACCACCTATGCCCTCCTTTAAACTTATCTGATTCCCACAGATTGGAGAGGATAGATTTGACAGCTGAGAGAAAAGCATTTAAAAGAAGCTTTTCTCCTCTGAAGAAGGAATCATTTGAGAAACAATGGCAATTTCATGTCATTTACTATTGACATAGTACTTATGTGTGCTTTATCTAATTTGATTGTCAGAATATAGAATTGTGATGTGGATATTGGCATTCTCTCATTTTATGGATGATTGTGGTGCTGGAGGCTCAGAGAGGCCCAGTAACCTGCCTAAGGTCCCACAGCCTGTGTGTGGGTGTGTGTGGGAGCAGCTCTTTGTCCCTGATCCCATTTAAACAAGTAGATGTATGCAAGAAAATTAATAAAAAGCTTTTGCCCAAGGAATTTGGATAGTACTGATGTGGGTCTCATCTCTGGGTGAGAAGCCTGCTAGGGCTTGGAGAAAGAAGAGGAGGAAACAGTTATGATGCTGATGTGCTTGCTTTGAAATTTTCCTGCTGCTGCTGATGGCCCTTGGTGGGATGTTTCCCTTGAAGTCTCCCTCCTTCCTGTCTCCCAGGATGAACTTGGCTTAAACTAGCCCACACTCTGCTATGGCCAGACAGAGGCCACACCCGGGGGACTCAGGGCTGCACAGCACATTTTCCTTTGTGCAAAGCCCGCTGGCCTTTTGGGGACTGATCCTTGACGTCATTAGCACCACTGAGTACTACCCATCCAGACCAGAAGAACAGTGACATAATAATCGCTGACATTTCTCAGCTTCTCAGATGCTCCAGGAAGTTGGCAGGCATTGGAAGAGGTGGACTGGACTTGTTTTTTCTGTGGCTCATCATTGGAGCCCACACCAAACAACTGATAAAACCAGTATGTACTGAATGGAAACTCTAAACGAGGCAGTGCTAGGGCCTAACTAAGGGACAAGGAGACCCTCTAATCCACATGATTGAGACTAGGTCACATTGCTTGTACTCTCATTCATACAAGAACAACCACATTCACCCCAGCCAGGGGGATCCTGAGGAGAAGAAGCAAAGGATTCAGAGAAGGAAGAGTGACGGGGCCTCGACTTGGAATCCATACATAGTTTGTTTGCTACTGTAATGAAGAAGGAAACAAGAGTAAGGGGTGAAGTGATCCAAGAGAGGCAGGCTCCCCGAAGGTTTGATTGTTTTGGCCTGCATTTCGTTGGCTGCCAGCTATTCAGATCCAGAAATGGCATGGAATTGCTGGCGCTAGAATTCTCCTTACCACACACTGGGAAATAATCTCAAACAGTCAGAGAAAGATGTGTGGCTGAGGTTTGGCTAGGTAAGTGGGTAGAAGGAGCAGAAGGGTTCAGAGCAATGAAAGAATTCAGTCAGGGCGATACAGTATCTATTTGTTTTCCAATCTTTTTCGTCAGTGAGGTCAACGGCCCCTGAGTAGGCATGGAGAAGGGAAGAATGAGGCAGAAAGGAGAAAGAGAGAATGAGAGGGGAAAAAAAATCCTGAGGAGGGAGGGAGAGATGTAGCTCAGCTTTCATGCTTTTGGTGTGCATGTGTGTGCACACACACACACACACACACACACCTCTCTTTGCCAGCTCCCAGCCTGCAAGTTAGCCAAGGATTAATTTTTAGATTATTCATTTTAACCATCCTCTTTTAAAGTTTAATCTCCAGTAATTATTTTTTGCCTTTATGAATCCCTTTCCTCAAACCACATTAATGTGTACCACATTAATACAGAACTTCATGTTTACTTATTTTTTTTTTACCCCATAGCCACCCTTTTGACCTCTAATTGAATATTAATGACTTTCATGGCACAAAAACTATTGTTTCATTTATTTCCTACTCCCCACCCCTGAAGACCCACACATACTTCTCTGCACATACCATGTACTTCATAAATGTCTAATTGGCTACGTCCTCATAGGAAGGAAGGATTCATGGCTTTCTGAGCAGTGTTGGTGAGTAGCTAGGCTTGGCCAGGGGCCCAGCAGCAGTTCTGCCTATGTGAGCCTCACCTTGGGTTCTGGAATGTTCAGCCCATGTTATAGTCACCTTGACCCATGAGGTTCAGGGTCTTCTCTCATTAACTTCCTAATCTGGCCTGGTGGAGCTTGGAATCCTGCAATACAACTGCCCTTGGGATCCCTTTCACAGGCCCAAGTTCTAAGTGACACTGTGTTCTCATGTGGTACCTCTGGTACTTCTGCTAATCTGACTTCCTTGGCTAGGGTCCAGTCAGGGCCTCTGTAACCCTGCATTCTGAGCCAAGGAAAGTCATGTTATAGCAAAGATCCTGTGAATTGAGAATACCCAACGGTATGCTTTGAAGAGAATTTCAGATAATTCTGTGAGTCTTTTCCATGCTTGCCATCTGCTAAAACTTTTCTTCCTGCCAGCCCCACCCACATTGATTAATGAGATTCCTTATCCACTCAAAACCACATTCCAGGCTCCTCCCCATCTCCTAAGGGAGAGGGAATATACACCTGGTTGCAGGTCACACCTACTTGGAGTTTATATCCCAAAGAATTTCTAAGGAAACCTAACAAAAAGGTAAATAAAAGGAGAGGTTCATGCAATTGGATTCTTACAGATTTACCACAGAAATTCCTTAAAATCTCAGCCTCAGCCTATTCAACACTAACCCAGGCGAGAGCTGAGGCCCCGTGTCGGTACCTCTACGCAGGACATGAAAAGACGTAAGGATTTTTGGTTCTGGGAAGTGATAAATCCCAATGCTGATGAGAGAAAGGCAGTCTTTCTGGCCAGAATGCTGCTCCCAGAGTTTCTGGCTCCGTAGGGCTGAGACCCACTTGGAATCTGATGTAGAAAGTTTAAAGACAGTGCTGTGAGAAACCCAATACTTGTTAATCCCAAAGGCAGACGCCGATTCTCAGGGCTTTTCATCACTCTCCACCATCACCCCCATCTGGGGAGTGTTCTGTTTCTAATGCCTCGGGTTCGGCTCACTGCAAAGCCAGCACATTCCTTGCTAGACCACATAGGTTTCCAAAGACTCCAGCATCGGCGAGATCCATGTACAGAGCAGGACTCCTGAGCACCTGAAATACGGTAATGAGACTGAGGACCGAAAATTTCATTTCATTGCATTTTAACTAATCTGAATTTAAATTTAAATAGCAACAAGAGTCCAGTGTCTACTGTGCTGGGTAGGACAGACTAGCATGGGGGAGGAAGAACCTGATTATCTCCTGGTTTCAGGTCAGATTAGTGTTTCCACTTTTAACCCCATTTGAAAATACCAAGTCTAAGAGCTGGGAGGATCTGGACATATATACCTAGAATGACTTGATGAAATGTGAGAATTGATTTCTTCCACCTGCTCCAGTAGGCAGCATGGTGCTGACCTTGACAATCACCAACCTGCTTCCACTCATGGCTATCCTATCGTGGGTGGGGTTATGCTGCCTTTTTCAGTAAGTCTGCAAGAGGAAGGATGGTTCTTTGTGCCACTGAGAATGGGCAAATTTAAGGGTGATAATGAAGCCAACCCTTGGGGCTACTATAGCCAGATTGTCTGACTAAACCCTATAATATGATGCAGTAGTGAAGAACCTGGGCCCTGAAGACGAGAAGCCTGGGTTGAATCTTACCTTTGCTACTCAACATCTTCTGCATAACTCTGAGCAGATTACTTAACTTCTCTAAACTTGAATTTCTTCATCTGTAGAATGTGGGTAGTAATAGTTCCAACTTCACGAGGTTGCAAAAAGTCAGCAGTTTTCAAACTCTTTGGTCTTCTCTTAGGGAAGACCCCCCTTTCTCCAAGAGAACTTTCGTTTTTGTGGGTTAAATGTATCAATATATATGGTATCAGAAAATAAAAATAAGAACATTGAAACTTATTTAAATATGAGAATAAAACTATTAACTATTAACATATTTTTGTGGAAAATTACCATATTTCCCAAAACAAAAAGTAATTAGTGAAGAGTGACATTGTATTACATTTTTGCAGATCTCTTTCATGTTTGGCTTTCTAGAAGACAGCTAGGTTGTCATCTCTGGTTCTGCATTTTATCTGTTACAATATGTTGGTTTGGTTGAAGTATATGGGGAAAATCTGGCTTCAGGTATTTAATTGGAAAAGAAAGGAGTATTTTCATAGTCTTCTTAGATAATCATGGACATTTTTCTTTGATGCTACATAAAACTTGAAAAGTGAGAGTGTATTAAATATTAGTCGCATTGTGGAATCTGAAACTGTATCAATAAACTTTTCATTTTTTTTGACACAAAAGAACTATTGTTTTATCATACACTTTTAATATATCTTTTACCCATGCATAATTTTGTAACATCATGCATTAGTCATTTGGGAAATATTGGTTCATTAAGGTATGCTGATTTTCCAAATATTATATTTTATTATGCAATATTAAATCACAACATTTGCTAATATTACCATTAATATCATCAGGAAAAGTTTTTAAGCATTGAAAATCTTCTAGGACAGTAGTGTTTGCAGCCCTGTGATAATCCACAGAATCTTAGGTTTATCCAAAGAATAAAACAGGATGGAAAATGGCAATTAATGGCATCGCTCTCTCTCTGATTTTTGTCTTTCTAGTAATTAGCTTTAGTGTGTCTACTGTGTTTACATTTTGAAAACCCTATGGGAAGAATGTCTATTCTTTATTCAGTGACCCAGGATATTTAATTACTTTCTTCTGGAATTTCTATATAGTCCAGACATGAAGGATTCATGAAAAATAATCAGATTCATTACAGAGAATATCTTAGCATGTCATTAGAATGATTTTGACTTCTACATAGAAAAAGAAGTAGGATGATTTGTTCAGAATCCAAGTGGGTACCGAGGCCCAAAACTTTAGTCTGAATTGAGGATTATTTTACTTATCTAATACTGCATAACAAATCACCTCAAAACTAAGTGGATTAATATGAGAAAATTATTTCTCGTTTCTTGTGATTTCTGTAGGTCAGGCATTTGAGGGTCACTCAGCTGGGTTTTGGCTAGGGGACTACATGTGGTTTCAGTCAGACGCTGTCTCTTGGCCGGAGGCCTCATTTCCTCATCACATGAGCATCTCTGTAAGGCTCCTGAATGGTGGCCAACTTCTCTCAGAGCAAGTAATCCAAAAGATGGCAAAGTAGAAGCCACATGTCTCTTATGACAGCCTCAGCAGTCATACCTGTCATTTCTGTGATATCCTATTGGTAATACAGGTCAGCCCTTTTCAGTATAGAAGAGACTTCACAAGGATATGAATATGAGGAGGAGAGAATTGTTGGGGGCCAGCCTGGAGGCCCACTAGCACAGATGCCTGTTTTAGGTACAGAGTTGCATTTTCTACTTGCAGAGTCTTTATCTAGTCTCTATTATCTAGGGGTTTATAGAATACCTATCCATGGGCATGGAAACCCACACAACTTAATATCTGACCAGGGGACCCACTTCATAGTGAAGGAGGTGTAGGAGTGGGGCCATGATAATGGGGTCCATTTTTGTATCACTTTCTACTCCAGAAGCAGCTGGAGTATTGGAAAGGTGGAACGGTCATCTGAAAGAAGACTCAGAGGCAATACTCTGTGCTCATGAGGTTCCATCCTTTAGCATGTAGTGTATGTATTAAATAGACCTCTGTATAACTCTGTGACATGAGTAGAAAGAAGAAAATGAGTCTAGGAACCGACGATGAAAACAGGAGTGGTCCAGCTGGTAGATTTTGTGCTTCCTGTCCCCGTAAGTCCGAACTCTGTAGAGCTGAAGGTTCTGGTCCCCAAAATGAGAGCACTCTTTCCAGGGGACACAGCAACAGGTTTCCCATTGAAGTACAAGTTTCAGTGTGTTTAGGTTCCAGCAGGCAAGAAGGAAGTCAGTATTCTGACAGGGGTAATTGACTGTTAGTCTGGGTCCTCTGAGAAACAGACACCAAGATGGGATTAAACATGTAGAGATTTTACTGGAGCAAAAAAGCCTAGGGAAGAAAATGAGTCATGTGAGGCTGAGAGAATGCTCAGACTGTGATGCAAGTCTGACCCTGAATGAAGTGAAGGGGGAATGGACGTTTAGGAAGTTTCAGCAAGGCCACTGAGGAGGCCTCTACCCCAAGTCATCCATCAGAGGAGTCTCATGTCTCCTAGGAAGGGCCCCAAATAGTAATCCCTGCGATGCCCATTCAGGGGCCAGGAGCAGCCTGCGGGAAGTGTGGCCTTGGCTTTCGGAGCCAGCACCGTGGCCCTTGGTCAGTTATACTCCTTGTAGTTGGAATTCTGCTAGGTGCATTCTCATGGCTGACATGCTGATGCTGACGAGCAGAAGGAGGTAGGACTGCTTTTACACCATGAAGAAATGAGGAATACATGTGTAATCTTTTGGTACTTCCTTGACTCATTATAACTGAGAATATACGAATGTGTGTGTGTATATGTATATCTGTATAGGATTATACGACCATGAAGTGAAATCTGGAAAGATACAAATTAATTCGTGAACACAGTACAGCAGATTTGTGGACCCAAACCCATTCCCAGTCTTCTTTCCATGTCTACTTTCCAGCCAGGGATAACCATGTGACACAGTTCTTGGCTTAAGAGAGATAAGTAGAATTTTGCTGGTTGTCTTGTCTCCCTTCCTGTTTCCTGACTGGGATGTGGGCTTACTGTGAGCAGCTGCAGCAGCCATCTTGAGACCACGAAGGAATAGCCAAAAGACTGCCAGCAGCAGAGTGTCTCTGGGACTTATTATGAGAAGAAAACTAAATACCTTTTGTTTTACTCATGGTAAATGTGTATCTTATCATACATACAAGATATCTTTGGTTATGAGTGTGCATGTGGGGTAATGGATAAGTCAAGATACAGAAAAGCAAATATAAGACAACTTAAAAAGTCATGTATATGATCACGTATAATCATTTACTGGTGTAGTAGCTCTGTGTATGTTTTGATCTATATCTATATCTATATCTATATCTATATCTATATCTATATCTATATCTATATCTATATCTATATCTATATCTATCTATATAAACAAATAAGGTGATTAAATATTAAAAAGGTAATAAAATTGTCCCTTTAATCTATTTTGAACTTTATTGGTATAATATTTCTTACATAGTTAAAAATACTTAGTTATGCATCATTTAAACATTTAAATATTATATATACTTTTTTATGTGCCAAATGTTGATTTTACTCAAATTAAAAAAAACCTTAGTTTTTGTTGACCTTCTTTATTGTTTATTTTCTGATTCATTAAATCCTTATTTACCTTTATCATTTCCTTCCATCTACCTTCTTTGGAATATGCTGTTCATTTTCTAAATCTTTGAATTGAATGATCAATATTAATTTTCAGCTTTTATTCTTTTCGAAAGTAATAAATTCTGGCCAAAACATAAGTTTTGGTCTAATGCAGTTGATGATGGGGTTCCTATTGTCTGCTCATCCCTAATTCTTAATCAGGACGTGGATTAAAGCTCTCGTCTCTGTGGAAGAGGGCCTGTGTGGAATGGCAGACAAGAGGTGGGTCTCCAGTCCCTCACTCCACCTAAGTACTTAAACCAGAGCAGGCAGTTACCACCAGGTGGCGCCCAACCTCAACGGGGACCGGGATGAATTGAGAGTTTGATCTTGTAAAGGGATCTCCAGAACTCCTTGCCCATGTGCTGCTTCTTATTTTATCTTTCTTTCTTTTTCTTTCTTTCTTCCTTCCTTCCTTCCTTCCTTCCTTCCTTCCTTCCTTCCTTCCTTCCTTCCTTCCTTCCTTCCTTCCTTCCTTCCTTCCTTCCTTCCTTTCTTCCTTCTTTTTTCTTGCTTCTCTCTCTGTCTCTGTCTGTCTGTCTGTCTGTCTCTCCTCCCTCCTTCTCTCCCTCCCTCCTTCCCTCCTTTCTTTCCTTCCTTCCTTGTTTTCATTACATGGTTCCCCTACTTCCCTGTTTTGACTTGAAAGTATTCCTTGTATTTCAAATATTTTACTGGCTGCAGTAAAAATTTTATTATGCATACTTCACTAGTTATTAAATATTTCTTTGTTTTCCTACTGCAAAATATAAAGATTTAAAATATCTCTTCCCATTTTCCACATCATGGTTCTTTATTATTTTAATTTAACTTTTGCCTCTTCCAAATTAGCTCTTATTACTGTTATTGTTTTAAGTCAGTGCTTATTGATTTCTCTGCTCATCATTTTTTCTTGCTTCATACTTCTTTGGGGGTTCAGTTTGGGCATCTTTCTGAAACATGTCAAAGTAGTTTTTTCAGCAATGAATGTCAGTGATAAATTTTTTAGACTTTTTTTTTAAATACCTTTATTTCACCTTTATTCTGTAACAATAGTTTAGTTGGATATAAAAGAAACTCTTCTATTGCTGCTAAATTATAATTTTGTGGTCAGCCAAATTGCCATGTCTTTTTATGTTACCTCTCTATTCAAGTTTCCTTTCATTTTAAGTGTGACTCCAATGTATGTAGCTATGTGGCTTTTTTGTTTACTTTTATGTTACTTGAGACTTGTGGCCTTCTTAAATTCTGGAAAATTCTCTGTCATTATTTCTTTGAGTTTCTTCTAACCCCCTTTTCTTTATTCTCTTTTGCAACTTACATTTGATTTAGATTTAAAATTTCAAATATATCAGTCAACTTCCCATGTCTCTTGAACTCTCTTTGATATTTTCTATATTGTTATCTTTCTGTATTTTATTCTGGATGATTTTCTTCAGTCAGTCCACTAGTCTACTAGTTCTTAAGTGTATCTAGTCTGCTAATTTTGATGATCATGTTTTTTAGTTCTAGAAGTTCTATTTGATCTTCAAATCACTCAGATTTTTAAGAATCCTATCATTTTTAATTTTTCTATTCCTTCTTTTATCTCTTCCATTTAAACATATTTATTTTTCTGATTTTTTAACACTTCTAATTCTTGGGTTGATTATTCTTTCATATGTTGTATCAGCCAGTGCTCATCACCATGTAATTAGTAATTTTTTTATGGTAAGCTTTCACTTTTTTTTCCTGGTAAGAGTCTCACGTACTCTGGATCGTGGATAACTCCCTGCAGAGCAGTCTTGTCTATACTTGTCTCTAGTTTCCTGTGGTTTCCACTGGTCATGGACCAGTGATTATGTTAATTTTTTGCTTGAGATTCTTATAATATGTAGAGAGCTTAAATATACATCACATTCCTAGATTGGGTTTGGGACTTTTCATAGGATGCATGTTTTTTTCCCTACCCAATACCCAGACAGCTCACTTTCTTGTTGCTTCTCTGGATGGTAGACAGAATTCTTTTAGATCTCTTTTTAACTCTGGGAAGGATTTTTCAGAGTTTCCGTTTTTAGCAGAGGCCTCCGTTCTAGCCTGAACATCCTCCAGGCCACATTTAGTGTGGGGCCTGCTCTCCAGTCTTGATTCTTTCCTGGTCCCCTAGCAGTCAGCTGGGGCTTACACTTCTGTTTTTGTACTTCCTTTTTTGTTTTTGGCACATGGAAACTGTCTTGGCTTTCTTTCAGGCTGTGTATTTTTAAGTTTTAAAATATTTATTTAGCATTTATATGTGTTTGTAATGGGAAGGAGTCTTTGTTAAGTCAGCCTGTTATACTGTCAGCATTAAAGGCTTTCCTAAACATTCTTCTGTTTTGGTCCTGCATTTGTCACTTAAATTAATCTGGGCAAGTTCCCCTAACACCTACTGACCTCGCACCCCGAAGAAGCTGGACAAAGCCAGAGCTTCAATTTGCCTACCTGATTTCCTTTTCCATTTCATTTGCGTCGTTTCTCAGAAACAATCATAGAAGGATGGAGCTTGGAGGGACCTTGCAAGGCTCTAGTCTGGTAAGGTCCTTAATGAGATGAGGAAGCAGGGCATAGCTAAGACTCTGGATTTTGGATTCTCCACATGGGACATGTTCAAATTTGCTACCAGGTAGAAAAAGGAATACTGGATACGGAATCAGAAAACCAAGATTCGCATCTCAGCTTTGCCACTTAATGGCTGTTTGATTTGGACAAGTCACTTAGCCCTTTTGAGACCCAGTATGTTACCTGTAAAATGCTGGCAAAGCACACGGGATTTTTCACTCAGCAGGTGTGAAAGTTCTTGGTATGTAGAAGGCATTAAATCTTCCCTATTATTAAGAGCCCGTATGTTCTGTTTTGGGAACATCCTTTATAGCGGATTGTTTTCTCAGAATCTGCCTGGAAAAAGCTCACAAAGTACCTGGAGACCTATCGAACTAGAAGGTATAAAAATGGGAAACAGGAGGCTGTTTTCCTGTTTCTCTTCTTTCCCACCAATTACCGAAACTTTGTTCCCAAAGGCTAAGGTAAATATGTCTTAAAGGGTTACATAATGGCTATCAAATTGCAAGTAAAGCCACTGAAAACTTATAGTCTTTTTATTCTGCCTTCATATTCATTGGCTCATGGCTTTCTTATGGTGATCACAGAGTCCAGATCATGGATTGTTGGAAAACTTATTCTGCAGAGGACCAGATAGCCAATATTTTAAGTTCTGAGGGCCACGAATGTCACGTGTTCTTCTTTGTTATGTTTAAAACCCTTTAAAAATGTAAGAAAGATTCTTAGCTCATGGACTGTACAAAAATAGGCCAGAGGCTGGACTGGCCCACAGGTCTGGCTGTACTTTACAAAACCCAGTTCTCGACAGACTGACCATGGCCTTCTGACCAAGTCCATGAAGACACTCTTGATTTCAGCAACTCTCACTCAGTGCTTAGGGGCACTTGGCCCAATGACCCTGTCACATTTGCAGAAGAATGGTAGCCCTCCTTTGACTCCTACCCACCCAGCTCCTGACCTTGTAGCCTAGCCATTCATGTCTAAAGGAAGGAGGGTGCCACTCATCATTGGATTTTCATCCATCCAGTGACTTTCACTTTTTAATCAGAAACTGATTTCCTAGGTGGCTAAATTAATGCTTTCCAACGTTTTTCATGATATAGTGCATTTGGAAAATGATAGTCGTTTGTATAATGTAGGGTTATGAGGGGAGGTGAGCAGGAGAGGATTGAACAGATGCAACCACCCATGTCTAGAGGTGACCAGGCTTAGGGTCTCCACCGGCCCCAGGAAGTCCGGTGGGATCAGTGTCTCAGCAAAACTATTAGGAATATAGCACAACAGTCATGGGCACATAATCAGCACTGGAGTCAGACAATCCTGTGTTTAAGCCCTAGCTTTGCTTCTCGCTAACTATGTGACCTTGGACAAGCTTTTTAAACCTCTCTGTCTTAATTTTCTCCTCTGTAAAGTGAGGATAATAGTAAAAGTAACTATCTTATAAATATCTATTTTACATATAAATGTGCATGTGATATGTGCAGGTAATGCCCTCGGCAGGGTGCCTGGTTGTTAATCCTAAAGCATAGAATGCATTCTCCTTCTCAGCTTAGTTAAGAGTAATTTTGCACTAAATGAATTTTGTTGTTGTTGAAGAAAGTTTCCAGGAATTAATAACTTCTAGCCCAACTTACACCTTTTTTTTTTATCATAAATATTTTTTTTTCTATTTTTCTTACAAGTTTGAGCCTTTGTGTGCTACATTTTTATCTGCATCTATTTTTGTTGTTCAAACACACAGTGCCAAGGAGTTCCTGCCAGCGACACCCAGGGGACACTGTGATGAGCAGTAACCTGCAGTTCTTTCATGCATCTCCCGGCTCTCAATTTAGACAATGTACTTGAGGAGCTCATATGTCCATCAATTCATAAAGAGTTAAAGCACAACCATATAGGCAAAGAATTGTGTAGAAAATATGAGAAAATACGAGAAAGCTTGGCACATGATATGGGTTTGGTACGTATTGAATAAAAACTTTTAATTCAGTGAAACATTGGCTCAGCAGTGTCCTTAGTGCCAGGAATCGAGTCATTGATAACCACAATTTGCTGATGGACCTGCAGCTGAACCACCTGAGGGTAATCAACAGTTGACCATGCCTAGAGAATGCATCTTCTATCTTGGAGGCAGCCGCCTTCCAGGGGTCCTGTGATATGATGCAGGCAGCAGCAGTAAGAGAGCAACAACGTCAGGACGTGAAGAGTCCTCGTGCCACTGGAGACCACAGGAATCCCAAGAAGGCAGAAAGCAACCAGGAAAATTGCTTTTTGGCAAAGTGACAGGGGTCAGCTCTCTTGGCCTCAAGAAGAGTGTTCTGTGATCTGTTGTGGCTTTAGTCACATTAAACTGTTTTATGGTTGTGGGGTGGCTAGTTCGCAATGAGTTTACAGTACAATTTTGCTTTACTATAGTCATCAGTTCATGCCTAGTAATTTGTGGGGCTGAATAAGTGGAAGATTTAGTTTCTTTACCTAAGATCCTAAAATTGGCCAGTAGGTTAGACATTACACATATACAAACAATATACTCAATGATACAAGTGAAAGTCTTGGGAGTCAGGAACCCTAGGCAACAGATTCTTCAAATCATCCTAACGAAACAACAAAGGGATTGGTGATAAAGATGGTTTGTGAAACTCCACATACTATATTCTGTTTTGGAGAGTCTCAAACTTGCAATGCTAAAGGGTCTGCAAAGTCCTGCAGTAAAGAATAAGGTATAGTTTGTTTAACCCCAAGTTTCACAAATATAATTGACCTTGCCCTCCACTCCCTCGACCCCTGCACACCGCCCCCCCCACACACACTACCAGCAGTGATCTGGAATTCTTTGATTCTTTGATTGAAAGTAGCAGAAACCACTAGAGCTCAAAAAAAAAAAAAAAGAGGGACGGGGAAGCAAAAGCTGTATTCTGAAGGAATATTGGGAACTTATAGAATTGTCAGGAAGGCTGAAGAATCAAGCTACCTCCTTATGTGGCTAGCCTGAGAGCTGATGTGACTTAGCTTCACTATTAAAGCTGGATCATCTGAGGGCTTGAAGGGGCCTTAGATATCAGTCACAGGGACCTTGTGACTTCACAGAGGAGGGAGCCGCAACTATCAGAGGGGAGATAGCTTAACCCAAGTCATCTGGCTTGTGAGGTGTGAATGTGTGTGAGTTCCTTTAAAGTCCAACACTCCCATTACACATTAAAAGGAGGAGCCTGCATCCTGAGTGATAACTTGGCAACCATGAACTTTTTCACTGACATATTTATTTCTACCTCTACCTAACTCAGTGGGAGACCTTATATTCACAAAGTGACCAAATATATGTTTAAATATACTTCCCACTGATTTCCAAAAAAAGGAATGATTTTGAGTCAGCTTAACACATCCCCATGAAAGCAATTCTATTGATCTTTTGAAAATTTATAGTTATCTTATGGTCCACAATTCCCATGAAGTTAGAGATTCACTAGTGTCTACTTCCTTCCCTGCTACCCCAAATCTGGAGAAAAAACTACTCATCTTCAAGACTCACCTTCTTTATGAAACATAGTCTACTACACCCTTACTCTTCTCACCTAGAATTGCCAAACAAAATACAGGACTCCCAGTAAAATTTGAATTTTAGATAAATGTTGATTAATGTTGATCAATAATTAAGACATACTTATACTAAAAAAGCATTTATTGTTTATATGAAATTCAAATTTAACTGGAGATCTTGTATTTTTCTTTGCTAAATCTGGCAAGTTAGCCTCTCCCTAAGCAAAATCAACTGCCTCTTTTTTGTCTCCCTCCACTAATACTATAGGCAAAGCTCTCAGCACATAGCTAAAGCTGGCACCAAGATAACACTCAATAACTGTAATTAATTTTATTACTGTATTCTTCAGGTATTCTTGCTATAATACTTTAACATTTTATTACTCTTATGTGGTTTATCTTTGCTTTCTTCATCAGTCTGCAAACCTAATGTCAAGAGGAATCATGTCTTTATATCTTAGCAACTGGACATAGTTGGTGCTTAATAAATGTTGAATACAAAAAAGAAAGATGCTTCAACAATAGATAGCTAATGTAAGTAGCAATCTAAGGGCAACACTGGCACATATCAAATAAGTCCCCTCTTTTTTTTTAGTTGGTTTTGGCATCTGACAGTCTTAGGTTTAAAATCCCAAATCCACCACTAAATACTTATATGATCTTGGACAAGTTTTTTGTCATCTCAAAGATTCAAGTTACTTACCTGTGAAATGGGGATGATGCATTTTTCCAGCACTATGAGACAGAGATTGTGCCGGCCTAAGCCAGGTAGGGAAGGATCAGAGTCCAGGTACCCTTGGCAGTTTGTGGGGGGCTTCCACATGTTCAGTACCTCACCTGCCTTTAGCTCATTCACCACATTTATACAGTGGAAAGTGAATTCAGAATGATTCTTAGGGAGCCATATCCTAGAGAAAAAGAACCTACCTTTTATAGCACCTGTGATTTTCCCTCCTACATGTTTTAGGAGAAAATCATTATGCATTACATACTTTTCTTCTTCCTTTTTTTTTTCTTCTGTCTCCTCCTTCTTTTCACACTTATATTTCTTTTTAATTTTTATTTATTTATTTATTTATTTATTTATTTATCTATCTATCTATCTATTTATTTATTTATTTATTTTTAGTGAGCAGTGATGGGCCTCACATAGCAGAATCTCCTTTTATCCCCAAACAGTGTTTATTTTTTATCTTTTCCACCTATGTGAAAAAAGAAAGTCCAGAGGACTGGAGTTTGTCTGTCTCCCTCATCTGGGAGACCCCCTCTCAGCATAGAGGTTTGTCACTGAGGTACGTTTCCTGTCTTCCAAAGCTATTTGATGAGAATGTAAACTTCTCTCGGTGACTCAGAATTATCATTATGGACTGTGGCCTTAGACAGACATAGACTCTGAGATTTTGACGAAAAATTCCATTTATAATAGGAGAAAGAAAATGTCCATAGTTAATTAAACAGTGATATACTATAGTTTAACCAAAGACTTTTAACTTCTTTTACCTAAAGGAAGAATATTTCAACTGAGAGGAGGTGATCAGCAGGTAATGCAGTACCTTTCTCAAAGAGACAGGCTCTATCAGAATAAAATTAGCATCCTCTAGTAGTATCCTAGGTTTATAAAGTGACGACTACGTCTGGGTACTATATTTAGCCTTGAATCTTCCACCAAGGCAGAAAGTTAGGTGCATTGGGAAGTGATTAAGAGCTGTGGACTCTCAAGAAACTCGGTACAAATCCCAGCTTTGCCTCTTACTAGCTGAAAGATGATTAACTGCATCTATAGGATTAGAATAATAGTAGTACCTATCACGCAGGGCTGTTGTGAGGGTTACCTGAGATAATACATATAAGCATCATGCAGAAGCATTTTACAAACATTAACTCAAGATTCTCACTTTATAGATAAAAAATTTAGTAGCCAGTGGAGCCAGCATTGTACTCCAAATCCCCCGTTTTCCATTGCACCACAGGGCCACTGCCAAAGAGAGAGAGAAAATGGAATTTGGGGGCATAAACAATGAGATTTCTAAAATCATATCCCTAGTTAGAGGTTTCATTAGTTGATTAGTTAGGATGTAGGCTCTGTTGCTAAAAACCAAACTATCAGGCTTAAACAAGTTTATATTCTTATGAAGAAACAGACCAAGTGTAAGTGGTGTAAGGTAAAATGGTGGTTGCACTCTGTTCAGCGACCCAGACTCTCTTGTTGCTCTGTCTTTCTCAGTCTATAGCTCATTGTCTTGGCTTTAGCCACCATGTCCACATCCAAATCAGCAGATGAGGAGAATGGAGAGCATCAGCCTTCCTTTCAAAGAAGACCATGGTCTATAAGTTTTTCATATCACTTCCATGAATGTCCAATTGGCCACACCCAACTGCAAGGGAGAGGGAGTATGGCAAAAATAGGATTCTGAGCAGTCATTTGCTCAGCTATTATACTAAAATGAAAAAGAGAGAATGTCTGTTGCGAGCTTTGGTGAAATAGTTCTTTCAATCAGTTTATCACCTTTGTCCTATTGCAAAGCAAAATTGATAATCCATTCCACTCTCATTCTAGATATGCTACAATCTGATTAGTTAGCAGTAGGGTAAATGGGTCTGTTTATCTCACCATTAGATATCCTAGACTGCAAAGATTCTTTGATTCTCCTTTCATTATTATTATTTTTTCACTGCCTTCTATCTTATTGGCAGGCTGTCCATTGACATTATCCTTGGGTGGTAGTCTAGTTATTGGAGCCTACTCCTGCCTGGCCCTTTCCCTTCTTTACACACTTATATGTTTGACACTTGCATTTTTCTCTAGATAAATTTAAATGAAGACTAAATTGTCACAATTTTTGTAATAAGTCCATGTTGGCTATTCATAGTGTTTCTTTCTTGCTTCCTGGTTCTCAGTTATGTTAGAATAGCTGAGATTGCTAAGTAAGGAGGGGTCTCTGTATTTGAGGAACAGAAGAGGGGCAAGGAGACCAGTGATGGGAGAGAATTAAGCAATCAGAAAACTGCACTCATCTAGGGAATTTTGCTGGAGGTTGGGGGGTGGTGGAGAAAATCTAGTACTTAAGGATAAAAAGATGAAGCAGATAAGAAATATAGCAGAAATAACAATGGGAAAGGCCAACAACAAAATCAAGAGATCAAAAGCAGCTTTCTTAAATTAAAAAAAATACTAATTCTACTTCCTAAGTGTGGATATCTGGAGTGAGCATCACTACCAGGTTTTGTTCTGATTTGAAGCACCATTTGAGGGTGGGGAAGAGTCTTCAGTTTGTTAAGACTGTGGTTAAATTAAAATTGAGGAACACAGGATCTGGATTTAGTATGCAGTTCATCCTCCTGCAAGCTGAAAAAGAAGGCCATTAATATGCTGAAGGCCATTAATATGCTGGTCACCCTGGACCCTGGCAAGGAATAAACAGGGAGCTGAATGTTGGTCTTCACGCAGACCATTCTAATAACTAATCCTCTTTGTAACGGTCAATTTACATGTTAGAAGATCTTAAAGGCAGGAAGCATAGAAATGGGCTTTGAATTTTCTTCCTTAGAGTTTGCTTCCAATTAATCTTTCTGAGACAAGAATTACAATCCACCACAAACTGTTCTGAAGCTTTCAAGAGCAGGTTTTGCTACTTTGGACAAGATGCTAACATATTAAAAAGGAAGAAAACAACTTAGTGTTTAGTTAGATATTTCCCCCTCAAATATGAAAACAACCTCTTCAAAGCAATAAAAAGACAATACAGAAATTTTATTTATAGTAGATGTTTGGCAGCTTTCTTAGAATCACAAGACTGAAGAGGACTGCCCAGATTTTTTGGAAATGAGGAAACTGAGGCCCAGAGAGGCTAAGCCATTTTTGGCAGTTTACTTAGCAATGAGTGATTGGAGTGGGGACTAAAATTGTCTCCTGATCCTTCACCATACACAACTGCTACTTCACAGAATTTATCTTTAATAAAGAAAATGAGTGGCATCCTAAGTCTAATGTGTTTCTTTGAAATGTCAAAAAAAAAAAAAAAAAAAAAAAGCAGGCGAGTGGAAAGATTTTGAGTGCAAAGAAGTAAAACAAAGCACCCCTAAAAGCTGCCCTTAATCTTAAGTGGAGGCTGTTGGCTATGATGTCAAAGGAAATACAAGACTGTTTCCAGCTCCAAAGGGTCTTTCTTACCTCACTTGCCTGTGGCCTGAAAACTCTATTATTATTTCCTGAGGCTAAGATATTTATCAGATGGTAAGCTGTGGTTAAAAATGCAAACATTACCCAAGGAAAAAAAACTCCCTTGATTATGAGCTATCGATATTCACCAGTTAGTGGCTTCAAACTTTTGGGGATTCATGAACATGTATTAGAATCTGATGAAATCTCTTGCTCTTTTCCCTTAGAAAATACACACACAGTTATAGTATCTTAAGGTCTTTGCTGTCCTCTGAAATCTATCTGTAGAATCAGCTGAAGGACTCCTGTTTTTAATAAATTAGCTTGTCTTAGTAGCTGGCTGGTCTTAACTAGCAGAGCCTAATGGAACAACTAAGTTTCCATGGGAGAGAAAGAGCCCAAAAGAGCTTCCCTGGAGGGGTGAGAAGCCAAGATAGAGTCCTGGGCAAGCTGGAGGGAAAGGGACAAAGGGGAAAATGAAAGAGAAGGGTTCTCAGGGGAGTTTGGAGGGAAGTCAAAGATAAACTTGGCAACTTCATCACTTTGTCCAGGGTTGGCCATAATTATGATTTCCAGGCTTATTTAACTTACTTAGTCGACCTCTGTAATTATTCTAAAGTCACACATCTTCCTGGAATCCTTCCCTAATACACAGTGACTCTCAAAGGCAGCCCTGTGTTAGTGAGTAAGACGTCTGGCTGAAAACTGAGTCCTTGTTTCCTGGCATCTTGCCATTTCATGTTGCTCACGGACCTTTTGGACCCCTAAAAAGAGTGGGAAGTTCCTTGCAATAAGCTATGGGGAGACGATACATCACCAAAACCCAGGCATGATCTTGGCAAGCACATCAGGTAGTGATGCATTGATAAACATCAAAAGAAGTCATGAATTTGAAAAAAAGAAGTGATTTGGAGTAGCTCCAGTGAGTCAGATTTTCTTTCTTTTTCTTTTTCTTTTTCTTTTCTTTTCTTTTTTTCTTTTCTTTCCTTTTCTTTATTATTTTTTTTTTTTAAAGACAGAAGGTGATTGGTATTGCTCAGCAGGACGGGGCATGGTTGAAAAATGTGTCTGGGCTCCTATGAGCAGTGGGAAGCCACAGAGAAGGACCTATGCTGTCAGGACACATATGAGCCTTAGAGTCCCTAGCAGTTTCAAAGAAGTGAGTCTGGGATGGAACTTGGGTGCTAAGCAGCCATTTCAAAAACTGAAAAGTTGCAGCAAGTCCTGGGCTGTTTATTAGGACTTCATATCTCCATATTTAATGGTCAAGTTCTCACGGACTAGTAATCCTTACAGCAAGAAAGGGAGAATGGGAGAATAGCAGTTAAAAGCAACTGGGATATAGAGCGTAATACTGGGAAGCCAGGTGATTGGCTGCATCTAATCAGAACTGTCCAAGAGAATTTATGCAAAATGTTCTATAATTTGTACTGTCCAATGGGCAATCAAAAGTTCCGTGTGGCTATTAGTACTTTAAATGTAGCTAGTGCAAACAAGAAACTGAATATTACATTTCATTTAATTTAATTAGCTACGTGTAGTAGCTACTATATTGGACAGGGCAGATCTGGATCTAGGCCAAGAACAAGTCAACATTGGCCCACAGCACTGAGCAGTTTCTGCTGGAGATAAGCCTCCTTTTGTTGATTTTTCCATCTATTCATTAATCAGGCATGTCTGGACCCATAGAGACTCTAGTAGTAGCCTGTAGCCACTGGGCCTTATAGAATGTTGTCAGGCATCTCATCTCCAGCTCGCCTGATACACTCCCCTACAGGATCAGTGCCTCTTTCATTCCTACCTTGATCAGGATGCTGATGTTTTGTGGAACAGGGTGTTTCTCCATTCTACATCCATCTCACCTTATGGGAACACTTCAGCTTCACTTCTCCCTTGCATGTGAAGCTGCCACTCTTCCTTTTTTTTTTTTTTTATCAGATAGCATCAAATTGCTAATGTTCCTCTCTATTTCTATCTGTAACATAGGCATTTTTGATGTTCTTTAAGAAGACAAGGTGGTTATATGGAAACCTATTAATCACTGAGAGGCTTATGGTGAGAATAAAATTTTAAAGTTGAAAGTAATGTTGGAGTTGATGAAGTTTAATATCCTCATTGCTCTGAAGAGGAAAACGATGGTACCAATGATTTGAGTTAAAAAAAGAGATACTGTTCATGCATCTACATATTTGACAATAGTTATGTGCCAGGCACTGATGGAAAAAAAGTCTGCACTAGCCATGCCACCCTGATCCCAGAAGCTAAGCAGGATTGGGCCTGGTTAGTACTTGGATGGAAGACCACCTAGGAAGACCAGGTGCTGTAGGCGTAAAAAATAAAAAATAAGGGATTGTAAGCTGACAAAGTCCTTGCAATCTGTGTGGTCAACCAAGGGTTGCCTCGCCTAAAAAAGAAAATTTTAAAAATTAAAAAAAAAAAGCCAATTTTCTAGTGAGGAAGATTAACATTAAGTCAGTGATCTAACAAATAGGTAATAAAATATCAAATAGAGATAAGTGCTACAAAAATAAAGTAAGGTAAGGGTGTAGAGTAATGAGTAGTGCTATTTTAGATAGGATGGGCAGGAAAATCCTCTTTGAGGGGTGATATTTGAGCTGAGCCATAGACATAGAGTTAGGAACTGAGCCATGTGACTGTCTGGGGATGGGGTGGAAAATTGATAGGCACAAGAGATAGCCAAGTCTTGGGGCTGGGATGTGTTTGGCTTGTGTGGGGGACAGAGAGGAAGCAGTAGAGTAAGTAGAATGAGTAAGGGGAGAAAATGAATCAGAAAGGGGTCGAGAGGCCAGAGCATGTAGATCTTTTAGGTCATAGTACGGATGTAGATTTATTCTAAGTGCAGTGGGACACATTGTAGCACCTTCTCTAACGTCAGCTCAGACTCGCTTACTCATTAAGATCAGAGGTGCAACCTCAGATGCCTACAAGCAGGTAATGAGGGTGCTTGTCCTGCTAGAAGAAGTTGGCTGTTTATCAGCTCCAGGACACGACGGTGTTACCAGTGCTTTCAGAGGTTACTTTTGATAAATGGAAATGTAGACATAAAGATTTTCAGGGAAAGCTTCCAATTTTTAAATGCTGACAAAACATTCAAATTAAAAACATACACACACAGTACTAGCCAGAGAAAACACATCTACAGATAATATTCTGTACCTTCTACATTAGACAATTTTTTAGAGTTTGAATTTTCAGCTAAAGCACATGGAAATTCCAAGTGACATCAATCAAAATCACAAGGGGATGTGGAAAGGCAGCTAGTTTAGTTTCCACTATATAAGCCTAACTGAGGAGGACAAAGTCTACTTTTACAAAGTGATCTTTCCTATTAAGATGTAGATAGTTGAGAGAGACTATTGCTTCCACTATAACAGAGATAAAAATAGACAAACTAAAAAAAAAAAATCACATTAAAAGAAAAGACACTGGAGAGCTGTGGACACAAATAAATTTAAAGAAATCAAATTCCAGAGAGGGATGAATCCTTTATGGGTGAGAAGAGACGGGGGGTGGGGGGGGGGCTCTAGGGACATTTGTAAGTCTAGGTGTGTCAGAAGGAACATCAGACTGTTAAGCACAGAGGAGCTCTGTAGGGAAAGGAACACCTAGGGGACTGAAAAATGGGCTGGCATGACAGACAGGAATTTGCAGGAGCCCCAAACTGTAGGGCTAGTTCTCCCCATTTGTGAATTCTGCTGCATGGGACCTTGCTGAATGTGTGGCAGGACAGGAGACTGAGGGCTGGACTGGAAAGGAAGAGAGAGAGTTCTATAGTCACAGAGTTTAGACCCTAAAGTTCTGCCAGCAGAGAATTCTGTGATACCTGAAAAGTATATCTTACTCTAGAGGCATTTGCACAAGCTGCAGTCTTGTTAAGGAGCTCTGTTCTTTCTTAGGAATATAGTTTGGGTGTGTCTTATTATAAGTGACATTTCAAGAACAATGAAATATAATACTGGTCATGACTTTTTTCTCATGTTAGAAAAAAATCAGGAATTGAGAGCAAGAAATTTGAAAAATCTGACTAAACCTTTTCTTTCATTCCTCCAGAGAAGGCTTTGAGAAAATGCTTTAATAGATTTTCTGGCACAAGTATTATGGAATATAAAATAGCCATTAAAATTCTCATTTTATGCTCTATTTACGTTAAATATTTATGATAAAATGTTAAATGAAAATATAACAGAAAATAGGAATGTTCCTTGAATAAAGGGATGTATCAAAAAGTTACATACACATGGGAGGCAATCTGGAAAAATGTACCAAACATCATTAGAAGGGCAGAATATGATCTCAACACTTTGTCATATCTGCATATATGTTAAACTCCAATAAAATCTTCTTTAAAAAAATTAACGAAATTGCAGTTTGGCATGGAAGGGTGAAGAAGGTACTTCTGGAAAGGGAGAGAGCTGTGGGCAGCAGCACTCAGAGGACTGTGTGGCAGGAGGTACATAAGACTAAACACATAAGGCACTTGGGAAGAGCTCAGCTGGACCAAGAGTAGGAGACCACATAATTTTGTCATCAGTCACCTGTAGTCATCTGCCAATCCCTATGAGGAAAGAATACATATTAATCTGACAGCATCCCCAAGGCATGCATCCCCAAGGCATGCAGGCTGCCTCACTGGAAGACAGCGGAAAATAAGTAGAGGATTTGCCATTGCTTGAAATACCTATGATGAAGACAATGCTACCAGAAGAGAAAAGTGTCCCAAGTGTTACAGCATGGTCACATGTTGGCTTGCTTTTGCCTATCAAAGTGGAAATGAAAGAAAAGAAAGCAGGCAAGTTAGATGAAGCAACAATTAAGACATGACCACCATTAACAACAAATAGTTTTGGGGCACTTATTTTGTGCCAGGTACTTTCCTAGGCACTGGATCTTTCCTTAGCTAATAGATATTCTGTGGCTCTCTTCTTATCAAATCAAATAATACATCTGTGTAATTCCTAGTTCAGTTATCTTTCTGCCATACTGTTATAGCGCCAAATACATGGGAGACATTCAAAATATATTTTTGAATGGCTGACTGAATAATATCTCCATTAATAAGTTATTAATGAGGGCTAGATATATTCCTCAATGTCTTACAGGAAAACACTGCCACCTCACCCCCACGTTGCTGTCTCTGCTCACCAGGCCCTTCCCTCAACAGACAGTGGGGTACTGCCTGGGCTCAGCCCAGAGAAGATGAGGCTTCTGGCCCAGAAGCCTATACCATAGATATACTCCATATATATGTTCAGATACTGCATGCATGTCTCTGTTTTATGCATAAAATAATATTTTTCATCCCTCAAGAATCAATTTTTGCCTGCATCAAGAAAACATGCCCTAGAATATAAAAATCTATGGGACACCAAAGGATGACTGGAAACGTTGGTGTTGGTGTGAGAAATTAAATGACTCTATGATGGCACAATGAACCTTTTTGCAACTCAAATAATTTCGGATTCTTTGCTTTAAAAAAATTCAGAGACTTAAGTTATCAGCTGATGAACCATAAAGATTAGCTCAGAAAGAGTTCATAGAATGGAATAACATTGCTATAACAAAACCCCCTCTATTTTCATATAATTATTTAGATGAAAAAGAGTTCTCAGGACTTTCATATATAAAAATGAAAAATATTAATATAATTGATGTTGAACTCTGACTCACTCTAATATAAATTATTGTTTATCCATAGAAATAACTAGAATAACTCCTATTCATTCAGAGATTCATTTCTAATAAAATTCACTTTTATGTTTAATGATTCATAATATATTTATGGTGATTTTACCAAAATTATAGTGGTAACTAAATTCAGAAGACATCTTAGGTCCTTTTGGTTATAGGAAATTTAAAAAACCACATTAAATATAAGACTTTGTATATCTATATCTCTATACATAAATATGTCAAAATATATCTGTATATAATAGAGAAGCTAAGTATAATGAAATGGTCAATAAAAAACTTCAAGAATAAAAATATATTAGGATGAAATTATATGGATCAAGTCAGATGGAAACATGAGGAAATTGAGAAGAATATGAATTACTATACAATTTCCGATTATTAAAGAAGTACTCATTCATATATATTTTAAGTAGATAAGTAAATGATGATGGGTACCAAATCATAAGAACTTTTAGATTCCATTTAGTACATTTAAAAGAGTCATGTAACAGTTCAACTAAAAAATGTTAAAATATACAACATGTCAGAAAGTACATCCTTTGCAACTATTAAAACTTAAATGATAAAAAATGTTAGACGTCAAGATAGAAATGAGTGAGGTTGTTTAAAAAATTATTTTGAGGGATACCAAGCAAAAAATGTTGATGATTACTGCCCTTTTACATAAAATCTATGTCCGGCCAGCAGCTCTGGTGATAACACCAAGCATGCAAGGGTGGAGTAGAATTTGCCTCCATCCAACTTCTGTTGGCTAGTTAGTGCTAGCAGCTAAGAGTGAGACTGAATTTATAGGTGAAGCATGAAATGCCCTAAGGGTTAAACGGGCAGAGTCTGGGCAACCAGGCTACTGCCAAGCTGTTTGGCACAATAGCTGCTTCTTTTTCTTTCCTTGCTGTCTGCGGTCAAAGGTGGAGCTACAGACCTCAGAAACCTCTGTGCTCTGTAGCCTTCTCTTGCACCTAGGGCCTCCACCCCCCAGGTGGCTACATATCACCAAGTTCCCTAGGACTCTCTTCCCCCTGCTCCAGCTATTTTCAACTATTACTACTCTGACCTTTTTTTTTTTTTTTTATCAAAGATGTGGTCCATCTGTCTAGAATCATCTGAGTGCCAGTTAAAGTGCCAAATTTTGGTCTCACAGCAGACCTATTGTATTGGTATCTTTGGGGGCGAGACCCAGGATTCTGCATGATTAACTCTCAGTGTGAGAATTATTTCTTTATGCTCCAGCTCCTTTTGTCCAACAAATAATGATTTCTTTGCTTATGACAGGAATTTGGGTTAAAAACACCAAGAAATGGAGATATGGATCCAAATGGATTTCAGCCTGTTTAATTCTTAGATGACTCGCAGACTCTGGCGACTTCTTTCTTGGCTTTAACGTAGAAGAGCAGGAAGAAAGGAATAATATTCATAGCAAGATAAACTGCATTTCCAAAAAAAAGAAACAGGAAAATCACAAAGCAAGCTCTCTTCTAATCTGATTCTTAGGGCTATGACATTGGACAGATGTTTGCAAATGTCTGCAAATGTCCAACACTGACAAAGGGAGCAGGTGGTTTCCAGCACTGTACCTAACTCAGAGTCGGATGCCATTCCAGCTTTGGGGATTGAATCAGATTTTGAACTAGACCAGCACAATCATAATCAGAGGCCAAGAATGGGTGCTCTGTTCAGAGGAAGCTTAAGAAGGTACAATGGGGTCTATATTTAGCAGAGGCAAATGCAAGATCAGCTGATTCTGTGAGGAAGCCTGAAGGAAAGGCCCCATGAAAATGAGAGCTAGGCAGATGGATCCCCTTGACAGAATAGAACAGGGTTTACCTAAAATGGGAAGGTATAAAAATGGAATGGGGCAGAGAGCATGTCTCTCTAATTTTTCACTTTAAAACCCAACAACTATCTCTGAGAATATTTAAGCCACTTAAGCCACGTTTGAAATTCAGGTCACAGCCCTTCATTTTTCCTGAGTTCACTACATGGTGCCTGTGGTGTTGGCCATCAGAGTGATGTTTTCAATTATTTAAGGTAATTCAGGCAAGGCAAAAATGTTTGCTTTGTGCCAGCCCCAACAAGCTTGGCTTCCCTTAGTAGCCAGACCCCCTCTTTGTGTTACTGAGAAGGAAAAAAAAAAATCAATCTCAGTAGAAGCCCCACAGGAATGGGACAAAAATTTGGGGGAATTTAAAAAACTGTCTGCTGTGTATTTCTAGCTTTAGGAAGTATGGTCTTCTCAGCAACAACTATCTGTCCAGACTGGAGAGGAACTTTGAACTTTTTTGGAGAATTATCATTGCTTCTATGATTTCACAACACTCACTTCTCCATTACCACCTTGTTTTTATAATAATTTAGGGAATTAAAATAGCTTGTTTTGAGAAGTTAGGGAAGAATTTTGTGGTGCTCCTGGAGGTGAAATGGAAATCTTTGTGGTAAATAGAACCAGAACTGAGGATTGCTACGCTTAGACTAGAAATATCAGAGAGTGGTCTAACAGGGTTTAAAGAGTCTTCAGACTTGGATCTTTGTAAGGTGACACTTCGGTTTCTAGCACAAATGAACAATTTGTTTCTAGCTATTTTTTTTGTATCTCATTTGCATAGGCAACATTCTTTTCATTTATTATGTTTACTTAAAAATTGTTTTAAGCCACCAAAGCAAATGAATAGATATAAATATCTGTCACATGTTTTATTTTTCTTGTTCGCTTCTGGAACTATTGCCTTACTCAGTTTAAGAGCAAAACAAAACCATCATGGTTTTTGTACCCATCTACCTGTCCTTTCCAGTCTGAATCACTTTTGCATTGTTTGATCATTTATCGATTCATTTACTCAGTTGACAAATATGTATTGAGCATCTATCACATTCTCAGACTGGGCTAGGCATTGGAATACAGGCAGATGTGTTTCCCGCTCTCTGGAAGCTTCCAAGCTCCTGGAATTCTCAGCAGAGTTCTCTCAGGATCTCTGTGCAGACCTCCTCAGACATGACGTTCTCTTGGTTGTGTCATTAAGGTCTAATACGGGCATTTCCTGGCCTATACTTTTATCCTGGCTTTTTTTTTTTTTTTTTTTTTTTTTTTTTTTAAGTATAAGAGGCAGTCACTTCAGTACTTCCCTTTCTCCAAAAGGGGTAAGACTTCAGGTATCTTAACACATTTGGTTTTTTTTTTTTAACCTGGCTCACAGGGAGGCCGTAGAGAAGAGATCTCCTGGAATGCTTGGAGGCTGATGAACCATGTCCTTACACGATTAAAAGGAATTATATTTACATATCTGGGGGAGACAGAGATGTCTGAGCCAGGGCTTTCACTGCAGGCAGTTGATAAATATGGCCTTGGGCGTTTAGCTACTATCCTGGGGATTAGTGAACAAATCTCCCATAGTGAGAGAGGAGCTGTATATCAAGTAACATAAGGTCTTCATTACATGAGGGAGATAACTGTGTTACCCAGTGGGTTTGAAAGCATCCAGACTCAACTCGCAATGCGCGGAGCTCTAGGTAGCTAGCCTGTTGCCACATGTTGGTGGGTCTCCTGTGTTCAAATTCCTCACCCTC
>CM053501.1:85799741-85820536 GCA_028627145.1 Eidolon dupreanum
CATGGGAGCCAGAACCCCATCTCCTGACCACTGTCCAAAACGCATCACGCCAGGTCCAGATGGCATTGCCTGTCAGCGCCCAAGGACCAAGGCGTACATTTCAGGCCCCGTGCAGCCCTCTCTGAGTTGTGATTTCCTTTGATTCTGTTGTTCTTGTTCCATCCAAGTGGGACTTCTGTTCCCATTCTGAAGGCCACTGTTAAGTCCTTTTCGCTCTCAATGGCTCATTTAGTTCAGTGGGGGTTTGGGTTTTAAAGGTTTTCTCTTTTAAATTCTTTTTTTTATTTTCCCCCTTTTAAAAAAAGGTCATAAAGAGCTTTAAGATGCCATGCATGAAAAGCTCTGGATAAATGCGGCTTGTACTGGATTGTAAAATACTGTATTGTTTGCAGTTTAATTCCTTGTGTGAGACTGGAATCAGTAATTTCCTCATCCTGAGGCAGCGGCTGAATAACAACAGGCTGCAGACTGATCTCAGGGACAGGCGCCTCTGGAAGCTGTGAGGAGAAACCAGAGGTCCCTATGAGAAATTACCCTTTTGGTCCAGACTTAATTTTTCTTAACTTTTGCATGAAAGTAAAATAACACTTTTATGAAGAAACATATCTCTGCTCTCTGAAGTGGCACCGTGGGGGCTGGAGGGGCTGCTGTCTAGGGTCACAGTGTTATAAATCACAGAAAGGACCTCCTTTTAACCCTCCTGCTCCAAAAAGTCACCCTGTCTAGTTCGTAATCATGTTTGCTTATGCGAAAGTCCTCCCTCTGAGTTACAGAGACTGTTTTGGCTCTCACGGTCCCTTTTCCCTCCCATCCAGGTTAAGAGTCTGCCCAGTTTCATGCCAGCAGTACCGCGTGTCCCTCATGTCTGCCACACTTATCCCTGCTTCCTGGTCACTGCCTTGGTTGGTCCCTTGCCTGGCATGCTCCCCTACCAATCTTCCTCTCTGGCTACATTGTGCCTCTCTGCTTTCAAGCCATCCTTCTTCATAAAACTCTATTTCCAACTCTACTAGGCCCCCTATTTTCTGCTCTCTATAGTAATCATAGTCATGGTTGTATATTTTAATTTTTTGGGGGGGGCTCGAGTTTGGTCCCCAGGTTAGATATTAAATTTCTTGAAGCCCAGGCCTTTCTCATAGTGTATATCTGTCACATGTGCTGTCATACTTGTCTAGTACAAAGCAATAACTTAATGAATTCTTGTTGTTTGTTTTTTTTAATTGATCGATTTTTTGATTGATTATTTGTTGTCCAGACTCTACCTGCCCAAATGCTGATAAGGTGTTTTGCCCAAGTGACCCCAGATATCAGCAGAGGTGTCCTTCTGACTCTCATAGCCACACATGCTAACAGTTTCACCTTTCCTTTATCTCAGGAGCAAGTTTCAGCCTGTGTTCCAGTTTTTAGAGAAAAATCACCTATGACAAATGATTTGTGAGCCTTGGTAGGTTTTTACTAAACATTTAGGGATGGTAGGAGTGTACATTGGCAGAATGTAACATTTCACTGTCTCTTTCTACTCATTATACGGAATGAGCCTTGTGCGTGACTCCGTGTGCTGGCAACACCTGGAGACCTAAAACATCTGTTGGGGACTCCACTATGGAATATGTCTAGCAGGACAAGAAAAAACCCAAATTTATTGGGAAAATGAAAAGAGACGGATAACTTCTAACTGGCATGCAGGGGGTTTCGACTACTCTAGCTCTTGTTGGAAACAACAAAAATGGCTCCTCCGTCCCTTGCCTTGAAGCTTGTAGAGCATCGTCTGTGACTTGAGGGTGGTTTTAGGGTCACATTTGTTCATCTTAAGTGACTTAGTCAAATATTTCTTCTAAACAAATGCCATGCTTTCTCCAAGAATAATTCCAGGAAATTCTCTGTATTCTTATTCTCTTTATTCTCACAACATTAGTACCTGGAAGGGTTGAGTTTACCTTCTATGGATCCAGTTATAAAAGTGTTTATCAGAGAATGCAGCCACTAAATCGGGGTCAAAGAAGTTTCAGACATTTTAAAACCTCCTGCCCCTTAGTGCCATGGGATACCAAGAGTGAGGTCTGGGACCTAGAAAATACTGCCAAAAGGGCCCCCGGAAGGTCTGGCCATGAAAAAGTAAACAGATCTCCCAGACGGAGAGCTCCGAACCCCCTTCCCATCAGGGGCTGTTCACACGGGTGTCCCTGTGTGTCTCTGGCCAAGGGCTGCTACCCTGTCCCAGCTTCTAACATCTGCTTGGTTGGATTCCTTTCCATGCCTTCTGCCTGCCTTATGGAAATAGCAGTTTTATAGTCATGTAATTTCAGAACAGCAGAGATTTCATGTTAAGGGAAAATAGAATCGGTGCTGGGTCACTGCTATTGAAACTGTAACACCGTTTGACACTTGTTCTGAAAGCGCCCTCCTCCTAACTCCTGCTCCCAGGCTCCCCTCTCTCGTTTAGCCTTTTGTGCGGCTCCTTTGGTTTCTCACTCCTCAGATGTGCACACAGTGTAAATAACATTCCTTCCTGAATTTGTCCCTTCATTTCCCCAGCTTCTGTGCTTGGGGGCTCTCCAGCTCCCATCCTTTTTCTTTCTTGCTAATGTTCTCCTCTCCATCCTTTGTTGATACGCCAGTTTATTCAGCACTAGCCTCCCCCTTCCTCTCCCCTTCCTCTCCTCACTGTTTTCCATTCCTCACACTCCTCTGAGCCAACAAACACTCCCCAAATTGTGTGTGTGTGTGTATGTGTGTGTGTGTGTGTGTGTGTGTGTGTGTGTGGCCTAGGAGAGTAAAATCTATTTGTCTCCATATCCCTGATGAGGTGGGAAGAAGTGTATATCCTCCCCCGCAAATTCTAAATGTCCAGTGTGGCCATTCTGAACCTAAGGGCAATTTTATGCATAGGCTAAGGGCTGTGTGATTTTGCAGGGTGATGGGAAGGCCATTGTAACAGTCACTCTTGTTTGCCTGCCTTTCAGCCATTTCTCCCTTTCTCCTTCCTAGCTAAACCCTGACTTCGTTTGGGTATACCTCCGACTTAGCCAGGTGCTCCAGAGAGGGTGGGCTCTATCTCCATTCCCTAGCCATGAGTCATGATTGGTCTAACTAATCTTGAGAGTTCCATTCCCCTTATCAGTGATTGGTTTAGGCATAGACATGTGTAACACATTTATCCAATGAGAATGAACCGTAAGTCGGGGGAGAGACACCTGGGGGAAAGTTATCTTCTATCTTTAAATAATACACTGAGAAAGAAAAGTCCTTCTGAATGCCTTTGTATGTTGTCAGGATGCTGTGATGTTGACAGCTGCTACATCCATCTCGAAACCATGAGAAGACAAGCCCCAGGAAAAAGGCATTCTGCTGAACATAGCAGAAAAGAAATATGAAAGTGAGTTGAGTCCTTTATGGATGAAAAAAGGGCCACATACTAACCCTGACAAGCTCAGGGAAGCCCTGCAAACTCAGAGACTGAAAGTACCCATGGGGGATGGTCAGAATGCACAAGTTCTTAACTGAAAGTGGGCCGTGGTGGGTAGTAGTCACGTTCTGGGCCTGTAACTTCCTTGGCAAAGGTCAATTTTTACCCTATGTGAGCCCATCTATCACCGTTTTGCATCAAAGAGAACATGTCTTTGAAATGTCAAAGTAATCTTTTTCAGACCCCTCAGGGCACAACCACTGCACCAGACCACAGAACGCCTCACGGTTATTTCGTTCCCAGGATACCATCTCTACGTGCTGTAAGTGTTAATTATTAATTATCCTGTACCCACCAATATAAGAGAAGTATGTATCTCTCTGTTTTACTTTTTATCCAATCTCAGAGATAATCCTGCTTTTCTCTCACCCGGTTAATCTACCACCAGTGGATTTCATATGACCCTCCTTACATCTCCTTTGATACTAATGTATAAAATAAGCTGCAAGACTGCCAGTTTCTAGGGTATTTTCTCAATCTGTTGAGATTTTGCTTCCCGGCAATTGTTGCCAGTTTTTGGCCACACTGGACAAATAAACTCATAAAAATTCTTTATAGGTTTGGACGTTTCTTATAATGACACCTTGGTGATGTTCTTGAGCCGCTAAAGCTATCTTACTCAAGACTTCTTGTTTTTGAGATAATACATCTTCCTTTTAATTTGCCTTAACATTTTGTTTTTTTGCAACTTAAAGTATCTTTAAAAAAACAGCTTTTCTGACCCGAAATAATTTCTTCATACATACCATCTCTGCCCTGCTTAGCTTGTGATACACAGATCATAATTATAATAACAATAGCTATTAATTTCATCACTTTTCACGTGCTAGGCACTGTTTTAAATGTTTTAAATAAAGTACAGTAATGCACTGTGTAACAACAGGATATGTTCTGAGAAATGCGTTTGTTATTAGGTGATTTCGTCATTGTGCTAACACCATAGAGAGTGCACTTACATAAACTAAATGACACAGCCTACTACATGCCTGGACTATATAGTGCAGCCTGTTGCTCCTAGGCTACAAACCTGTACAGATGTTACTGTATTAAATACTGTTGGCAATTCTAACACAATGTTAAGTATTTGTGTATCTAATCATATCTAAATGTAGAAAAGGTACAGTTAACATGTGGCATAAAAAGTAAAAAGATGGTACACCTGTATAGGGCACTTACCATGAGTGGAGTTTGCAGGACCAGAAGCTGTTCTAGGTGAGTCAGTGAGTGAGTACTAAATGTGAAGGCTCAAGACATCACCATACACTACTGGGGACTCTGTGAACACTGTGTACTTAGGCTACACTAAATTCATAAAACAATACGTGACTAAATCAAGCACAAGAGAAAATGATGTAATCAAGAGAGAGTAAAAATGAGATATATGAGGCTGCTCCTGGCATAACATAGAATACTGTTTTTCAGCAAACTTTTTTTTTTTAGTAGTAATAGTACACTCCAAAATAATGATAAAAAAAAAACAGTATAGTAAGTACGTAAACTAGTAACACAGTCACTTATTATTATAAAGCATTATGTACCGTATACAATTGTATTGCTATACTTTTACACAACTGGCAGCATAATACATTTATTTTCGCTAGCAACATCAGAAACATATAACTATTGTGCTATGACATTACAATGACTATGATGTCACTAGGTTATAGGAACTTTTCAGCTCTATTTTAATCTTACGGGATTACTGTCATATACGTGGGTCTGTCATTGACCAAAATATTGCCATGTGGAATATAACTGTAATTCATTAAGCCCTTATAAAATCCTATAAGATAAGCACTCTTATTATTCTCTATGCAGATGAAGAAACTGAGGCACAGAAAGGATGAGAAAGTTGCTAGTAAGAGTCAGTGGCTGAATTTGAACTTGGACTGTCTGGCACCAGCACCCATACTCTTAACCATGACTCTGTCCACTTACAGGAGTTAAACAAGCTGGGAGTTCTGGACCCTGGATCTTCTGGGAGGGTGCACATCTGCTCCATCCTCGCTCAGGTTCAAATAAGCTAACGTGCCCTCTCTTGAGTGAGGGGTACTCCTTGCACCTTCTCACAAGTGTCTATAAAATTATAGAAAATTATAGTGGCAGAAAGCAGATTGGTATTTGCCTAGGAGTGGGGGCCAAAGGAAGGAATTACAAAGGGACATGAGGATTTTTGGTGGATAGGTGATGGATATGTTTATTATAATGGTTGTGGTGAGGATTTCACAGGTATACACATATGTCAAATATATCAAATTATACATTTTAAATATTGCAGTTCATTGTATGTCAATCATAGCTCAGTAAATCTTAAAAATTTTTAGATGACTAGAATAAAATGTATTTAAATGGTTATCTTTGGGTGGTAAATTTTGGGAATTTTATTTTTTTCTATATTCTTTTCTCTATTTTTAAAGTTTCCTCCAGTGAGCTTGTATGGTAGAAAATGAACATATACAGTTTTTTTTTTTTTTTTTTTTCAAAAAAGCAAATATTATACAGGGCTAAGACATGATTAACTTTACGGGAACACTGTGAGTTAAGTAGTCCTTTGTGGGCTCATCTGGGAACCCAATCTCCATTTATAACGAAGCTGCTGTGAAAAAATGTACACTTCATTCCAAACACTGATTTTAAATTGAACTTCCAGAAGTCATTTTTTTTTCTTTTTAGCTCTCTCAGCCACAGAATCTTTTGTTTCAAGTTTTGATCACAAGATTTTCTTTTACTTTCTTGGTCTATTTGTTTCACGGCAGAGTAAAATGGTTCCTTAAAAACTGAAGCAATATTTGGTAGAGGAAATGTAGATGAGGATTGAGGCCAGAGAAGTTTTCTGTTTTCTCTACAAGGAAAAGCTTTCCATATGATTATGGTCAGAAATATGACTATAAACATTGCACCTTGTTACGGTAAATGCCTGCCTCCTAGTTTATATGGCCCTGGTAACACAAGTGCTTGATGAACTGCCTTCTCTT
Organism: Eidolon dupreanum; assembly: GCA_028627145.1. Taxonomy (NCBI): domain Eukaryota; kingdom Metazoa; phylum Chordata; class Mammalia; order Chiroptera; family Pteropodidae; genus Eidolon; species Eidolon dupreanum. The sequence continues at coordinate 85,806,183 of CM053501.1, forward strand.
CCCTGACACAGTCTCCCTAAACCCCTAGGCCCCTCTAATGGCAAGACTTGAGTCAGGCTCCTGTTACAGGGCACCTTCTGTAGCCTCTATGGAGTCTGTGCTACTGATCTGATCAGACCTGAACGAACCCTTGTTTTCCAGCTAAGTTCTCACCCTGGGCTCTGTTTGCAGTCAATGATACACAAAGCAAAAAGCAGGCTGAAAAGTTCTAAATTGGTGGGACTCATGTCGATTCTTAGGGAGGGGGACAGCAATCAAATCCAACTGGATTTAGACTTACTAGAGCCTAAACAAAATTCTTCCATTCCTTTAGAATAGGAAAGCTTAGAGAACACTAAGAAAGGTTTGCATGAGAGTTACAGTGGCTTTTCAGAATCACAAAGGTAAAACTACATTTCCTACTATTTATTGCCTTGGAAACCTCACGTACTCTCAAAGACACAACCTGACCACACCTTAGTCTATTGAAAAGAGCTCAATCCAAATGACATTACACTTTTTCTTTTACTACCCAAAATAGGCTCAGCTATGTTTCCTTCCTGTAACACTCTTATGGCACTTGTAAAGTTATGTTGACATTTCCTGCTCATCTCAAAGGCAAAACCTTTTTCTTTATTCTGTGAATCTGTCCCAGCATCTAGCAGAATTCCTGACACATAGTAGGCGTTCAAGAATGTATGTGTGATGTATGCAAACTGTTTTATCAACAAATTCAACGACTACTGAAGCTTACATAAATACATTATTTGAAGGCGATTGAGAGAACGTTGTAGGAATAATCCAAGAGTTTTCTCATTATTTAATTTCACCCGTGATGTGGCTACTTTGACAAGTTGCTGAGTGTGCTTAAGGGAAGTACAGTACCACAGTTGCATTAAGTTGTACAGTTTCATCATTCCGTTACCTTCTCTCCCCATGACAGCTGATTCTCCCAAGTCTCCTGTCGGAAAATAATTTCTAAGTCATTGTACTCATTCAAAGAGGTTAAGGTTTGTGTCACGCAGCGTCTTAGTTCCAAGCAACAACTAATTTAAGTCGAAAAAAGGGACTTATTAAAGATATTGGTAGCTCAGAGAATCTTGGGTCAGGCCCAGGGATCATCCAAGCACAACGAATGCCTCAAATGCCACAGAGAACACGTCGTGCGAAGACACCGCTGTCTCTGGCACTGGCCTGGAGGCTGCGGGCTGCACGGCCGGCATCTCTGATGTAGAGCTCGGCACTGCCTCCCATGCAGCTGCCACGGCTGCCGCCGGAGACGGAGTGGAGCTACTGTCACTGCGGCCGCCCTCACCGGAAGGGTTTTTGAGTGGTCCTGCTCCTTCATGTCACCAATTGCCAATTCTAAATCTAGGGCAGAAACAAAACAGGTCCAGAGCCTAGCTGTAAAGGTATTGAGACAGTGATTGTTGGGCATGTTTACTGTGGAAGTGGACGGTCTCTGTCTCTGTCTCAGATGCCAGTTCTCTATGAGGCTGTTTTATTGTTACTCTCTCAAGGAATAGGGGATAGTGAAATATCTTTAATACACAGATGTTACGTACCGCCATTGAATACTGTCTTCGTGCCAATGACACAAAAGAAAATCAGTGAAACTTAAAATGTGTATAAAGGCAAGAACTGGACAATCATGTATAGAAATCAATGGATGGCTATTGGAGAGTCTGTGAATGCTCTGCAATTTTAAGTGTATTTCAAAGGCATACATTGTGTGAAAAAGCTCAAGAACCTAGATCTAGATTACAGTCTAAACCCACCACTTTGTAGACTAGACTAATTAACAGAGGCCCAGAGAGTAAGTAGCTTATTCCAGGATACACAGGGTGTCCTAACAGAGTAAGGATTAGAACTCATGCCTCAAAAATTTGTCCAAGAAACATCTTTCAAGTGCAAGGTATAGTTTAAAGTCACAGATGTATCTATCTGTCTTAGAACAACAATATCAATTTGTACCAAATTATTACATGTTTTATGGAAACACACAAGCCTGTTCCCAGGCTTCAATTTCAGCTTTGCTCATTACTAGTTTCCTTGTATTGACATAAATCTTCCTTGCTTTTCTTACATCCCCTACCAGTGTCCTAGACACGTCACCTGCAAGAAAGAGGGAGGTGAATCAAGCCACAAGGCAGAAGCCCCTCGATCAGGCACCCCCATCAACTCTAGCTATGAGCGGGCTCCTGAAGGGCTTTTCCCAGTTGAGCCTGCGTACACAGCTACATTAGTCCTTTTCACAGGGCTTTGCTTCCTGTGCTGAAACCACCCCATTCCTGCCAGCAAATGCACTGCCACCAATGAGATTGCTAATTGCACTGTCCAGCCATCTGTCCAATAATCCAGGTGTTGAGAACTCAAATGTCTATAGAGGTCAAACAAGTATCATGAATGAAGTTGTCCAAGATAAGACAAAGGAAGTAGTAGGAACTATATTAATTAGAGATAGCAGCTGGAGAAAATTAAAGTGAGATTTCTACCTTACTTTTTATACCAAAATAAACTGGGGAATCGCCTCAATCAATTATATGTATATTTGATCTCAATAACTCAAAGCAATGACTAAGTCTTTTAAAAGACCTAAGAAATGAAGACGTCCAAAAGTAGATAAAACCATGTTACATTTTCATATCCAGCTACATGTAAATGGATTGCCTGCCATATTTCAAGTAATGCAATAGAAGGGAAAGAAAAACTTTCCAGTACTTTGAAACAGATAAAATAAGTTTTAAAGCAAAAAGAGGCTGACTTGATTGGTTTATGAATTGAGCAGAACCATCATTAAGGCGTGGTGTCATGACTTCATTGAAATTTTTTCTTAGTGAACACACAATAATGGTAGATCTTGCAATTGATGGTATCTTAGAAATACAGCATATATATTTGCTTGTGCATGTGCATAATATCTCTGGAAGGATACACAGGACCCTATAGGAGTAGTTGCCTCTGGGTTAGTAGCACTGGGTGCCAGGGAGGGGTGGGTAGTCAATGTGTTTAAACCACTTGGTATCTTTTAAATTTTGTATTAGATACAAGTATTATCTCTTCGAAAACTTAATACAAAGAAAAATTAAAAAAAAAATGGTAGCTCTTTCTGTGCGAAAGTGAAATAAAACCCAAGATACAATGTTAAAAAATAAAATAAATAAATACCTAAAGTAGGTAGTACAACTTAGCTCTAATCCATTTTGCTCTGCAGGAATGCAGACCCAGTGGTCTCAGATCTTCTAATTTTCTAAGGAAAGCTTAAAATTGCAATTTTGTGTGAAATTACTACTTTTTAAGGTTGACAAGCAATTCAAATTCTTCCAAACATGATTAAGACAATCAATAAAACCCATCTGCAAGTGGTGCAAGATCCATGGGCTGTCCCTTTGGGACATCCTTGTTGCTCCTGATGGTGGCTCTGCTGCGCACAGTGATGCAGGTTGTTCTGAGGCGCCTTCCCAGGGGGCAAGTGGGGCTGAAATCCAGCTCGATTCCCTTCTCAATGGGCTTGGCCTGGGGCCTGGCACAGAGCTGCATGCTCCTGGAGAAAGGGCACAAAGGTGCCCTCTGTTCACCAAGCACTGTACCTAAGCCACCAAGTTTGTCCAAGTTTAAGAGTTCCTTTTTCCAATTCAAGCCAAGGTGATGGACAGATTAGTAGTGGTGGCTCTGCTTAATGGAGAAGAGAAAATCAGTGACTAGTTTTTTTAGGATGAAAATTAAACTCAGGTCTGTTTTTTTTTCTTCTCTCTGCCATAAACAGTCTTCCTTGCCCTCTTGGCTTATGAACTGTTTGAGGTGAAGAATTTGTTAGCTCAGATGGCTGCACATGACTCCAAAGTCCTATGACTGTCTTGGCTCTTTTAGAATTGACCAAGACAGACATGGCAGGTTGTCAAGGAGACAATTCTTTTTGTCTTGTTTAGTAAAAAAAGAATTTATCTGACAAAGCTTTTGAATTTATTCTTCCTTTCTGTAGATGAATGCATGGCCCTTGGCTGTCACCAATACCTGCTCACTTACCCACAATCCAGTACATTACATTGAAGCAAAAGAAAGCAATTTAAATCAGTAAGGATGTTTTTTGTCCTGAGAATTAATTGGGATGATGCACTCAAGGGGCTTAGCATGGTGTCCAGCACATAGTAAACCCTTAGTAAATGGTCACATTAAAAAAAAATTAATTGAGATATAGGATTCCTATATGAAGTCCTAAAAGTATTCACACCTTATCAAGTTAGAAGTGAAACATTTTTTGCAGTAGGCTATCAAAACCCTAGGCTGCCATCCCAGTTGCTCCCAAAACACTGGTCATTACAAGTTATGGATTCACTTAATTTTTGAGGCTTCAGTCTAAATGGCCCTTGTCAGCACTGGAAAGCAGGAGAAGAAATCAAGGGAAAATGAGAGACAGAAAAGTCACTCCTGCCCACTGGCTTTTTTCTCTCTATTTGAAATGTCAAGTCTACTTGAGGATTGCCCAGATTTCTAAGAAGCTAGCTGTTATGTGAATTGGAACCTTGACTCTGATTTGGGACAAAGCAGCCCATAGATTTTTCTCACTTTGCCTGCTCTGTTCCCCTTAGCATAGACAAGGTTAAAACCAATCCACAACGTAGCACAATGGTTTCAAGTGTAGGTCTGTTTCTTCATATGAAAATAGTGATGATTAAAACGGTGATGATAATAGTAGTACCTACCTCAAAAGGTCGTTTTAAGGATTAAATGAAGTAATATCTCTAATGTGTTCAGCACAGAGCTTGGCACACAGAGGTATTCAGTTAGTATTAGCTATTATTAAGTATTGGGAAATAAGATGATGAAACTTCATTTATTCATCATATACTTATTAAATGCCTTCTCTCTCTCTCTCTGCCAGGCACTGTGCTAGAAGCACACTCAAAGACAAGGAGACTGGGCAGTTGAGTAGTTTATGGCTTCATAAGATAATAATTTAGGATAGGATGAAAGACAGAGAACACAGTTGTAGCATGATGAACAGGCATCCAGAGATGATGGGAGTATATGTGTTTGGCCTATGGGAATTTTATGTTTTGCACAATGTACTCAAATCTTGTTGTTACCTGAACTTTGCTTCCGTATAGGGCCAAGTGGGATCAGTAGTTGAGTAATTTTGATAAAGCCATTACTCATAGAATGAAAAGAATCTTGAGCTTTTAAAATTTATTCCTTGCACCAGTCTTCAAGAAGGTCAATGCCCAAATAATCCAAGTTACCCATGTTTTCTTTTTTCCACACTGGGTGTTTAGTAGAAGAGACTTACTGGTCTCCCTGGAGAGGCATCTGTTTAAGCGCTACTTAGACAAGGCTACTTTTCTCTTTCCTCTTCCTACTTCTTTCTCTTATACTATGACTTTATTTTCCCACAGTAAATCAAACACATTTTCTCTTAATGAATGGAAATGAGCTGGGCAGAATTTCTGGATCACAGGTAACTCACTGCTCTTTCCTTTCCTGCTGAAATCTATCCTTGAGAGTAGTTTTTGGCCATATTCTGGTTTCTCATTGAAGGAGGCATTAGAATACCATTCTGCTGCATTCCTCAGGGAGAATCCTCAGTAAAAGCCCTTCCTGAGAATTTATGCTTAAAGTTTAGTAGAACTGAAGGCACCTACATTGTCCAAGAAGTTTTAGTAACTTGCATTACCTGGACTGGGATCTGGAGTATGACTCTCTTGCTTTTTACAATGGGTTCTATAATATAAGTAGGGCATCACCTGCAAGAGTTGAGGGCCACAAGGTTAAGGGGGCCCAGACTCACCTGTCAGTCAAGGAGCTCATTTTATTTCAGCATTGGATACCTCTCATGTGCTCAGTACTGGGCCAGGGCATGACTATTTGGAAGATCATACAGTTCCATAAGTCTGCAGATACCATTAACACAGCTAAACCTTTAAAAGGCACAGATATATTCATTTGCTACACATAAATTATTGAGAATAAACTAGCTTGGAGCTAGAAGAGACCTTAGGAATTCTCTAGTACTCAAGCGAAGGATTCCTTTTCACTAATCCCTAATATCTGACTATTCCACTTGAGCTTACATACCTCTTGGGAGGGGGATATCATTCCTTCCAATGAATATTTTTCCACCTGCCAACTAGAGGTGTTTTTTTTTTTTATATGAATTAAACAAAATATTAAAAATAAGGAAGCTAGAACATAGTATGCCCTCAACTAAATATTAATTTTTTTCTATTAGGTTGGAAAGGTCTTTCCTAAACCAATCTTAATACAACTCTGTCTCTTTCAGTCATATTGATTCACCTTTCACCTCTGGGTCAACGATGAGAAAAGTGTACTTCCTCTTCTGCATGACTGTCCTTTAAGCATTTGAAAATAGTTGACTTCCATCTCACCTTCTCTAGCCTCAGTTTATCCTCCATGTCACTACCTCAGAGCAGCCTATGCTAATGAGTTCTGCTACAATAGACTTTTCTTTTCAGTTACTCTATCAATCACCTTGTTCATTTTCTTTCCACAGTCTAAAATTGTCTTGCTCATTAATTTGCTTATTTCTTTATTGTTAACTCTAATATAAGCTCTTCAGGGTCAGGGATCTCATCTATCCCATTCACTACAGAATCTCACGTGCCTAGAACCACGACTAGCAAGCACTCAGCAAATATGTGTTGGTTATTTGATGAATAAGTCAGTAAATCAGCCTGAAACCATTTCAACAGTTCCTTATAAGATTTTATTTTATTCAATTTCTTTGGCTTAGGTAACCAAGTAGCTCTATGCTAAAGATGAAAATGAAAAATAAAGAACCTTAATTAGAGCAAGAAATGTCTACTAGCCATTTCCTTTTCCTACTCCTTTGAATACAGTGCAATACTGAGAGAAAAGAAAAAACTGTTAGGACCTGGATTCTTATATGGCATCTGCTGGTATTTTACTATGTGGCCTTGGAAAAGTCTCTCAATCTTTCTGAGGTTCAGTTGTCTCACCTAGATGGATGTACATTCGAATTACCTAGGAACTATTTTGTTTAATCAATTTTATTCAGGTATAAATTATGTACAATTAAATTGACATAATTTAAAGTGTATAGTTAGATATGTTTTGACAATTCTATATATCTGTACAAATATCACACTATTAAAACTATAAAACATTACCCTGGAAAGTTCTCTCATGATCCTCTGCAGTTAATCCACATAATCCTTATGCAACCATCAGCCTGATTTCTATCAACTAGATTAGTTGTGTTCATTCTAGAACTTCGTATGTGTATGTCTATATATATATAAAATCATGCAATGTGTACTCTGTTGTGCCTGGCTTCTTTTGAGATTTCATCCGTGATGTCAATTATATCAGTAATTTGATCTATTTATATAGTTGAGTAATTGCCCACTTTAGAAATTTTAAATGTAGACTCCTGGACTCCACTGATGCTCTTGACATTAGGATCTCTAAAGTTAAAGTCCAGAAATATGTGTGTTTAACTTGCGTTAGAAGGAATTTGTTTGCAGAAGCTGGGTTTAGGAACTTTTTAATTAGGAGATTTTTCCCTCAAGTTCAAATAGTTCCCACAATGCAACTGTTTGTAGCTGAGAATAAATTGGTCACAAATTCCACACAAATCTGAGACCCCTCATTTTTATTGGACTATCTCGTGGCCTTCCACAGCTCATGAAGTTCTTGGTACCTATAATAAATCTCAAAGAGTCAGCCCTGAAAATATTCTTCAGCTCAAAGGCACGTGTAAATTGAGTTATGAGTCTCAATGTTCACAGGAAAGTCTATAATCTTAATCTATAAAAGCTCACCCCTGTCGCAGAGAACCAGAGGTACTTTGAGCAGCCTTCCGTTTCAGCCCAGCTGCTGGAATTACTCATGACAGTTTTATGAGTTGTTTTACTATTGGGTAAAGTTTTTTTTTCCTTTTTTTTTCTTTTTCTATTTTCTTAGCAAATTAGGGAAGAATTCTTTGACCATAGTACACAAACGCCACCTTCAGGAAGGAACTATAACATTCTTGTTAAGCCACATGGAACATAGTTTCTTTTTCTTTATGAGAACTTTCAAAAATCTTGGAATCAACATACAGTTTATGTTTTTATAAAACTTTATTCCAGATTTTTAAGAAATATACTTTTTTTAGAGCAGTTTTAGGGCCACATAAAAATTGAACAGAAAGTATAGATTTACCATACATACCCCCTGCACTCATATTTACATAGCATCCTGCATCAGAGTGAAAAATTTGTTACAGTAGGTGAACTTACATCATAATCTCCCAAACTCCATAGTTTTCATTAGGTTTTACTCTTGGTGTTGCACATTCTATGGGTTTAAACAAATGTATAATGACAGGTATTCACCATTATAGTATCATATGGAGTAATCTCACTGCCTTAAAAATCCTCTGGGCTTCACCTATTCATCCCTCTCTTCCCTCTAACCCCCTCCAATCATTAATTCTTTTACTCTGTATAGTTTACAAAAAGTCATATAGTTAAATTATTATGTGGCCTTTTCAGGTTGACTTCTTTTACTTAGTAATATGTATTTGAGGGTTCTTCATGTCTTTTCATGGCTTGATAGCCCTTTTCTTTTTAGCACTAAATAATATTCTATTCTCTGAATGTACCACAGTTTATTCATCCATTCACCAACTGAAGGACATCTTGGTCGCTTTCAAGTTTTAGCAATTATGAATAATGCTATCATGCTACACACATATTTGGGTAAATATCAAGAAACACGATTGCTGGACATATTATTAGAGTATGTTTAGTTTTGTGAGAAACCATCAAACTGTTTTTCGAAGTAGCTATATCATTTTGCATTCCCACTAACAATGAATGAGAGTTCCCATTGCTTCACATTCTTGTCAGTATTTGGTATTGTCCTTGTTTTGGATTTTGGCCATTTTAATAGGGACATAGTGGTATCTCTTTGTTATTTTAATTTACAGTTCCCTAATGACATATAATGTAGAGCATCTTTTCATATGCTTATTTGCCATCTGTGTATCTTCTTTGGTGAGGTGTCTGTTCAGGTCTTTGCCTATTTTTTAAATGGGTCTTTCATTTCTTATTGTTGAGTTTTAAGAGTTTTGTGTATTTTAGTGAAGTCCAGCTTATCAATTATTTCTTTTGTGAACTGAGTTTTGGTGTTGTATCTAAGAAGTCATCTAGATTTTTTACTTTGTTATCTTCTAGGAGTTTTACGGTTTTGCATTTTACACTTAGATTTATGATTCATTTTGAATTGATTTTTGTGAAGGATGTAAGATCTAGGTCTACATCCATTTTTTTCTTTTTTGTATGTGGATTTCCACATGTTCCAGCCATGTTTGTTGTGAAGACTATCTTTTTTTCATTATATTGTCTTTGCTGCTGTATAAAAGATCAGTTGATTATATTTATGTGGGTCTATATTTGGGCTCTCTATTCTGTTTAACTGATCTATTTCTTTCTTTCTCTCTCTCTCTCTCTCTCTCTCTCTCTCTCTCTCTCTCTCTCTCTCTCTTTCTCTCTCTCTCTTTTGCCAGTATCTCACTGTCTTGATTTCTGTAGCTTTGTAAGTCTTGAAGTTGGGTAGTGGCAATCCTCTGACTTTGTTCTACAACATTCTGGGTCTCTTGCCTCTCCCCATAAACTTTAAAATCAGTTTGCCAATATCAATATGATAACATACTGGGATTTTGATCAAATTGCTTCAAGATCAAATTGGAAAGAGCTGACATCTTGACAATAGTGAGTCTTTCTATCTATGAACATGAAACATCTCTATTTATTTGGTTCTTCTTTGATTTCCTTCAGTAGAGTTGTGGTTTTCTCATGTAGATCTTGTACATATTTTGTTACCTTTATATTTAAGTATTTCATTTTTTTGAGTGCTAATGTAAATAGTATTATATTTTAAAATTCAAGTTCCACTTGTTAATTGCTGGCAAATAGGAAAGCGATTGATTTTTATATATTAACTTTGTATCTTACAATTTTTCTATATTGTCTATTAGTTCTAGAGTGTTTTTATTGATTCTTTCAGATTATCTGCATGGAAGATTATATTATCCATGAACAAAGATAGGTTTTTTTTCTTTCCCAATTTTTACACATTTTATTACCTTTTCTCATCTCATTGCATTAGCTAGGACTGCCAGAACAATGTTGCAAAGGAGTGGTGAGAGGGAACATCCTTGCCTTATTCCTGATCTTAAGGGGAAAGCTTCTAGCTTCACCATTAAGTATGATGTTAGTGGTAGGTTTTTGTTCATATGGTTTTCACTTAAATCTGTTAGATGTATCTTAAATATTTTGAAATATTGCTAAAAAATGGAAAAAGTGGGCACTCAGGAAACATTAAATTATGAAAGCAGGTTTACGAAACATCCCTTTTATACTACAAATGGTTAATAGTGCTTTAAATCAGCTGGTTAAGAAAAATTGTTCATAAGTAGTTTCACATTAAAATCCAGAAAACCTGTGTTCCACTTCTGGTCGTCTCATTTCTAATCTGGTCTCTTGGGTTGCAAAACATCTATATGAAAATCAAAATTAATATGTTGACTTCTCTTTAGTTTATGTTTTGTTAAATGAATTCTTTCATAACTGGCCATAATTAAATATTATGGATTCTATCACTATGGTCTACATTTTGTTCACTCTTAGTTTTGTGATGGTTCAATCATTTATTACATCTTTCAACATCTTTTGTGTGGCAAGTATTGTAATAATGATGATGATGATGATGATGGTGATAATAATAATAATAATAATGAAGTTTAAGTTATAGTTTTCTCCTTCCAGGGACTTAGAGATTCACTAGGGAGTTTGACTCTTGAGAAGCATTAGAAACAACCAAGAGACAATGCAGTAGAATGTAATTAGTCATCAAAATGAGTAGTGTTGGCTATAAGTGGAAAAGGAGTACAAGATATGGCAGACCATGTGGATTTGAGGTGTTGTGAAAGATCTTAAAGAGAAGGCTATAAGAAGTTGGTCCTCATTTCTTCTAGGTATTTCATCAGCATGAGCAATGGCTTGGAGGTGGGAATAAGCATGATACAAGTAAGAACAGTGTAAGCAGAGTACAAAAAGAATTGTCGGGGAGGGGGAGGGTTCAAGTATGTGGAAGGAACAAACAGCACCAGGATTTAGTTTCGTAGTTTATGTTGCTCATTATAAATACTTGCAACTATCATAAATAGGATAGAATGATTAAATGGTCCCTTACCCCTCTTAGAGATGTTGTGATACAGCATGTCCTTTCTCTTCCCTTCTAAATTTTTAGAAATCAGTGAGGAAACTAGCCTGGTTGCAGCAGTGGGCTGCTGCATTGTAGGTAGGATGAAGGCATATGGTAGAGCTCATTGATAATGTATTATTATTTCTTAAGTCTCTCCTGGTTCCCATTTCTCAAGTCTATCTCCTGAATGTAAGGGAATATTCTTTAAAAAAAAATGAGAACCCTTTATTATCACTGTAAAGATTGAATTGGCTGCCACATTCATAGAAATATGCCTAGTATGCCAAATATGAGTAACTCTGGATTTCCTGCTACTTTCCTTTGAGCTCCAGTTCTCCACTTCTCTGATAATTGGAAATTTCCTGCATGCATGGCTTATCATTATCAGGTTTTAGTGCTAGTGAGGAGCCTACATTGTGGGGCCTTGGGATATTAATGCTAGAGGTTGCCTCTACTAACCCTTTGGGGAATAATATGTAAAATGCAAATGTTAATGGCCTTTCCTGGGGTCACAGGACACAGGAATATTGATCAACTCCCTAGTTCCTATTCTACTCTAGAGAAGTTTAAGAATCATCATAGCAATCACAAAAGCTATATAAAGGTTTCAATGTTAACTTTCCAAAGCCAAGTATCGTGAGTTTCAAAAGAAAGGAGTATTTCTTTCTTTCTTCATAAGGCTAAACATTTATAAAATTTCCCACTCTAAAAAATAATAGCATATGGATATGTCCTCTTGAAAACCTTTCTTGATTAATGTGGATTAAGGCTGCCATTCATACTATATTCAACAAGTGTTTATTGAATACTCTGCAAGAAGCCCACGCTTGGGGATGGGGACACAGTAGTGAGCAAAACAGCTACTCATTGCTTTCAAGGTACTTAGAATCTAGTAGGAAAGGCAAAATAAAAGCCATAGTAATGAAATGCAATGAGTGCTCACATAGGAAGAATACGAAGGGAACATACAGCAAAAGGACCTAACCAAGTCAAATGAATAAATTAGAAATTAGCTGGACAATGGGAAGAGGAAGAAAGCTTCAAGAAGAGGGACAGCCTGGGCAAAAGACAGGTAATGCAAGAGCAGAGAGTGTGAGGGAGAGTGGTATATACCAAGACCAGAGGGAGAGGCAGGAGTCTAAGAATCATGGTCCCTGGAAGTCCTCTTGAGGATTGTAGATTTTATTAAAAGTTCAATGGGAAGTCCTTGAAGAATTTAAAGCAGAGGAGCAAAAAGCACATGTTAGAAAAAAGTGCCTAGTTCCCTGTATTCAAACAGAGATACAGACAAAGACTTGTTTACAAACACTAAGCAGTGGTAACCCTCAAAATGTACCCCAAGTTCTGACACATATTCAGTCACTTGTCAGCATTATTTTCATTTTGGGTAAGAGTGAAATCAGAAAAGAAAATCAAAAGTAGGGCTGATACTTTGGATTCTCTGGGATTCAGAGATTTTCATAAGCTAGAATGACTTAGGATAAGACTGGTACTTCAAAATAGTAGAGGAAACTGTTTTCATAGCTTCCAGATCAGAAAAGGTATAAGGAAATAGTAAAAATCTTGAGAGTAGTTATCTCTGATGGATTTTATTTTATAATTTATATTTTTCAATACTGTCCAAATTTCTGTATTTTATAATCTGAAGAAACATTATTTTTAATTTAGAGTATAATAATAAAGTTGTACTTTCTAAAGCCTTCTTCTTTTCCTTATCTTTTTATCATCCTTCCATCTTGGCATATTCTAAACATCATGGAGAGCATGTTTTGATTCATTATTCATTATTCAGGATCCTGGGACCTTGGAGGAAAAGTCCTGGGACTTCTGAATCACAGAGAAGTGATAAATTCCATTTCACCATTGATTTTTTTAGCTGCTGCATTTCTTTCAGCCTCTTCTTGCCTCAAGCAACATTAATAATGTATTTCATGTCTTCTTAAAATTTAATGTTCGGCCCCAACTGTCACTAAAGCAGGCTCATGCAACAAACACAACCTTCTTGCAGAAATCCTGTGTCCTTATATATCTTAGAAAACATACTTAGAGGTGGGGGGAGGGGTGGTGGCTGTTGTCAGATGTGCAGCTTAATGGAACAACTTTGATGACTTAGTAAAGAACTCACGTGAGACTAGTGATGGACCCTCTCATTTTAACAAAGAAGAAACAGAGGCCCAGAGAGGTTACAGAACTTGACCAAGGTCATGTAGCTAGTTAGTTAATGAAAATTTTCCTGTTCCCAGAATATTGTTCTTACTCTGTTCCATTGCCTGCCCATTAATGGTGTCGGCCTGGGGAGAAGGTGATGGGAGGCACAGTGACATGGCTGCGTAGTGAGCTCATAGCAGGGGCAAAGAGGATTAGGGAAGTGGAAGGGGAAAGGATGGAAATCAACAGGGGTGGAAAACAGGGGGTATGTTAACCTCAGGGCAAGGCTCAAAAAACCCAGTCTAATCCAAATTAGGCAGGCAAGCCGTCTTTGATTGGTCCATCCGGTTGAGTTCTCCAAGCTGAGCTCCCTGAACTGTACCCAGCTGGCAGGATGAAAATCATTCGAAAAATATCCGGAAATTGGTACTCACCAGGGAGCATCTGTGAAAAATACAGGCCGCAAATGAGCTGGCAGGGGCCCAGTGACTGCTGGTCATCCTGCCACAGTGAGTTTGTCTGAAAGGGTTCCGGAGTTATTTCCCAGATGGGCTGCTCAGCTGCTGTTATGTGGTTGAGCCCTGTGTACTTTTTTGCAATGTTCGTTGTAATGCAGATGTGTTCTTGAAAAACTATGGGTAAATCAGTTTTATACCTGGAATCATAATTTTCAAATGCACTCATGAATATTCCTGTGATAACTCTGTAAATTGAAGGATTTTTCAGATATAACTTTCCTCTTTGTAAATCTGGATTTCTTAATGCAGGATACACCCAAGGTCAACATGGTGAAGAAATTCTAGGACACTAAGACATAATTCATGTTTTTGCATATTATTTCTGGAAATGGCAAATGAGAGGCAGAGTTAGACCCTCTTCCCAGTAGCCTGGGATCCTGAGAATTGGCCTACCCTGTTGGAAATTTGTCCAGTCTCTGATACCAATGGCTCCTTAAGAAATCAAAGCTGGAAAAACCTAAGCCAACATTTTAGCTCCTC
>CM053501.1:85821036-85950982 GCA_028627145.1 Eidolon dupreanum
TAATCAAGGGATATTCCCTGCACTCTAGTAGGAGTCTGTTACAACTTGTGCCCATGTGGATTTCAAAATTACTATGGATCATACTTCTCTTTTCTCCTTTTTTGAATGGGAGTGTACATTACTATTATTTTTTTCCCTGCCTCACCTTTGTATGTTGGGTGTTTTTGGAGGCGGGTGACTTATCTTTTTAATTCACAGATTTTTAGGTAGAGAAGGGCCACACTGTCTGCACCCAGGGAACTGCACCTTAGGAGCCTCATTCATATACGGACCTGATTTAGATGACAAAATCCTGAATCTCAAACCTGAAGTCTGATGCCATAATGGAATGTAACTTTTGCAGATCTTGGGAAGGGATGAGTATATTTTGCATACAGGAGAAACATAAATAATTCAGAGCCATAGATTATTAAATATGGCCACAAATTCTATGATTTTCTTCCATCAAACGATGGAGTTTATTTTCTCTCCCCTTGAATATGGGCTGGCTTTGTGAACTGCTATGTTCAACATAATGTAGCTGAAGTGAGGCTAGTCTATCTTAGTCTAAGCTAGACTTTCAGAAGCCTTTCCTTTAATAGTCTTGAGCCACCATGTCAAAAAGTCCAGCTACCTTGCTGGAGAGATCACATGGTTAACCCTCAGCTAGTCCCACCATCTCAGCCAAAGTGCCAAACATGGAATGAAGTCATCTAAGAATGCTTCTTTAATACCACCATGTTGTGAGGAAGCCCAAGTTACCATATAGAGGGGCCACATGGAGGAGAATGAAAGCATCACAGCTGACAGCCCTAGCCTGGCTGCCAACTGAATGCAGTTGCAGTACTGATCTTAGATAAGACTAGAAGATCTGTTTATTCAACACACAAAATTATAAGTTGAAACAATAAATCATTGTTGTTTAAGCCACCAAATTTTGGGGAGTATCTGTTTGTTTAAATTTATTGGGATAACATTGGTTAATAAAATGATACAGGTTTCAAGTGTACAATTTTATGATATGCCATCTGTATATTGCATTATGTGTTCACTACCCAAAGTCAAATCTCCCTTCATCACCATTAATTTGACCCCTTCACTCTTTCTGCCTATTCCACCCCCTTTCCCTCTGGTAACCACTATACTGTAGTCTGTGCCTATGAGTTTTGTTTGTTTGTTTGTTTGTTTGTTTCAGCTTTATATCCTGCATATGAATGAAATCATGTGGTTCTCAACTTATTTCTCTCTGACTTGTTTAATTTAGCATGATGTTCTCAGAATCCATCCATGTTGTTGCAAATGGCAGTATTTCATCTTTTTTTATGGCTTTGTAGGTTTGTTTTACAGATACAAATAACTGACAGACATTGTGAGCTACAACTGTAGCATTCTAAATATACAGAACAATCTTTAGATAGAGAGTTCTAGCTGGAAGCTCAGTTAAACTAGCCATTTTGTATTAGCAGTTTTTTAAAACTGCATCTCAGGTTGACATTAACAAAACAATCCCAGGATGCTTGAGAATAAGTAAACCAGAGAGTAATGTAGCCTAGAGAGAAGATCTTGATTCTATCTTTTCTGTAATTATGTCTAGATGGGCAAAGTTCTGGGGAAATTCATTGTGTAGATATTTATCAAGTACCTTACATGAGTGTTCAAATAATCTAAGAAGAAAAAACTTATCATTTCTAAGGAAAGATGGGGTTTGAACACCTAAATAATCCAAATATTAACCAATTTCAGAACTTAATTTGTTCTGAACATTAGATAGGTGTTCCCTCATCTAGTCTCTGGAAGAGATTATGTAGGATTGATGTTAAGTTTTTATTAGAAATTTAGTAGAATTCTTCAATGAAACCATTTGGACCTGGAGACTTTTTTGTTGAGGCTTTGAAATTATAAATTCAATTTCCTTAATATTTATAGGACTATTCCAATTATATCTTTCATGATGGGTGAGATGTGTTAACTTTCAGTGGTTTTCATTCAAGAAATTGGTGCATTGCATCTAAGTTGTCAAATTTGTGTGTAGAGTTGTTCATAGTATTCCCTTATTATCCTTTTGATGTCTGTAGTGATATTTCCTACTTCACTTTTTGTATTAGTAATTTATCTTCTCTTTTTGATAGTCTTGCTTGAGTCTGTCAATTTTATTGGTCTTTTTAAAACACCAACACTATGATTCATTGATTTTTCTCTATTTTTGTTTTTAATTTTATTGATTTCTGTTCTCTATTATTTCCTTTCTTCTGCTTATTTTGGAATTCTTTTGCCTTTATTTATTTAGTTTCTTGAGATGTTTTAGTTTATGGGAAAATATTACTTCAGTTTCCCATATATATTTATGTGTCACTAAATATATCTATATATGTATATTTACATATATAGAAAGTGAGCTATATACTTCCTAATAGCTTTGTACTTTCATATAGGGCATAAAAAATACTTCCCTCATACTTATGTGAAGCCATCAAAGTGCATCTGAAAACAATAGCAAAACTCATAAAATATATGTGGATTACAAAAAAAAGTCATTGAATAATCAGTAGTAGCTGATATATCTTCAGTGTACTTAGAGAGGTCAATCAAGATGAATTATAGCAGTAACAAGAGCAGATCATCAATGTTTTTTCCTGCTGCTCTAAAATTTTCCCCTAAGTGGCAACCTAGCAGTGGAAAATCCCCAGCATGGAGGTTCATAGAGGAAGTGTGGCAAACTTGTGCTTGTCACTAAATCGATCTTTCAGTGGTGTGTTTCCATTAGTAAATTCTCAGAACGACAAAGAATCTGAGTGTGAAAAGGCTCAGGTTAGCAGCCAAGCTACATAAAGAACAAAGTGTGGTTCAAAGGGATGATTGGCATATCTTCTTTACATTGGTGTTCATTTTAAATTACTCAGTATATTCTTAAGAGACAAACAACAGATTATCCAGTTGAATTTTTAAATCATACAATTATTTTTAGAGATGTGCAGACTCCAAGAGGAAATGGACCCAGGGTGATTAAGTGATTTGGCCAAAGTCACTGAGCCAGGTCCCAGCAGAGCCCGAGCTCAGACAGCGCAACTCTGTTTCATCATTTAGTTAACAAATACTTATTGATGCTTACAGTATGTCAGAAACTCTCCTAGGTGCTTGGATGCAAAAGAGGCAAAAATTCTTGACCTCATAGAGCTGGCAGAGGGAGGAGATAATAAACAATTAATGAATTAACAAAATGAGTTACATAGTTTGTTAGGTGGTGACACATGCTGTAAAAAAAAAGAAGGTAGAGCAGAGCAAGAGGAATTGGGAGTACTGGCAGGGGTAACAACTGAATGCAGTTCTAAATAGTGTCAGGGCAGGTCTTGTTGAAAACACGTGAAGGAGGCAAGAAATTAGCCAGGAGAGAGAGCATTTTGGCAGAGGGTAGAGCCGATGCAAAGGACATAAAGCAAGAGAGGGTCTAGAATAGTTTCTGAGATGTGCTTGCCATGTTTGAGGAATTGAAGTCATCTATTATACCATCTTCAATGTGTCCTCTAATAATCATGGAACTATAGGTGCTTAGAACTGGGAGAGCCTGAAAATTTGTGCAACACAGTCTTGGCCTCAGAAAGGGAAGGGAAAAGCCTTGGGCACCTGGCTGAATGTTGGTGCTGGGAGGTTCTGGCTCCAGCTGCTTGTGTCCTTGTCTGTTGAGAGCTTGAAGTTATGACCTTTTGTACAGCTTTGGGCATGGACACTCCAAAAAGAATGTACTTTCTTCCCTTCAGCCCAGGAATCCATCTCCAGTCTCCTATGCACTGACTCTTCAGCAGGGTATATATGTCTGGATAGCAAGACGGTTTTTGTACCCACCAACTTCCAGAGCTCATGCTGAGCCCATGGAAAACTCGCACACCTTTGCCACACTACACAGTAGGGACTTGGGCTGTCCTCAGATACTTTCTCCCCATCTCTCACCTGTAACATGGTGCCTCTCTGTGCATCATTGACTGTACAAAGAGCTCCAGATGAGAAACGCAGACCAACTCTATTTTCCAGAATGGTTCATTCAGAACTCACTGGGTGGATTCTCTTGGTGCCTCTAACTCAAGGTTGAACAGGTCCAGTGTCTGGCTTTTCAAAGAACACTGGGACGCTGCATAAACTCTCGCTGCTCCAAAGAGTGCTAGCCTTGCCTCTTCTAGACCCTTTTAATATGTTCTTGTGGCAAAGGTCACAAACCTGATCTTCTGGTTTGCTTAAATCAGTTTTATCCAACACATACCAAAGTCTGCACTGAGTCTGGCTATCAATAATTTAGTTTCTTTGCTCTTGGCAGTCATGATAAAATGGTACAGTTGGGGAGTGATGACAACAAAGGTAAAAGACCGCTACTTTGGCATCCTAAGTCACTGCCATATGTAAATACTTAGTATGCCCCTCCACTACACACACCAGCATCCTCCCTTTCCTCAGGACAGATGACCACTATACTTACTATGATCATAGGCTCATTATAGTTATAAACTGGATAAAAGAAGATTTTAGAGATAACTTAGTCCAATTCCCTTAATTTGCAGATAAGGAATTTGAAGTCTATATGCATGCAAATATGAAGAATTTATTTCCACCTATAGCTTGTTCCTTTGTGCTAGACATTCTGGAGGATTTTAAGCAAAAGGAAATAGATGCCAGCTATTTCAATACAAACTACAAAGATAATTAGAATTACAGTCTGAAATATTTTAAGCTGTGGTTTTAAACTAATTATTTTCACGTTCCTGAAAATAAACCTTAAATTCAAGAATTTTTCTGTTATATTTCCTTTTAAGGAAAATCTTAATTTGGCTGATAGGAGTAAAAAAACGTACTTGGGAAACCAGACAGCCCCTAAGGACACCTCTGTCCTCCTATTTGGGGAGGCCTAGAAAAGGAATGATATAGTCTGCTAGTAAGGGGTGTGATGGTTAACTTTATATATTGACTTGGCTAGGCTCCGGTACCCAGATATTTGGGTAGTCTAGATGTTGCTGCAAAGGTAAATAAATATTGCTTTGAGGGGCACCTTGTAGATAAGGATTTCCCAAATTGCAGGTCATGAAATTTATTTAGTGGGACTTAACTGAAAGGAGGATGAGGAGGAAGAGAAAAGGACAGGAAGAGGAGATGGAAGAAGAGGAGGAAGATGAAAAATGAAAAATGGAAAATAATATAATAGAAGATATCAGGGTAAAACTTTTGTTTCAGTTACATTTTTGTTACTCTTGGTTGCAGTCAAAAAAATTTGACAACTACTGTTACAGAGTATGCAATTAACACGTGTTTTAAGAGACTTAATGCATGACTGTACAATGCTGACCATAGCAAACTTACATATAGCAAACTTGCTTCTACGTGCATTTAGCATCTTTATTCTCTGTCTTGCCTACCTCTTCTTCCCAGCCTTCAAGTACATATCTCCTGCTTTATATATTCTGCTTAATCCTGCTACTCACTTTCCATTCTATTTCCTATTTCATTTAGAAGACAGCAGCCTCCTAAGAAATGGCTTCAATTTCCTCCTACCTCCCAAAATGCATTCTTGAAAGATATTCTTAATGCCAAATTTAACCTTTTCAGCCAAATTCTTCATCACTTGATGGAAGTGTGTGTTTTCATTGGCCATGCCCTCCTTGAAACCCTTTCTTCCCTGCTTTCTGATATACTTTCCTGATTGTCTTTCTCCCTTTCTTTCATCAACTCAGCTTCCTTCTGTCCCCTTAAACTGGGCAAATATCTACAAAACCCAGCCATCTGCCCTATGCTGTCTTCTCTTGCTGTTTCTGTCTCTTTCTCTGTCTCTTCCTCTCTTTCCCTCTGCCTCTTCTCAGAGAGCTTAAGTCTCTCTCATAGACACCATTATCATCACCTTTATGCTAATGATTCTATTGCATTTCCAATTCTGTTCTCTCACATTTTATCCATGTACTCCACTCTTGGGAGCCTTCTATTCAGCATATCTGAAATGAGATGAATCACTTCCCCACTCAGAAATGGTTTTCCCTCCCAATTTCTCTATCTCTGTAAAAGAGTAGTACATCTCTTCCAGTAAGGGGCCATCTTTGCTTCTTTGTTCTATTTGTTCTTCACACTGTCCTAAAAGAATATTTCCATTCCATGAAGCATGGAGCAGCTTCCACCTGAGACTTGTTCTGTCCACTAGTAGAAAGGGCATGGACCTTCCATTCCACTTTTTTTCTCAGCTAGATTAAGGCTGAATTCCTGGGGTTTATTTCTTTGGAAAAAACAAACAAACATCAGTTTTTATTCCTTTCAATATTTATTTTCAAAATTTAAAACTGCTGTATTAAACATGTAAATTATTACTTTCTATTTATGAAACTATTGGGCAGTACATCTAAAGAGTCATGAAAACATGTCTACCATTTGATGTAACAATCAAAATTCTAAGAAAAGAAAATGCTAGAATCCGAAGGTGTTCATTGTAGACCTACAGAAACATAGAAAGCAACCTAGCAGTTAAGCAATAGAAGAATGGATTGGTAAATCACATTTTAAGAAGTGATCAATTTCATTAGATATGA
This sequence comes from Eidolon dupreanum, assembly GCA_028627145.1. Taxonomy (NCBI): domain Eukaryota; kingdom Metazoa; phylum Chordata; class Mammalia; order Chiroptera; family Pteropodidae; genus Eidolon; species Eidolon dupreanum. The sequence goes on from CM053501.1 coordinate 85,827,567, forward strand.
TATAGCCACTAAAAATAATGGCAAAAATTCAGTAGAAACCTGGAAACATACAGAAAAAATATATAAATTGTGTTTCTGCTATGATTATAGTTAAATCAAAATTTGATATATATTTTGCCAAGAAGTGAAAAGAAATGTTGAAAAATAATTTATTTTAAGATGGTAGAAATTGAATAATTTTTTAAATTTTATTTTCATTTTTTCATTTATTTCAAAAAGTGTGGTTTAGGCAGTGGCTTTTTAACTTTTTTGACTATGACTCATGGTGAAAAATACATTTTATATTCTTAATTACTGTACATGCCTGCACATACACACACACACACACATACACACACACAAAACACTGCTACATTTATAATTCTCAGCCTTTTTCTTTCTTAGAGATACATAAATTAATGGTTCCTCTCATAATTAAGGGTTTCAGATTTGATGAAATATGGCAACAAATAAGTTTAATAAAACAATTACCATATGTGACATATTGTACTATTTTCTCTTCTTTTCTATTCTATTTTGTATCTTTTTAAAAATTTTTTAATGCTGGAAGCAACTCCCTAAATGGAGTTTTATAACTCACTAATGCAGAAATTGACAAACTGGTCATGAGCTAAAAATGGTTTTTAAATACTTGGAAAAGAGAAAAAGAATGTTTCATGATATGCAATGATTAAAAGAAATTCAAATTTCAGTGCCATAAATTTTTTTGGAACTCAGCCACCCAATAGTTTATGTATTGTTTGACTATTTTACACAGCAGAGGCAGATTTGAGTAGTTGTGACAAAGACCGTATGGCCACAAAGATGTGACCCTTTACAAAAAAAGTTTGCAGGCTCTGAACTGATGGATGGCAATTCACCATTTAAAACACTTCTGATGTAGTAGCAGGAGCACAGAGATAGAAGATAGAATCTAAATTCTGGCTCCATTATTGTTACTACCTTTGCATTTATAAATGGATAAAATGCCCACCTGATAGTGCCAGTGTGAGTTTTGTGTGATCATTTATCTAAAATGCTTGGCCCAATGCAGGTCCTTGACAAGCATAGCTTCCCCCCTCACCCCGCCCTTTCTTTTCCTTTTATATTTTGCTTAAGCCATGACTCCCACTCTTCCCCATCAAGGTTGGTGATAATTATTATCATGCCACCAACCCCTTCCCTGGGATGTCTTGAGGGCAAAGTCCAAAGTGGTCTTCCACAAGTGTGAAATTTTTGATGTTTCACATTTTATCCTAAAAATTCCAGGGGAAGGGATGTCCTCTTATTCCATGCTTGTTTCAATATAGATGTAATTTTTAGATTAAACAAAATGGATACTCCCAGAAAATTTACCATGCTTGTCTTGAGGCTTTGCAAACATCTTTGCTCAGTGCCATTTATCTGTATTTCCCAGTTTGAGAAGCACAGGTTTATGCCATAAGATTTGTTGTTGTTGTTTTAAGATTTTCCTTTCCTGGAGCTCACCTTTGTCATTTAGCTGTAGTTAAATAGGAGTAAAGAGAAGCTCTTTTTAAAGGAGGCTATTTGATATTTGAGATGGGCCTCAGAATGGAAGGTGCAAGTACTTAGGGAGAATCATTAAAACCTAAGATCAGTCCTGTGCTTGCAGGTGCAAAGCTGATTTTTTTTTTTAGTGTTTCCTGAAGCAGTTAGGATTAGCTGGACTTGTACTCAGCAGATGAAGCTCACAAGAGACTCATGCCAGAGGCTGATTTAATAATTTGCAAAGAGAAATTATCAAGCACACTGGAACAATATCACTGCTTTTTCTCCCTACAGGTAAAGTTATATAGAAAGCCAAATCATAGCCAGAAGCCTGCTTGCTGAGCATGGAAATGGAGGAGTAGCTGAATGATCTTAATGGCTATTATGTCAAACTCAAAAGGCTTGACATATCCATCTCCATCCTGGGTAGGCGACTACCAATCAAACCATAATACTCATGCTCATCAGTCGGAGTTTCCTGTATCTAGTGTGAAAGATAGCTGATGTAGTCTTAATCTTGTTTTTTTTCTTTTCTTTTCTTGATTCCATGCCAACCTCCCCCTTTCCTATCATACACATTTATGTTTACTCATGCTTTCTTCTAATGTTAAAATCATTGAGTATCCTACAGTGGTGTTTTTCAAAGAGTATCCCATAGAATGACAAGCGAGCTTGGAAAATTTGGGGTTAAGTGAAGTTAAACTGTTTATTCTGTAGAACCTCTCAGAGTCTTTGTGTATTAATGTAAATCATGAACCTCTAAGAAGGAAATATACTATGTGGAATGTCTCAAACTTATTTGAACACATTTTATTTCTCAGAACATCTCTCAGGACTAATAGAAGTAGAAAATGCTGGGCTCCCATTTTCTTCCCTTTACCTTTGTTCAAGTCTTGATAACATTATATGACCTATTCTTATATTCAGCCTAAAGAAATCATACCTTGTTAGAGTGACTTCTGCAGAAAGATAATCTTACCTGACTTATATTGAATTCATTTGCTTAAATTCCTTAATTATAATGGGATGGATCATCTAACATACTAACATATCCATTATGTATATATTATATAAATATAATATAGTGATGAAAGATTTGAAACATAAATTGCCTAAAGAAAGGATTACCCATATTCTCATCATCCTAATTTAACAATGTGCAAAAAAAAAAAAAAATCTAAGGACTTATTTTGTATGCTCTTAGAGTTTTCCCTCAATAAATACATTTTTAAAAAATCTTATTTCAATCATTTATTTAAAAAATAATTAAAATAAAAAATACTTAGTTTTCATTGTTTTGACATTCATGTCTTGCTTTAAAATCATCAATTTAGAGTTAACTTCCAAGAGATTGTCTAATCCTTTCCCATAAATATGGTTTCTAATCCATTCAGAGACATTCAAAGACATTTCCAGGAGAAAGACTCGGTTTACTGCCATCAGTTATTCTGTCTTGTGTCTGTGGGTCTCCTCCCAATCAACGGTGGTTACCTTCCTTCTGGCAGTATTTGGGAAAAGGGGAGTGTGTTTCCAACCTATATCTAAGTAGGTCAGTGCAGCTTCTTTGTTGTTTTCTGGCTCCTATCCACAGCTCCTAGGGCCATCCTGAGCCTCTGTTTATTTCACTATTGGTCACTGCCTGGAGTTCTGGGATGCAGAGCCAACTGACTTCACAGGGCTGGGGGAGTGTTTCATTTGGAGAAGGCTTTATTCCGTTATTGTTATGCAATAGAATTTTACTGGATGTTTAAAGAAAGGAAGAGAAACTTCAGTTCAGCACAAAACAGGAAACTAGTTGAAATTTGCAATTTTATGATAGCACTCTTCTAGTAAAACCAGTGATTCCTCTATCATTGGGAACTTCTCAAGCCAGAACTGCTGCTACGTTGCTGGGAGCTGCCTCTCCTTTTCTCTCTCTCTAGATGCCAGCACAACATCCCCAAACTGCTATTACTTCTGGTGCAGAGCAGTTTATCCATCTAACTCAGTGGTTCTCAACTAGGAAAAATTTTGCCTTCCTATTCTCAGGGGTCAGTTGTCAATGTCTGGAGACATTTTTGATTGTCATGACTGAGCAGGGAAGTTCTTTTGGCATCTAGTGGGAAAGGCCAGGATGCTGCTAAACATCCAACAGTGTACAGGAAGGACAATCTCCCATAACACAGAGTTATTCAGCCTAAAATGTCAGTAATGCAAATGTTGAGAACTCCTGCTCTAACTCACCCAAACCAAAGTGGGGTCAAGGCCTAAGTCTGCAAATCTGGAATCTGATTAAGGTGTTCTGCTGAACAATGAGCTCTTCACTCTAAGATTCTACCCCTAACAATATAAAAAATCAGCAAACATTTCTTTAACATCTCATTATTAAATTTTTGAGTAGAGTTACTAACCCTACCATTTTTTTTTTCAAAGTAAGAGGAGCAGTAGAAACATTTACACTTTTGTGAAGAAAAAGTGCCTTAATGTTGGTGGTATTTTGTTCCAGTTGCAATTATGTCTGCACTGCTTTTCTTTTGTGTAAGCATAAACGCCCCTTTTTCTGAAGCCTTACTGATAGAGACACTGAGTTGAGCATTCTGTCAGTGGCAGAAAACCACAGGCCATGCCCATGCCTGGGTGACTCTGCAGCTGCAGAAGTCAAGATATTATTAGTGGTGTGGTTAGAAAATGGCTTATTTTTGTAGTTTGTTTCACTTGGGTATTATGCATATTTCATCATGATGCTTGCCTTATTATAGCACAATTTCCCAGGTACCTATTTGATTCTAAAACCCCTTTCTCCATCTCCCAAATCCTGCACAGTGCCTGGCCCATAGAGGACCCTCCACAGTTGTCTGCTGAATAAATACATGAATAAATTGCTCAGTAGAATCAGGTAGAAATGAAGTAACATAATCCAAGTGTAGGATGAGGGATAGAAGAAGGGTTAGCGTTAATTATACAAATGTGAAAAAGATGCATCATTAAAGCTCCAGTTACATGAATGGAAAGTTTTGCAGTTCTAATTCCTTTAGAGTGTAATTTTGAAAAGGATTTCCATGTAATCTAGTTCCTCTGGTCCCATTTCCTCAGAGAAGCAAGACAGTAATTTTAAAAAGTTTGTATACATACAAATGCATTTGAATTGTGTATGCTGTTGAAATGTTTGTTGCCGAAAAAATGTTTGCTGCTGAAGTGAGCACGTTTGAATTGTATTTGGGAACTGTCAGAATCTCAAACTTAACTGTGTATCAGAAATACATAAGGAGACATTAAAATTGAGTCTAGAACCCAACCCCACAGATTTTGAACAGTATGGTGTGAAGCCACGCAAATTGGAATTTTTAAAGAAACACATCTGTGACTCTGAGGTAGTTCATTTTGGGAGATAGTCTTTGTTGCAGTAGCTCATAAACTAAGACATGCCTTGAAGCTATTGGAAGCGTCTTTTAAAAGAAACAACAACAGCAATAATGCACATTCCTGGACCTCAGCCTGGTGATGTTTATTCCCATTCAACAGTAAAACTTGACTCTTAGGAGGAGTGTGGCTGGAATTCCTTAAATTCTATCAGCTGTGGTCTGAATTAAGTCACATTCTGGACTGGAGAGGGGATAACTCCATCCACAGGTTAATTTAAGTGGCCCAGCTTAGGGAAAGGGGGAGCTGCAGAGAAGTAGAATTAATTAAAATACAATGTGAAGACAGTTGGAGATTTCAGCACTCTAAGTGTCTTTAAGGGCTTTGTAGAGAGGTTGCTGTCACTCTTTATTAATTTTAGCTCATTTTATTTCAAAGCACAAGGTTTTAAAATGGTTTATTCATATTTCTTCTATGTTCAAAAATCATCAATGAAATGGAATGATGGGTGTGGGGTGTGAAGAATAAGAGAAAGGAGGGAAGTTTTTCTCCAGTAACTAGGCCGGGATAGTAGAAAGGAAAGTAAAGCATGATTAAAGAAAGTCCACCTAGAGAATGACAGCAGGAGCCCAGACTGTCCGTGTTGTGGTCCCTATCCCCACGAGGTGCAAACCGCTAAGGAAGATGAGATACCTGCCCAAGCCCAGCTCATCAAGAGTTGATCTGCAAGACTTCTAAGAGACCTGGATCCTTCCACTTTGCAAGGTTCCCCAAGATAAGAAACAAGTGAACAAAGACCACTTCCTAACCTCCAGTTCATTATTTATACCTGCGCCTCACACTCCTCATCTAGCCTAAACTCCGAAGATCAGGGACTTTATTCTGTTCACCACTATCTCCTCAATTTTTTCCACTCATTCATTCATTTTTTAATTGAAGAAATGATTTTAACTTTTTCCCCATCTACCTCCTCCTCCCTCTCTCCTCAATTTTTTTAATTGCCCAGAGATTTAGTTCTGGATGTTTTGAATAAAAGAACATATAAATAAACACCAAGTACAGCATCTCAGGATCTCACAGGCAGAGAGAAAAATGTTGTCCCAAGCAACAGGCAGTCAGTTCTCAGAGGGACAGCTGGAAAAATAGTAAAAAGACCATAGTCTTCTAATAAGCTTTGTTTTTTGTGTTTTTGGTACAAACTTAATTTGATGAAACTGAATTCTTGTAATTATAGGTAAGTTATATAAATGCATGAATGAGTTTAAATGGACAAAAGTGGTGATATATGCTAAGGTCAAAGGAAAATAGCCAATTGCTTTATTAGAATGTCTTCATGTCTTTGAATTTGGACAAGGTAGATATCAAAGTAATATTATCTGAAAAGAGAACTTCATGAAACATAAGACAACACGTGATGATTCATCCATATACTTCATCTTCTCCTTACAAAAAAAAAAGGAAGAAATATGTAAGGTGATGGATGTGTTAATTAACTCAGTGGGGGAAATCCTTTATACACACACACAGACACACACACACACACACACACACACAATCAAATTATCATGTTGTACATTTTACATATCTTACAATTTTACTTGTTAATTATACCTCAATAAAGCTGGAAATAAATACTTCAGTTTTGGAGATTATTATTTCTCCTAGAATGGGTTTTTAACACTTCTTTGAAAAAGGTATGTGGGAAGCCTTTTCAAGTGAAATCAGAATTTATTTGGTCAAAATATTTTTAAGGGCTGAAGACACCATTTGTGTATCCCCCTTCCTTGAGTGCTAAAAATTAACTAGTTAAATTTTTTGTATTCATTTCTGTATTTCCTGGTTCTAGTTAGCACTTAGAGAAAGATGGAGAAAAAGGTTTAACCCCATCCCAAGAAGAAGGCAGTGTGTATTTCGAGCCGTGTAAAATTCCTGCTCTATCTTACATTCTTTCTTAGTTTGTTATTTAGAATCAAATTCATTGTATTTTGCCAATATTTTGGTTCTGAATTATGTCTTTTCTTATGTGTTGCATGCCACTGCATCAGCGCTAACTCCTGGTGACCCTGTGAATGAACGATGTCCACTGTCCTATCCTCAACAGCCCTGCTCAGCTCCTGTAGACTCATGCCTATGGCTTCTTTTATGAAGTCATTCTATCTCATATTTGATCTTCCTCTTTTTCTGCTGCCCTTTAATTTTTCCCAGCATTATTGTCTTTTCCAAAGAACCCTGCCTTCTTATGATGTACCCAAAGTAGGACAGCTTCAGTTTTGTCATTCTCGCCTCCAGCGATGTTTCAGGCTTCATTTGCTCTAGCTAGAACTCACTTACTTGTTCATCTTTCTGGCAGTCCACGGTCTCTGCAGATCTCTCCTCCAAAATAGTTCAAATGAATATATTTTTTTCTATTAGCCATAAAAGTCCAACTTTTGCATAGATTGGGAATACGAGGGTGAAGATGATTTTAGACTTGGTCTCTAATGACACATCTTTCATCTTGGTGATTTTTTCTAATCTTTCCATTGTTGCCTTTCTGAGTCTTAGCCTTCTCTTGATTTCTTGGCTGCAGTCTCCATTTCAGTTGATAACTGAACTAAGGTAAGCAACTTTAACATAGATGATGAAGACATGTCTTTTCCCAATGACTTGTTTTTTTAAAAGACTTGTTTTGCAAAATTGAAATTAAGTTTAAAATAATAAAATTGAGTTGTTTTCTTGTTACTAAATTTTGAGAGTTCCTTATTATATGCTGGGTACAAGTCCTTTATCAGATATATTATTTATAATAATATTAGTAATATTATTTATAAAATATTTGTAAATATTTTCTTCCAGTGTATAGTTTGTCTTTTTATTTTCTTGGTAGTGTCTTCTGAGGAGCAGGAGTTTTTAATTTTGACATAGTTTAATATGTCAAAATTTTCTTTTATGCCTGTGAGTCATATCGTATCATACCATTTATTTTATGGCTCGTGTCTATGAGCCAATCATATCTTATCTATTCAGTCTTTGCCTAAACTGAGAGCACAAAGATTTTTTTCCTATTTTTTCCTCTGGAAATATTATAGTTTGGAGTTTTACATGTAGTTCTATAATCCATTTTGAGTTAATTTTTGTATATGATGGGAGGTATAGATCCAAGTTCAATTTTCTTGCCCATGGATACCCAAATGTTCTAGTACCATTTGTTGAAAAGCCTATCATTTTCCCCAGTGAATTGCCTTTGCACCTTTGTCAAAATTTGGTTGTGTATATATGTGTTGGTCTATTTGGGGGTTCTTTCTTTTCCACTGATGTTTTTTGTCTCTCTTGGTGCCAATATCTCACTATCTTGATTACTGTAACTTTATAATAAGTCTTGATACCAAATAGTGTTAGTCCTCTAATTTTGTTCTTTCTCAAAATTATTTTGGCTAGTCAAGGTTCTATGCATTTCCATATGAATTTTAGAATCAGTTTGTCAATTTCTATTAAAAAACCTGCTGAAATTTTTATTGTGTTTGTGTTAAATTGACAGACCCACTTGGAAAGAATTGAGATCTTAACAATACTGAGTCTTCCAACCCATAAACACAGTATATATCTCCATCAATTTAGGTCTTTAATTTTTCTAAGCAATGCTTTGTCATCTTCAGTGTTTAAGTCCTTCACATATTTTGTCAGATTTATCTCTGAGTATTTCATATTTCTGGATGCTGTTATAAATAGTATTGCCTTATTTCCATTTCTGATTGTTTGTTACTACAATATAGAAATAAAATTTAGTTTATTAATTTTATAATCTGCCACTTCGATAAACTCATTTATTTGTTCAAGTGTTTATTTTACAGATTCCATCAGATTTCCCACATAGATGATGTCATCTGAGAAAAAATTGTATACTTAAATCTTTTCAATATGGATGAATTTTATTCCTTTTGCTCGCCTAGAATATTTAATACAACATTGAATAAAACTATAAGGATGGACATCTTTTCTTGTTCTTGATCTTAGAGGGAAATTGTTTTTACTCTCACCAGTAAGTATGATGTTAGGGGTAGGTTTTTCATTAATGTGCTTTATAGAGTTGAGGAAATGTCTTCTATTTCTAATTTACTGAGAGTTTTTAATCAATGTAAATGAAAGTTAGATTTTATCAAATGCTTTTTATGAGTGTTTTGGGATGATCATATGATTTTTTTTCTTTTTCTTTAGTTGGTTACTATGTTGAATTAATGATAAACCAACCTTATTTCCCTGGTATAAACCCAACTAGATCATGATGTATTACATTTCTTACATATTTTTGGATTTGATTTGCAATTTTTTATTTAGAATTTTTGCATCTATTTTCATGGGAAATATTGTTCTGTCATTTTCTTTTCTTGTAATGTCTTTGGTTTTGGAGTAAAGATAATGCTGACTTCATAGAATGATATGAGAAGTAATCCTTTCTATTCAGTCTTCTGTAAGAGTTTGTGTCAAATTGGTATTATCTTTTTCCTTGAATGTTTACTTTAAATCAACAGCAAAGCTATCTAAGATTTGTGTGTGTGTGTGTGTGTGTGTGTGTGTGTGTGTGTGTAGGGTGTTTAACTCTAATTTCAATTTATTTTATAAATATGGAGATATTTAAGGCATCTATATCTTCTAAGTGAGCTTAGGTGGTTCATGTAGTTCAAGAAATTTGCCAATTATATATAAGTTGTTGAATTTTTTCACATGAAGTTGTTCATAACATTTTCCTATTATTATTTTAATATCCATATGATCTGTAGTGATGTCACCTTTCTCATTATTAATATTGGTAATTCGTATTTTTTCTCTTTTTTCCTGATTAATCCACTTGAAAGTGTAAAATATTATTGATCCTCTCAAACAACCAGCTTTCAGTTTCATTGATTTTTCTCTTTTGATTTTTATTTTATTGATTTCTGCTCTGATTTTTTTTCCTCTATATACTTAGAGTTTAATTTTCTCTTTTTAAAATAAGACCTCCAGGTGGATTATTTATTTTGCCTTCCTGTTTGAAAGATATTTTTGCTTGAACTAGAATTTTATCTCTCTATCACCCAAAAAGCATAGTCACTGGTTTCAAGCAATTTGATTGTGAAGTCCCTTGGTATAGTTTTCTTAATCTTTCTTGTGCTTGAATTTGTGGGTTTATAATTTTCATCAAACTTAGAAAATTTTGGGTATTACTTTTTAAAATATTTTTTCTGCCTTCCCCGACACTCTCATCTCTTTTGGTGACTCAAATTGTACATATATTAGTTTACTTGAACTTGTCCAACAGTTCACTGTTGCCCTGCTCATTTTTAAAAATTTTCATTTCTCACTACGTTACATTTTGGATAGTGTCTATCATTTTGTCTGAGAGTTTACTTTTTTTTTTTTTACCTCCAATGTTTAATCTGCTGCTAATACCATCCAGTGTATTTTTTTTTTTTAATCTCATTGTATTTATCATCTCTCAAAGTCCTATTTGGGTCCATTTTTTATATCTTTCATGTCTCTTTAACTTTTTGAACATACGAAATACAATTATAATCACTGTTTCAATCTTCTTGTCTATTTATTCTAACATCTATTTAGTTCTGAGTTTATTTTGATTGGTTAATTATTTCCCTTATTCTAGGTTGTATTTTTCCTTATCCCTAGTAAAACTTTGCATGCCTGTCAATTTTTATTGTATGTTAGTCACTGAATTTTACCTCATTCTGTGTTTTATATTTCTATAAATATTCTTGCACTTTTTTTCTGAGACACAGTTATGTTACATGAAAATGGCTTGATTTTTCCAGGTCTTGTTTTTTGTGGATTATTAGGTAAGATTATAACAGTCCTCAGTATAAGGCTAATTATCCCCTTCTACCAAAATAACACTCTTTCGAATATTCTATCCAGTGCCCCATGAACCATGAGGTTTTCCAGCATGATTTCTGGGTGCAAGCACTATTCTGACTCTGTGCTTCCTCTCTCGCTTCCAGGTGATTCTGTCCCTGGTCTCAGGAAGTTTTTTCATGTACATGTGCTAGTCAGCACTCAGCTGAAAATTTAAGAGAAACCCTGCAAATCTCCAGGTATCTCTGCCCTGTAAAGCTCTTCCTTTCCCATTACCTTTTTCTATTAAATCTATCCATCTTATTCATGAGACTTTTAGTTCCATCTCAAATCAGGGAATTATCCAAGCTCACCTGGGTTCCCTCTTTCCTGCACTACAGACTGGAATCTCTCTTAAGACAGCAAGTTGGAGTAATCATAGGGTTCTCTTCATTTGTCTCCTTTCTTTGAGGAATCACTGTTCTTCCCTGCATCATGTCCAGTGACTTGAAATCCATTGTTTTATATATTTTCTTCACTTCTTGATTATTTAAGGTGGGAGAACAAATCCAGTTCCATTATTTCATGTTGGCCAGAAATGTAATTCAGTTCCTGACATATTTATTTGGAGAAGAATAATGGATACTATTCATTGTCAGGAAAGAAAGAGAAAGAGAGGAGAGGGGGGTGAGAGAGAGAGGGAGGGTGAGGGAGGGAGAGGAGAGAGAGAGGGAAAGAGAGAGGAAAAGAAAAGAGAGAAAGAAAGAAAATATTTGGTTTTAAACAAATCTAGAAAGATGTTAGGAGGCAGCAAAAATTTTTGACTGTGAGGAAAAAAGAATAATGTAGAGTTTTTTAATGAATTCAAATTTATTTCATTTAAATGGTAGTTTCTTATGGTGAAATGATATACTTGCAACTTTTTGTGTTAAAAAGACTTTCATTTGATTTTTTTTTTTACCTTGCAAAATAAAAATTGGTAACTCTTTCAACTTAAAAAAACTGGCCTATCAAATTCTAAAGTCTGGGAAAGAATGACAAACTTTAGGATTAAGAGCAGGTGAACTTCAGGTGGCTGAGAAATAATTGATTTCTGAGGTGACAGATAAAAAACTATGAGCTCTTTGAAGGTTGGGATTGTATCTTTTATTAATAATTTTATCTCCAGTTTTCAGCACATAGTTGGTGCTCAATACATGTTTATTAAATTAATGGATTTGGTGCTATAAACCAAGGACTGCTGGTCTGATAGGCCAAGGAATTTTCCAGTGCAGCTTTCTTCTGAATTGATGTGCTTCATTAAAGTAGAAACAGTGCCGACTAATTGGCTTTGACACAGGCTAATTTGCCCAGGTTACTGATGTGGCTCTTACACACCCATCAGTAGAGGACCTGAGGCCAAGGACCTAATGAGTGGGCAGGATCTTAGACCACTACAACACAGACAGGGAGAGAAGAAAATGCAGCATCAACTGGATCTGTGAACACGGGACCTGGGAACACAGACACAAAATCGGCAAAAAATTGACCAGGAAGACACATATCCCGTGTGTTACAATGCTGGCTGATCATTAAAATCATTTCAATTGCTCTATTTGAAATTCTAGAATTTAAAATCCACGAAATTGCCAGTGTAAAGGACAGGAATTGGATTATAGTGCGTAAATTAAAATTGGTAACTCTTTCAATTAAAAAAATAAAAAACAAAAAACTGGCCTATCAAATTCTGCAGTCTGGAAAAGAATTATCCACTATTTCCAACAGAGAACCTGACAGCTGAGGAATAATTGTAATATTCCTTAAATGTGCATACATGTATATCTAGTTGTAGCATGCATAAAGCTTGATTCCTGTCCTTTACTCTGGCAATAATTTCATGGACTTTAAATTCTGGAATTGCAAATAGTTTTATTTTATAAAAATATTTAATAAGGTTCAATTTTAAAAATTAATACAAACTAAAACATGAAGAGAAAGAAGAAAATGGAAAGTTGGTACCATGAGGGAACAGATATTTAATTATAAGAGAATCTTCTGCATTCGCACTATTTGAAAGGAAGGATTTACAAGTTAATTATTTTGTCTTGTTTCTCCCTGAAGTCTTCTTACTGAATGTGCTGCTACAATCTTCCCCACCTCCTGAGCAGCCTCAGCAGAAGCACAGCCCACAAACCTTCAGGACTTTGGACAAACTGCCTTTTGTTTAGAGGATCTAAGGGAATGGAGAAGCTTTCTCTGGGGCCTGAAAGTGTCAGTCAGAGAGCGAATGTTTAGTGTTGTGGGTTGTTCAGTGCCAGCTCTGATCTCAGCTCTCAAGTGGCAGCAGCACCCTGTGTTCTTTGGCAAATGCATCCGTTGGCAATATGCAGAGCCGTCTAAAGCATGGGGTCCAGGTCAGGGGCCCTCTTGCCTGGGACTAAGGCTGGTACTGGGTCCCTTTGCTTCTCATGGAAGGGGGTTTGCTTAACAAGCTTTCAGCCATCTTATGGGACCACAGAGACCACCAGAAACTTAGACTTCCTATTACTACTACTTTGGCTTCATAGGAGACTGAGAGGTGATTTGTGGCCTCTCCTGACTTCTACTCCCTTTCTGATATTCTCTGCCTGTGCCCTGGAAGGTTTTCTTATTCCTCTCCTCCCTCTTAGCCTGTGGTTACTCTCTTCAGTTTGTCTGAATCAAAGTTTTTAGCTAGGTTTAAGGAGGCTTCCATGTCTATGCTTATAGTTCATGAACCATCAAGGTCATGGATGCCTTTGATAACATTTAGTGCTGTCCAGAAGAAATATAATATGAACCACAAATACAAACCAAATATATAATTTTATATTTTCTAACAGCCATATCAAGAGTATAATGAAGTAGGTGAAATCAATTTTAATAATATATTTATATATTATATTTCATATATATAATATATAATATATAATACATAATGATATATTTCTAATATAATATATTTAATGTAATAATATATTTTATTTAACTTAAATATCCAAAATATTATTTTAATATTTAATCAAAATTAAAAGATTAATGAGGATAAACTTTCCATAAAGGATTAAATAGCTAGTCTTCCTTCATCCTTGCCTTAAAAAGCATTTTAAAAAGCTGTTAAGTTCTTAAAAGTTGAAAATAATTTTATATTGAGAAGACAGAATAAAAGAATGGGTAAGGGCTCTCAATCTTCATTTTTTTTTTGTTCTTTTTAGACACTTGGAAATTTTCTCACAATGTATTTGTGAAAATTCAGGCAGAAATGTCTGTCTAAATAAATCTATTTCTCTAGAAAACGTACTAACTGCTTTTAACTGATTTGGCCCCATAAATCCTTTTGGATATTTTCTCCCAAAATAAGATTGTAATGTGGTAATCTTTTCAGTGTAAGAAAGCATACAATTTCTAAGAAATTTAAGAATCAATATTTTAGAGGCACCCCAAGCCCCAGACATATTTTTTGCATGGACACTGTCCATCTAACTAATTTGAGTCACCCCAAATTTGTGTGTCAACACCATTCTGGCAGGCCAATCTCACATGTTCTCATGTGAAAATACTTGTTGAACAGTGGCAGCAGTCCATTTGCTCAGCCACCCTTCTGGCCTGCGTCTAGAAGTTCCTAGAGGCATCTGATTGAGCCCATATACAAGGTGGAGAGCACATAAAGTTTCTGCTTTGGGCAAAGGATGCCATGCCTATAGGGCAGTGCCATCCTGTCAATCACAGATACTGGAAGAGGCTTGGAAAAATTTAAGAAAGGCACTCCCAAGCTTGGGCCCCACTGCTGATCTTGGTTTAAAAGATAACGCTTTGTGTGTGTGTGTGTGTTTTTTTATACTTCATTCACTCCAATAATATTTATCATGTGCCATTGACCAGGCTTTGCAATAGGTGTTGAGGTGAGCAGTGGTGAATAAGCACGCTCTCAAGGAGTTTACAGTCTAGAGGGTGTTTCTCAATTCTAGTTATTAATTAGAATTATTTTGGAAAGCTTTTAAAAAAATACTTGTTCCCACACTCCACCTTAAACCAATATATTGAAATGTCCTGGGGCCGGGGCCCAAGCATCAAATGCTTTAAAATTCCCCAGATGATTCTAATGTGCAGCCAGGGTTGAGAACTACTGACTTAGTGGGTAAAAAATGACACTGACTGAATGTCTCCTGTTTCTGTTCTCTGTGGCATCTGATCTATCCCAGCAGATCCCGAATCCCTTTAAGAACTTGGACAGGCTTTGTTACAGGACTGTTTGCCTGGCGAGTTCTTTCTGCCACTGGAGGTGTACAGTGGCTCTTATGTGCCATTGTGAAACCATCCAAAGACGGTTCACCAGCTGACTGCAGTGGACAAGGCTTTACATCATATTGGGGACTGGAGGACATCAATTCTTTTGTGACTTCCATGACATGTTTTGGCCTAGAGCATAAAATTGGTTGACTGCGAAGCCGGTGAGGCAGCTTTCCAAACCACCTGAAAGGACTATGGGAACCAATTTTTTGCCACTTTTTGCTAGACAATTTAGGCATCTTAATTTTCTGCCAGCTTTTGGAATTTAGTGAATAAATCTCTTTAAACTACAAAATGTTTATCTACTTCAAAACTCAAAATGAAGCTTATAAAGTTTGTTACAGATGAGCTTCAAAGGGTGGAAACCATATATTTTTTACTTAATAGTTTTTAGACAGTTTTCACTTACATTCTTCTCTATTTCATAATCCTAATTCCCTTAAATAAAAATGTGATTTCCTATATCAAGCATGGCTGGCTCCCTGAAATGGACTGCAGATAATTCCGCTTGATATCTGCTGTGTTTGTAATTTATTGGTGCTGCCAAGTACTGACTAAATAAATTGTATTTGTCACTCCCAGTGGGGTTCTCCTTATGCGTTCAGGCTGGGCAGCTTTCTCCATCTTTCCATCGTATTTACTTAACAACTTTTGTGTTTTGTGCAGTTGTAAATAGCATTTTATTTAGAACTTTAGAAATCATAAAAATGACATAATTTTAAACATGCAATTATGAACCAAAAAATTGAATCAGAAAAAGAGAAAGCAAAAATATCTGTTTGGGGGCGTCACCATCATTTCTAACATTCTTTTTCTTTTATTTTCTTTCTTTCTTTCTTTTTTTTTTTTTTTTTTTGAGGGTGAGAGTGGAGATGGTTTCTAATGAAGCTCTCTCATGAAACTGGAAAATTCCCACAGCTGAAAGTCTGGCTATCTGTCAGCCACAGAGCTGACAAAGGTTTCCTGGCACTGAGAGAAAATGGGAATGTGAGGAAAGTCAGGAATAATGAGCCCTGCTTGTTTCCCACTTTATATTATACAGGATTTTAAAAAGATGTCATCAAAGAAAAATTCTGCAAAGAGTTCTGAGCTCTGCTGTTGATGTAAATGTCCGCAGTTTGACTTAGAGAGGGCCCTGTGTGTGATTTCATGAATTCATTCTTCCAATGAAACTCATTGCCACCTGAGGTGCGCCAGTCTCCCACACTCAGGCCCCAGAGCTGAATTAGACATTTTCCCTGTCCACAGAGAATCCTTATATCCTCTTGTTGAGGTCCTTCCCTCAAATTAGATGGATCAGAACCTTAATTTCATCAATTTGCCCAGGAATGTTCACTCTATAGAGAGTTGACTCATCCTAAACAAATCACAACAGAGTATAAATATAAGTTGCTCAAGGCCATACAGCTAGCAAGGGACGAAGCCCAAGTTCCAGTAGGCCTGCCTGATTTCAGAGCTCTTCCAATTCAATGATTTTGATCTCATTTAAATGATATCAAAGTCTATCTGCTGAAAAGCATTTTATTCTTTCTGTTTATTCCAGATGTCATTCGCTTATTTAAGGCAATCTAATTTACCTTTCTCAAACAATATTTCAAAGAAATTTGAATGCAATTTTTTCCCATTTGGTTTCTTAACCTTGGATGGAGCAGAAATTGTCCCAATTTGGGGAACAATCTGCGAGGATCTAAGCATGCCACAAGTGCTTTTTTTCATCATGATCCCACTGAGAAAAAAGAAACTTAGACATTCTTTTTTTCCTCCTCTGTCTTTCTCTATCTTCTTTCCTTTTTTTCTTTTTTTGTCTTTCTTCCATTCTTCCCTTTATTCTTAATTTAAAAACACCATATATTAGGCCCGGTGTACACATATCTTAGTGAGAAGAAACATATGTATGCAGATAATTATCAGGAAATATGATATATAGAACAATAAAAATATATTCGAATTATATTTACAGCCCAAAAGAGAGTGTGATTCATTCTACCCTGTAGAAGGTGGGACCAAGAAATCTTTCACAGAGAAGATGCTTGATCGAAGTGTTGAAGAATGAATAGGCAAGAGAAGATGATTTGGGGAGAGAGCAGAGTCTGAAAAGCCCAGGTGTGTGTTTGTTGGCTGCAGGTTTCTATACAAGTGACCACCAGATGCAACATTAGGAAGAGGAATGGAGGTGTAGAAGGGTCAGGGCTGAACAAGTATTATATTGATATTGGCAAAGCATGTGCTGATTCCAAAGACACTGTATCCTGCTGCTCTCATTATTGTTATAGTAACAAGTGAGGCAGCTGTAGGATGGCACCCAGCCAGTGCATGCTGATGAAATGAAGATACTAAATGCTTAATTTTTTATCAGAACCATTTCTGTTTGTTATAAAAGCCACTCGAGATGGTACAAATTAGAGCAAGATTGTGTTACAAGGCATCGATTTTCTCACAAATATTCAGTGCAAGGAGAATGGCATCTTTACGATGAGTTGGATTAATCCATGATGATGGAGATGAGGTCCACCTTCCCTGAAGCCTGGCTGCACAAGATCAGAGTTCTGTCAACAAAGAAGGAGGAGGAAATGGTTGCTGGACAGGCAAGCACTCCACAATGTCTGCTATAGTGAATAAGGATATGAAGAGAATATCTCATTGACCTTTGCAGTTAATACAAATGAGGCATCTGTGTACTTATGAAGGAGCACTGAATATTCTCTCTTCTTTAGCAATATACATGTTATTGTAGGCTACATATAATGCAGAGAACTTTCTGATAGTTTGTTTTGTTTTATTGTATCTTTACCTATAATCTTCAAAACAGAGCTTTATAAATATTAGTGCTATTAAATCTATTCATCATCTGCAAGAGACAGAAAATTTAAATTTGCATTAATTCATTCAATATTATGAATACCTGCAGAAGGCAAACATTTTGTTTTCTGGTAAAGGTAGTCTTTTTTTTTTTAATTGAAAATAGTAAATAAAAATGTTTTCTTTGGAACAACAAAAAGGAAACCATCAGGGTTGCTAGATGCCCTCAGATAGCGGCACCTACCCAGTCTGGACCACTTGCTCATCTCTGAATTATTATGCAAGAAAGAAAAAAAGTTCTATCACCTTGGAGACATTTTATTTTAGAATCTATGTATTACAGCAGCCTCTCCTAACTAGCAGATTTGCTACCTTTTCTTTTTTAAGGGAGGAGGGTGGCAAATCTTCCAATTTTGTCATAAGAACCTGAAATTTGGAATTTTATGTAAAATTTACAAATCTTTTTTTTCTTAAGGTTTACTATTAGTTCAGTATTATTTGAATTCTGTTTGGGCCAGAATCACATATCAGTGCATCACCACTTCCCCTTTGGCATTGCTTCTTGTCCCGGACGCTTCTTTGCTGTGTGACTGGATGCTTCTATGTCTGTGCCTCATATTTTCCCTCCACAACAGGCACAGTAACATTTGCAGGGAGGCAGAGAGAGGATCCCTGGTCAACATTTGAAAAGAGGTATGAAAGATAGGATATAAACCCTCCATGTCAGTTATTTGGTACTTTATAAAAAGACCAATTTCTCAGGTGGAAGTATAACAGAGCATCCAACTCTTCAAATCAAGAATGTAGTAGATCATGGCAGATGGAAAGACATCCTACGGATAGAGAAAGGCTGAGTGGAGTAGTTGAGTTAATATGTGTAAGGACTTAGAACGGTACTGGCAAACATAAGTGCACACATAAGGTTGGACACTAGTATTACACAACTTGCCTAAGATCACAGCCAATAAGCAGAGGAGTAGATGGACCTCCTGGACTGACCTTCAGTGTTTCAACTTGTTCACACATTTTTGTCTGCCTTTTTGGTCTGAATTCTTGAATTTTTTTTTGATTTTACCTTCTATATAACTAATTCTATCTTTAAGCACATTCACTATTTAGTTCAATATTTTAGTGATTATTTTTTATTTGGCAATCATATTTTTATTTTTCAATAATTTTTCTGGTGCCCTGGCAGCTTATTTTCCTATGGCAACCTGTTCTTATATTATGGATGTAACATCTTTTCTTTATAGGAGGACACTAATTTAAAAAAAAAATTATTTTAACTTTCTTTGGTTCTGCATTATTTCTATTTCTCCAGGGTCATTTAATATGTTTGCTCATCTTGATCATTTTCCTTTCTTCTATTGGCCTTCCTGAAATATCTGATGGTTTTTCATTGGCTATTAATATTTAGAAATAAAAACTTAGGTCAATTTGTATAAAGAGTTAGCATGATTTCCCTCTGCAACTTGTGTAGGTCTTTCTTCCCAGCAGGCTTCTTCTAAGGATTGACTTCTAAGGTGCACTGGTTGTGCTGACAGACTTAATTTTGGGGTTCATGGATATAGAGCAGACAGGCAGCCTGAATGCCTTCAGTTACCTCAAAGGAAGACTTGACTTTGGCCATGAAAGGTGTTCCATACTTATTTCCCAAGTGGATCTACTTTCCTATCTGGTCTCTCTCCATGCGACTGCCCATTCCAGAAGTGGGAGGGAAAGGGTGGTCTTAGGGCACTTACGACTCTATTTTTCTTTCTGGTCCCTGTTTAAAAGGCTTTTCCAGGCAGATAACTCACATTCTCAAAAGATAATTGTCAGCATTTATCCTGTAGATAAATATTACTGTTCCACATGTAGTTTTTTCATTAATATGTGATGATTGACCATGTTACTCATATTTATTGACTTCAAGCTTCTTCTCTTACTATGGTTTATACTACTCTTATTGTTCAGATTCCATTTCTTTTTTTATATTTTAGTAAATCCTCATGATTTCTCACCCAATGATGGTACATACATAAATATAACTTTCTAAAGTATATCATTTCTACTTTTTATTTATTTCTTTGTATAACTTTTCATATAATTTGAATGGATTTGGAAGTGTGTGCTCAGATTATTTTGATTAGCCTTTTCTATAAGTAATTTTAAAATATCTTTTCTCTTTTGTCTTCTTAAAGTTTCTATTTAGGATTAACTATCAAGACAAGCTTACTTTGAAAAGCTGACAATGAAGAAGTATATGTTTGCTGATATAGCTGATATGTGTAATAAACAGAAAAAGGGAGCAGAAAAACACACCAGTAGTTTTACTAATTGTGCCCAAAACATTTACATCTAGATTTCAGAGTTCCTGGGAGAGCTTCAAGCTCCCACTAAGTGAGAAATGATTTAAAGAAGGTTGATTCTTTCTTGGCTTGCCCTGTACCACTCTCATATGGTTATCCCGCTGGAACCCTGAGACAATGAGAAGGATCCTATATTCTGATCCCTCTGTCTTCTTCAAGCCCTGTCACTCTGAGTCCTCATGGAATAAGGAGGGAGTGGCTTCGATAGCCCGGGTACTGATACAACTGTTCAGGGAGCTACCATGCTGTTGCAGGGTTTCCTACTGCAGCTCACTAGGTGCTCTTGTTATCTGAAGCTGAATGTCAACGCCTAAGCACCAATACCTGATCCTCAAATGCCAGGAAGATAAGATAAGGTGTGTGTGTGTGTGTGTGTGTGTGTGTGTGTGTGTGCGCGCATGCATTCACAGATTTGTGAGTTGGGAGGCAAGAAGTGGTTATAGTTCTACAATAGGAAGTAAGTTGATAATGACTATTGTGGGCAGGCCTCTGAAGTCATATACGTGGAATTCCAAAGGGCTCATAGATATTTTCTTCTTTAATGCCCCACTGAGGAGCTGCATTTGGATTGAAAATTCTCTTCCATCCTTGAAAATACAACCTGTTATGAACTGAATGCTTGTGTTGCCTCCAAATTCATATGTTGGAACTCTAACCCCTAACGTGATGGTGTTAGAAGGTGGGGACTTTGGGAGGTGATAAAGTTACAAGGAGGGAGCCCTCAGGAGTGAAAATTGTGCCCTTATAAAAGGGACTCCAGAGAGCTCTCTCACCTCTGCCCACTGTGTGAGGACACAGTGAGAAGTCAGCAACCCAGAAGAGACCCCTCACCGGAACCCCACCATGCTGGCACCCTGAGCTCAGACTTCCAGCGTCCAGCACTGTAAGAAATAAATTTCTGCTGTTTATAAGCTGCCAGTACTTCGTCATAGCAGCCCAAACTAAGACACGACTTAATTGTAGTTTTAGAAAAAGAAATAATAAAATAGTAATAAAATTAGAAATCCGTTATAGAAGGGAATATCTATACAATTTAGAAGCAATAAGTAAAATGACTGTTTGGTTCTCTTTAAAAATAAGTGTGTCACCTTTGCATCAGGTTCATCTTTTCTCCTCTGCCACAGAGGTCTCTGATGATCATGCCCCCAGCCAAAAATAGATGTTTGAGAATGTGCTTCAGTGTGGGTTGCTTTGTCTGTTTATAAATTGTATTCATGCACTGCCCCATAAATATGTTATGAATGTTAACATTTCCTATATTTCTACATATTTGATAATATATGAAGTAAAAAATTAAATAGCAAGAGAAATTTGAAGTTTCTCTCCTCATCTTAATAAATTTAGCATGTTGCCTATTCGCTATAGTCTTTCAATTTGATTCATTGAAAATAAATATATTTTAAAACTTTTTATGGAAATTAAAAATATGTATATGGAAAAGTGGACATGAATGCATAATTCCTATGTACTCATCACTCAGGTTTAATAATTAATGAATATATGGCAAATCTTATTTCATCTCTACTTCCTATATCTTCCTCACCCAAATTATTTTGAAGTGAATTCCAGATATAGAATAATTTTATTTTTAATACATCAAAATTATATTATACTTTACCTAATTAAAATAAAAGAAAATGAGTAAAAGAAGAAAGAGGGAGAGATAGAAAAAAGAAAGAAAGGAAGGAGGGAAGGAAGAAGGCAGGAAATACTGAGGGAAGGAAGGTATGAGGGAGGGATGGAGGAATGAACATAGTTTGGTTATGATTTTATTCCTGTATATGTAAATTCAACTCAAGTAACAAAAGTTTGATCTGGTGTAAGTTGATTTGCTTTATTTTGGAAATGATTCCAGTCAATAAGTATTTACCTTCAAAGAGTTCAGTTCTACTGCAGGCCCACTGACCCCAATGTCTACTTCAAACATTTTCAGATGGAATTCAGACTCTTTAGGACCATTTGATCCTACCCAGATGGTGGACCTTATGGGACCGGAACCACTGTACTCTGGGTTTCCTTGCCATTTAAAACAAACGAAATAAAACTCAACATTTTTCTGACCTTTGGTTTTATTTTTTCTTGTTTTCGCTTTGGCTAAGAGGCTTCAATAAAGATAGAAAAATGTAAAGCTACAGAGATTAAATACCAGCACACAACAATAATCAAATTTCACCCACAGAAGAATAATAATCAGGTAACTTTCCTACATCCTCAGATACAGATAATCATTTCCTGAGATCAAAAATACAAGACCCTGTTCTTGTGGGCACTGGATGAAAAGACACGGGTTTATCTTGTGCTGAGGCCAAGGCTATTTTAGGAACTGACCTTGGACGCTGCTACCTCCAGAGGGAGTCCTGCAGCAGCCAAATGTGAAACTCATCTGCAAAAGGGCCAAAACTAGTTTGAACTGCCAAGGCAATGTTTATGGAGTGAGGCAATATTTCTCCTAAAGAAGACCAAAATGTTGGTATTCAATGAATTAAACATCAATGGTAGCAATTTCAGATAGCAAGTCCCTTTGATGCTGGGCCAGTGTAGCCTCCTAAATCCATAGATAAGGGCAAGTGTTCAAGCAAGACAGTCTAATGTAGCCAATTACATCTCCTATGTTTTACAAGTAACAATTATAGGAGTCCAGCCAACTGTGCTACCTGGGAAACTCTTTGAGCTAAAACATGCAGACACTTAGGGTAACACAACTCTAGACAGCCACAAAAGCCCACCTTGATCATGCTTCATGATATACATGTTACATAAGCTACGTAAGCCACTATGAGATCCTGAAACTCAGAGTTCTCATCCACAAAGTCTTTTGTCAAGGAAGAATAACTTAGGAAAAAAATCTCCTCTAACATAAAGGAACATGAGATTTGTTATTTAAAATCAGTAGAAAATCTAAACTAAAGTCTTAACACTAGTCATCAGTCTGGAGCTACAATGACCATTTAATAATTCCTGAGTGTTTTGGGGACCGCAGTGAGACTTGGGCTGAGGCCTTATAGTTTTCAGATTTTCATTCTGTTGAGGGTCTTTTATCCTTTTCCTTGAGGATAAGAGTGATAAATGTAATACTGCTGTTTTTTATTTGTAATCCTTGTTATTCAAAGCAGTCCGAAGACCTTCAAAGAGTAGATATACTTGTAGACTAGATATCATAAATATTTTTGAAATAAGGCAGGTTATTATTTAAACAAAAAACTTAACTTAGAGACTAATGTAAAATGCATATGTTCCTGCTTTTAAACATGATTCAACTCAATAAAGAAAACCCTCCCATAAACTTAGTACCATTTGTATTATTCAACTAAGCATTATGCTCTCTGAGCAATAAATTCTAATCATAAAATACCAATTTTTCCAGTATGCACCCTAAAAGCACCAACTGATAAGATTGATTATCTGTGACATCCCAGAGAGAATACAGGAGAGCAGAAAAAACCTAGACCAAGAAAACCAGGGGCATTTTTGGGCATCACAGAGATATGATAAGGGAAGAAACTTGACTTTTATAGGATTCTAATTAATTTTTAATCAAATTGCAAGTAAAAATGCCAAATATTATTTGCCTGTTTCTTGACCCAACCAGACTTCACTTTCTGCATTCTGACTTCTTGCTTTTTTATTTACAAACAAAAAACAAAGTATGATATGCCCATTGTGAATTACTAACTTGATAGTGTTTCTGAAAAGTAAGGGCTATGGCTTACTATAGCTGATACTTACTATGGCCGATAAATCTAATGTTATTTTATATGCTCTGCTATCATGCTGCTTTCAGCTACACTGGCTTATTTCCCATGGAAATTGGTGAGTCAAAACAGAGACTCCTCCCAGAGCAGAAGTGTAAGTCAACATGCAGTGTAAGACCCCAGGAGTCCCTCTGATTCAAGTGTTCAATCACAAGAACACTCTCCAGGAATGATTTGATGATATGCAAACATGGGACACAGAGGAACCAGGCAGCAAGCCTTCCCTGGGGTCCCCTTGCCCCTTTACTTTAGTAGTAGTGCTCCCAACATTTAGGGAGCACGTGTTTGGTTCTATTAGCCCTCAGGAAAGACATAATGAATGAAATAGTAGAGCAAACCAGACCTGTTTAAGCAGATTATGCTTGTTTACTTTGACAAGAAAACTTTAAAAATATAGAGATTCCATCTTAAAAAAAAAAAAGTCAAAATCAGAGAAACCAAGAGCAGAGTGGTGGTTACCAGGGATTGGAGAGTGGGGGAATTAGGGAGTTATTGGTCAAATAGTACAAACTTCCAGTTATAAGGTCAACAAGTTTGGGGATCTAATGTTTAAGATGGTGATTATAGCTAATAATAGTCTGTGATATATATGCAAATATTGCTAAGAGGGTAGATCTTAAACATCCTCACCACAAAAAAGAAATGGTAATTATGTGACAGGATGGAGGTGGTAGTTAATGCTGTGATGGTGATACGTAAATGTATAGTACATAAATGTACGATGCATAAATGTATAAAATCAACACGTTGTACATCTTAAATTTATATAGTGTTATGTATCAATTATGTATCAATAAAGCTGAGGGAAGTTAAGTTAAAAATAAATAAAAGAAAAATGTTTTCTAGACCCCACCCTAGACCTCAGACTCTGCAGCTGGTACTCAGGGATCTCTATCTTTACGATGTTCCTAGGGTAATTATGGTACTCAATCAGGTTTAAGAATCGAGGGCCTAGATTTTCAAGTATGCTCCCAAATCCTACTGAGAATTTTAGTTTTAAATCTATTTCTTTCTCTTCAGGCTCTAGCCAAAGACAAAGCAGAATTATCATTCCTTTCCCAGGTCTTCATATTCAGAGAATGAATGTTGAATAATACCTCTCATTGCTTAACAAACATCTTTCATTTTACAAATGAAAGCATGAACCCATGAGATGTTGAGTACCTGGTTCACGCAGTACACTAAGGGGTACACCAGGGCTAGAAAGCTGGATGTTTTAGCCTCTATGGTCTATACCATTCCTTTTCCTCTCTTTTTAAACCAGCTTTACATCTATGCATGAGTTAGAAAAATGGAGGCATCTAGGGGGCTTTTTTGAAAAATCAGGCACAAATTAAGGTAAATGTAGATATTAACCCCCAAGCAACATATTCTTTCAGAAAGGAACCTACAGAATGAAAAGGACTTAAGAGACATATTAACCAAATACAGTGTTGTGAACCTTTGGACCTCGATTTAAACAAAATGTAAAAAAAAAAAAAAAAAATACAGACATTAGGAAAATAAAACTACCACCTAGATATTTAATTATATTAAAGAATCATGTTTAATTATTAAAAAGGTGACAATTTTTATCATGGTCCTATTTTCAAAGTCCTTGCATTTTAGAAATACATATGGAAATGTTTATGAATGCAATGATTTCTGAAATGCTTCAAATCCAATAGTGAAATGAGAGGGGAAAGTGGCTCTGATGAAACACGATTGTCCATGAGTTGATAATGATTGAATCTCAGTGAAGGGTGCATAAGATTTATTATGCTATTCTCTCTAATTATTCATATACATACTTTAAATTTCTCATAAAACATTTTTTAAAAAATCCATTTCTCTTAAGGGTTAGCTTACAGTCTTAGGGGTCATTTGATTTACTTACATAATAATATACTCATTAGTGAGGTCCACAACTTAATAGAATATTGATATCTTTATGTCATTCAGGAATAAAGTGCCTCAGCCTTCCATGAGGATCATTGTGAAGCATGAGATAAATACCAGTCATTTGAAGCAGAAACTATAGTTCTCTAATAACAGAAATCTCTTTCAAATAGCTGAATACTTCTATAACCTGTTACACTGCGAGGGGCCTAAAACTGAGATAGACTATAATAAATAATAAAAATAATAAAAGCAGTTTAGTAAGTGATAAGAATTATGAAAGTGCAATCACATATTTCATGAGATCTCAAAGCTCAAAATATGCTTGGGGAATTGTTAATCACCTCAAAGTAAAATGAGGATGTCCACCCAGTTCTGTCTAGGAAGTAACTTTCTAGTTAAGGGTCAAGTTTAGCACCAGTTTCCAAATATGCATAGGAAGCTGCAGGGTCCAGATGTCATGGCTAAACAGCTCTGCCTTTCTCCTTTCTCCTTACCCTCTACCTCCTTTCTGAATCTACAAAGGGGAGGATCTACCAGCATTCATTATGACTTCAGAGACAGCAGGCTCCCAAGTTAAATGAAACGTGTTGAGGGATTATTTTTAAACATTAATGAACGTGCTATTATTTCAAAGAAAAATGAACTATTTCTAATATTTCAATGAAACATGATTTTGCAGCACAGGAAAACACTGGAAATAGCTTTGTCTTACAACCTAGAAATAGCCATAGAGAACATAAGAGGAAACAGAGATAAATCTCTGGAAAGATAATGTTTTGTGTATTTATTTTTCTTCCAGAACGCCAAATAGTTACCTTGGCAGGCAGGATGCTCTGTAACTGGGAAGACTGGAAGGTGTTTACAGCAATTGAAACTTCTAGCAGTACATTTCCATGAGCTCATTACCAGTTCCAGTTGTACAGCATGAATATCCATGCAGTATAAACCCCTGCTTTGAGCTCTTAATTACAAAGTAGCAGAAATCAGATATGTGATTACTGTAACGTTATGACATCTTTTTAGATCCCTGCTTTGGTCACTGTTACTCAAAGCAACTCTAATGCCATTTTTTGCCTGCCTCTTTATGCTAATCGCCCAGCCCACTGGGCTCCTCCCCCTTACAGCCTCCCTTAAGAACTGTTCACTTTCACTTGTCACCGAGGGTACCACAGACCAGGCTTAGAAATCACTTGATTTAACTCAGCAGCACCTTGTGTATGTATTACTCTAGCAGTCTTATCTAAATACTTGGGGCATGAGATTTCATGACAGCAGGAGTCAAAAAATGCCCAAACTGTAATCTGTTAGAAATAGTTACTTTATAGGATTTTACATTATAAGGGGGAAATAGCATACTTTGAGCTATGAAATGTGCTTTGAAATGAAAGAAGAATTAAGTTGTGTTTTTATCCAAATGAATTGGCATCTTTGAATGTAGGGGAAGTTATATTGGTAAATATTTATTTCGAGAATCATGATTAGGAAACACTCGGAAGGCTATTAGAGAAGTAACTGTTTTAAACACAAGGACAGGATCTGCATGTACCTCTGTGGTTCTGGGTGTCTTATGAAGACTGTTTTAGGTGACTGGCCAAGAGAAGGAAATGCCCTAGAGCTACTGGAGCCACAGCCATACTGCCAGTACCATGTCTACTGTGCTCAGAGAAGGCAGCAGCCACCTGTTGTTCCACGGTTTGCACACCTGTAGCCTGAAGCTTCCGGAGGGCCAGCGACAGCGAGGTGAGTCAGTCAGGCTAAAGAGTTGTGTGTTCTGTGACCTCCTTGTCATTTGCATTTCTGGAAGAATGGTGGGCTAGGGAAGTATCTGGAGAATCTCTGGTTGTAAAATGCTTTGCAATTTTCCATTTTAAAATAGACATAATAGTGATGCATAAGGGTAGGTTAACTTGGATTCACTATTGATTTTTAAAGGACTGTAGAAGACCCTTAAGAATGCATATTCCTTGAAGTTGTCCTTCTGGAACTGATGTGCTTAAACTTTTAACCACTGTCATTTTTCTAGATTATGCTAAATTTTGTGTAATTCAAAACACCCATCCTGGCAAGGCTGAATTAGCTACAAGGGGAATTTGCTGAGAGTAGCTTTAAGTTAGCCTGGAACTCTCTCCCCTGTCCAACCACTAACAGTGCAATTTTAGTCTTAAAGTTTAAGCTTAATTTTATGTGAGTCTCTGGCTCATTCACTTGTGGGCAAAATAAATACACTCTTTCCCTTTTATAGTCTAGGAACAGCTGGAGACAGGCAGGGAAAAATGTCACATTTCACATAAAGGGTCCTCATCCAGACTAAGGTATCTACCTTGCAGCCATTTTCACCATCAGTCTTTTTAAATTTTCAAGTCCACTACTCAGCCAGCTACATCGATTAGTGCCAGATGGAAGACATGCATAGACAAGATGATCCCTCCAATTCATTCTGCCAGGAACAGCAAAGGACCCTAATAGAAAATACTAGATGCTGTCACAGATGACATTATCACCCTCCAGAGGTTAAAGATTTACTCTAGACATTTCTAACTTCTCCTCAATAACCTGTGATGGATCGGTCCATGTACATTCAAAACTAGGATATAAGCTCTTTATTATTTTTCCATAGACACTGTGTTAGATTTCAGTGGCATGGAGAGTGTTGGCTAAAGGGCTGAAAACTTCTATTTCCAAAGTGGTATCTGTACACTAACATGTGTGTGAATGTGTCAGGCCACCTCCCTGCATCTGGACTTAAGGCTGTACAAGGCTTAGCATAGTGTGGGTAAAAAATACTTCATATTAAATTAAAACAGAAGACTTTGAGGCCATTCTGTACCATGAGGGCTCATGTAAATTATTTTGAACTAACCTTTGAATCTAAAGTCCTGGAATGTACCAGGATTTAATCATAGCATTGTAAAACATTCTTGCTCCTCTGTTAGTAGACAATCCTAAATCATCATAGGTTTTTGTTTGCTGTTCATTTGGTTTGAAATATTTAAAGCTACCCCCCCCCCAACCAACTGCAGATGTAATATTTGTGATGTAAAATTTGCTGGGGGTAGCATAAAAGAGATGGTAAAAATCACCTGTGAAAATTACCACCTAGAGATAGTTGCTTTACATAACATTGAATGTAAAGTCCTTTAGCCTTTTCTTCTATGCACATATAAAAATAATTCTTTTGCTTGATTTTTAAACAAAAATAGACTTACTTTTTACATAGTATTTTGTAAACTGCTTTTTAACTTAATGATAGGTTGTGAACAAATTTCCATGTCATTATATATGTCTACAACCTTATTTTTAACAGTTGTATACTATTCCTTCATGTGGATGTATCAAAATTTCTTCAGGCATTTTCCTACTGTTAGATATTTCACTGATTTCCAGATTTTTGCTATTACAAACAACACTGTGTTTGTTCATTTTATTTATTTATTTATTTATTTATTTATTTAGCCAAATGGCCCTCTAATTCACAGTGTAGGGATATATGTTCTCAGTAATACTGGGTATTATTTTAAAATTATTTTCCAATTTTATAAGTAGAAAATAGTATCCCATTGTTGTTTTAACTTAAGGCAGGCCGTGTTGATGGTCTCTCCATTACTGGCCACATCCAGAGCAGCCTGGAAATATCATTATGATGACATACTTCCCAAAATACCAGCACGACTAAAAGTCTGGTCTCCTTTCTCAGACTGAAGTTTTTGCCTAGAACGTTTTAAAAGCAGCCATATTCTTCCACAGTCAAGCCTCGAAATATCTGCCCACATAAACCACAATATATAGAGTTGTGATGCATACTAATGCAATCCAGACTAACCACTGAATGCTACAAGAAATGTCAATCTGAGTTGACAAGTGACACTGAGCAGTGTTTGCTATGCTGCTAAATAGCATTCCAGTTACTGTCCTAGAGTTTAAAAGTATTCATTCAGTGCAGTGGCCTGGATTTTTCCCTCCAAGCTATATTTGTACCTTGCCGTTATGCAAAGTTCAGTGAAGGTCCAAGGAAGGAAAGTCATTAGTTTCAGAGGGTGAGGTCTGGCTGTGGCTTTATTCACTGGGACATTCTGGGTTCATGACTTTGGCCTACTCCCAACCAGACCAAGGTCCCACCTCTTCTATTTAACATAGAGACCATCATTCATTAACATTTAACTCTTCAGAGGGCATGCCTTTCTAACATACTTTCTAACCCTCCAGGCTTTATGTCATCTCTGAAGTATTTAACTCTTTCTACCTAGTCACTTACAAAATCTACTTTTTGAGTGATCACATAGAGAGAAGTCACTTACTCATCAGCAATCATCTGTACAGTGACTATGCAAAGCACTGTGCCAGATGCTGGGCATGTATATTGACCCAAGCCAATTAAGCCATGGTTTGTAGTCCACGTGGAGTTATACCCTATGGCAACAAATGCTATACCAGTGCAAAACAGAAGTCCAGTAGGCTTCCCTCCCTACTTGTTGCTATTTTGTAGCTTCTTCTATGACATTTTAAATCTATTTACCTATAACATTGATCTAAGACCACCTGTCTAAACATTAATTTATATGTCTGTAAAGCTTCAACAAAGTTTGGTACGCATTACATGTACTAGGCAGACTTAACCATCCTTATGTTTTATAATGCTTTAAAATTCACAAAGTGATTTCAAATACATTATCTCATTTAATTCTCACAATAACCAGGTGAGGTAATATATTAATCAAAGTTTTTCAGAGAAACAGAATCGATAGGATGTGTGTGTGTGTATGTGTGTGTGTGTGTAGAGAGAGAGAGAGAAGGAGAGAGAGAGAGAGAGAGAGAGAGAGAGAGAGAGAGAGAGAGAGAAAGAGAGAGAGAGATGGAGGCTGGCAATTCCAAATCCACTATGTGGACCAGCAGGTTGGGGATTCAGGTGAAGAGTTGACTGGTGTTGCAGTTGAAGTCTGAAGGTGGTCTGCTGGCAGAATTCCCTCTTGCTCAGGACAGGTTATTCTTTTGTTCTAGTCAGACCTTCAGCTTTGGTTAAGATCCATCAACATAGTGGAGGGCAATCTGCTTTACTCAGAGTCCACAAATATAAATGTAAATTGCCCTCACAGAAACATCCAGAATAATGTTTGACCAAGTATTTGGCACTATGGTGCAGCCAAATTGGCACATAAATTTAACCATTACAGGTAAGCATCATTATCCTCATTTTTAAATATGTAAAAACTGGGAATTCTCAAGGTCAAATGATTTTCTAAGATTAAGTAATTATTAACTTTTAATGCACTTGCTGCTATATATAAATGTCTCATAAATCCATGATTCCTAGTATTATGTTTAATTTTTTATTGATCCATATCAGAAAAACTTTTCTGCAGATACTCAAGATATATTAGATTTCCTTGTAATTTTGTGTGTTCTAATACCAAATCTCTGACACCAACTGGATGTGCCTCAATTCAATCCAATTCAATTCTGACACTACCTAGAGTTAGTGAAGACTCTAGAAGTTAAGGTTCAGTGTCCCAAGACTACCTCACTTCAAACACCAGCTACAAATTTCAGGTGTCTCCAAGCTACCTCTACTTCTGCCTAGATAAATACAAATTCAAGGCCTCCACAACCCTTTCAGGTTTGATAATTTGCTGGAATGACTCACAGAACTCAGGAAAGCTAGGTACTTACAGTCACTGTTTTATTATAAAGGATGCAAATGAACAGCCAAATGAAGAGATACAAAGGCCAAGGTCGAGGAAGGTCCCTCATGCAGGAGCTTCTGTTCCCACAGAATCAGGGTGCACCACTCTTCCAGTATATCAGTAAATTCACCAACCAGTTAGCTCCACTAATCTCCACATCCAGAGTTTTATAAGGAACTTAGTTAAACATGATTGATTAAATCATAGGCCATGACTAACCACAATCTCCAGTCCCTCCCTGGAGGTTAGAGGTGAGGAGTAGGGCTAGAAGTTCCTACCCTCTAAATATGTGCCTGGTCTTTTTGGTGTGTCCAGCTCTTCCCTTGAAACTATGTAGGAGCCCACCCTGAGGCTCCTGATTAGCATAACAAAGACACATCAATCAGTCAGGAAGTTTAAAGTGTTTTTGAAGTTCTATGCAGGAAATAGGGGACAAAGACCAGAAGTATTCTTAATTATATCACATTTTGGGCATGAATTTCTGGTCGTGTTCTGTTTTTAATAGCAAGATAGTTTCCTGCAAGTCAAGAAACTTACAAGCCCAGAAACACAGATTAATACCTTCAACCATATATTTATTCAATGCATTTTTTACTGAATACATACCAAGTACTGGATACTGTATTAGACACTGGAAATGCAAAGATGATTTCCTCCCAAGCTTGTTTTTTATCTTGTTTTTCTCCCTTCAGCAATTCAGTAATAAGAACTAAGCTAATTATACTTTTTCAACTTTTTGGGTGAAAGTAAAAGTGATTTGATTTCATAATGTTCGGACTTTGTTGTATTAATCTGATGATCTTTGTATTTTAGCTAGACTTCTCTTGAGGGTTTTGGAGGGTACTAAATTTAGCTGAGAAGTTAGGTAAACATAAATATAAAAGCTAAGTGTGCCATTTACTGTGCCACCAAATTTGCTCTGAATCTAAACCGCAGAAATCAAATTACATGTAGATTGTTGTGAATGTACTATTTTCCTTAAATATAGTCTGTGAACATTCATGAATGTACTTAATTTAAAACTCCTAAAGAATTTAAGTACTGGGGAAGGAAGATACAGCTCTGAGAAAGGGACTCCAATAGTGTTATACAGCTTAATGCCTTTTATCAGAAAAGATAACATGAAAACAATATATACATTATGCTTCTTAAAATAGATTTGTATTAGCTTTTTTTATGATTCTAAAGAAGTGATACTGCACAGACAACATGACATTTTTTGGGGTGATACATAATTAAATGGACTAAGATTAAAAGAAGTAGACTTACACATATTTCTGTTTTTCTTCCACCAAAAGGGAGCCCCAAAGAGGCTCAAATAACCTTTGTTCTACCTGCAAAGCCATTACTGGCACAGACAGGTAGAAATAAATGTAGACAATTTCAAAATAATTTTAAAAGGAGAGAACTCATTTTATTAAACTTTATCATGTTCAAGCTCCCACCCCATATAAGAATCTTTTTCATAATAAGCCTCCCTAGTAGATGGCACATATGTGAGGATTTGGAAAATATATATAATGGCTTAAATTTCATTTTCCCACCTCACACATATTAGAATGGCTAACAACAACAACAACAACAACAACAACAACAACAACAACAAAATAGAAAATAACAAGTGCTGGCAAGAATGTGTAGAAATTAGAATTTTTATGCACTGTTGATAGAAATATAAAATAGTGCATCAGCTATACTGCAGTTCCTTAAAAGCTAAAAGTAGAATTACTATATGGTCCAGTAATTCTACTTCTGGGTATATACCTAAAAGAAGTGAGAGCATGTGCTCAGATACTTATACACCAATGTTCATAGCAGCACTATTCACAATAGCAGAAGATGGAAGCAACTCATGTGTCTATTGACAAACGAATGGATAAACAAAATGTGGTATTACACAATGGAATATTATTTAGCCTTAACAAGAAAGTAAATTCTGACACATGCTATAGCATGAATGAATCTTGAGGACGTTATGCTAAGTCAAACACAAAAATACTGTATGATTCTACCAATATGAGCTATCTAGAGTAGTCATTCACAGAGACAGAAAGCAGAATGGTAAGTATTCTTTAAGGGTACAGAGCTTCAGTTTTGCAAAATGAAAAGAGCTCTGAA
Organism: Eidolon dupreanum; assembly: GCA_028627145.1. NCBI lineage: Eukaryota > Metazoa > Chordata > Mammalia > Chiroptera > Pteropodidae > Eidolon > Eidolon dupreanum. The sequence goes on from CM053501.1 coordinate 85,861,062, forward strand.
GATTGACAGCACAACAATGTGACTGCAATTAACACTACTAAACTGTACATTTAAAAATAATTAAGATGGCAAATTTTATGCTACACCTATTTTACCACTCATTTTTTAAAGCCATGGCTGCCCAAAGCCACCACTTGTACATTTCTGAAGTTGGACTTAAACTAAAAGGATTTGAAATAGAAGGGAACTTTTTCAACCTGATAAAGAACATTTACAATGAAATCACTTAATGAAAGACTTAACACTTTCCTAATAAAATCAGGAAGAAAACAAAGATGTCCACTATAATCACTTCTATTCAACTTTATAGAATAGGACTGGAGGCCCTAGCCAGTGTATCTAGTTAAGAAAAAGAAATAAAAGACTTGCATATTGCAAGGGAAGTAGCAAAAGTCTCTTTATTCACAGATCATTGACAGTCAGTGTAGAAAAATCCTGAGAAATCTACTAAAAAAAATACTAGAAATAAATTTGTTTACCAAGGTTATAGAATAATAGCGTATAAAGTCACTATACAAAAAACAATTGTATTTCTATATATTAGCAAAGAATAATTGGAAATTGAAATTTTAAAGTACTCAATAGAAAAAAAGAAAAATACTTATGGATTAACTTAACAAAATACGTGCAAGACCTTTTAACTTAAATAAACTTTGCAGAGAGACACTAATGAAGATTGAACTAAATACATGAATTGGAAGGCTCAATATTATGAAAATGTCAATTCTCCTCAAATTGATCTAGACACTCAAAGCCATCCCAGTCAAAATCCTAGCAGACTTCTTTTTAAAATTGACAAGCCAATTTGAAAATTATAAGGAAATGCAAAAGACCTAGAATAGCTAAGTCAATCTTGAAAAAGAACAAAGTTGACAACTTACACTTAGATTTCAAGATATAATCAAGAATGAGTAAGACACATACCAGCACTACAGATTATGAGGTTCTGTTTGTTTAATAAAATCCAACTTCATTTTAAGGAGCTTCATACCCAAGTATGGATTCAAGTTTGGTGTTATTTGCTAATTTTTGCTTTGAAAATTGAATAAGCTAAAATTAGTAATGGGATGTTTTGATAGCAGAATGAAGCAACTAAGTATCTTTAAAGGACTCACAGAAAACAACTAGCTACAAATTTAATGAGAAAAAAATATAGAAAACAAATCTTCAAAAAACATTATAAATGTGCTAAACTTCTTTCTTTGTGAATATTTTTCACATTTTAAGGCTTAAACTCAAATATTGTTATTGTCCATTACCTTGATCATAGCGGGCAAATAATGCTTCCTAAATAAATCACTACTTTCTCCCCCAAAAGTTTGTCCAAGTGATTGATCTTCCTGAGTCCCTGAATGCTAGGCTTTCCAAGACCATATAGTACAATTGATTTTACACATTAGAAAACTAAAACCAGAGGAGAGACGTAATCTACTCAAAGTTGGTAGTAAGTGCAGAAATCTGGGACTGTACTCATCTACATCTATCTAAGAATTATATGACATAAGGGCCATCATTATTAAAAGTATCTAAAATGGTTTAAAAAATTAAAACTAGAGAAACTTGAGTTTTACCTTATTTTTAAAAATTCTCATAAAAGAGTTTTCTTGGTGTGTGATAATCCTAATATTAATCATGTGGAGAAAATGATGAGTACATAGGGAGGAGAAAGGAGAAATGGGAAAAGTGGAGGAAGAGAAATTAGTGGAGGGAGGCAAGGAAGGTGGGTGTTAGTGAGAAATATGGAGCCAACTGGAAGCAAAGAAAGGAGAAAGAGGCAACTGAGGAAAAGCCGACTTCCAAAAGAAGGTCCAAAATGTAGTATATACATACAGTAGAATATTATTCAGCCTTAACAAGGAATGAAATTCTGATACATTCTACAACATGGATGAAACTTCAAGACATTATTCTAAGTAAAATAAGTCAGACACAAAAAGATAAATATTGTATGCTTCCACTTATATAAGGTACCTAGAATAGTCAGATCACAGAGTCGGAAAGTAGAATAGTAGTTACCAAGGGCTGCAGTGGGATGGGGAGTTAGTGTTTAGTGGGTTTCAGTTTGGGATGATGAAAAAGTTCTCGAGATGAATGGTGGTAATTATTAACACATCAGTGTCAATATACCTAATGTCACTGAACCATACATTAAAATGGTAAATTTTATGTGAGGTATACTTTTCCACAATGAAAAAAAACACTTTAAAAAGGACATCACATAATTATAGTATCTTTTCTAATCCTTTCATCTTGTCTTGTCATAATACTTCAATGATCATGAATGCCCGAAGGAAAGAAAAATGAATAAAAATAAAAGATTGTTCTTAGTTTTCCTGAGAATTTTTCAAGTCATATAAATTTATAAAAAGTGAAAGTTTTTCTCTTGTTATTTTCTTTAGCATGATGAACAAAATATTTCTTGTAAGATTTACAAATTACTACTTGGCCATCACTTCTCCCAAACTAGTTCTAAATCAATGCAATAAGCTGACTATACAGAACCAGCTACTGCAGGCTTCGCAGTCTTCCTGCTCCATTTCTGTCCCCTGAGGGCCAACAGGGCCTTTCTGTGGAGATGGATGCTAGTCTCCCGGATTCTGCAAGTTGCCAAGAGGAGAATGAAGTCCAGGCCTCCTGAGCTGGTGAGCGCCGTGGGCAGCAACTCTGCCCCTTTCTTCCTGCCTGCACCTCGAGGTCTTGTTCTCAATGGGAAAACATCCATTTATTCCTGTGGAAATGAGAAAACAAGGAGCTTTTTCTTCTGCTTGCTCAAAGGCTTAAGACAAATGGGAATAAGTTTAAGAAAACAAGACTTGAAATTGGGAGAAGTGGCAATCAAGCTTCTCCATGTGACCTGTGTCCTTGGAATCCGTGAAGAAATTTAAAAGTAATGTGCTTCTTAATCAGGAGGGAACACTTCAATAAATAAATAAATAATATTGTGCTTCTTTACTGAAGAGGGAGAGCTTAAATTTATTTGAATTCAATATATGAAGCGATATTTCAGCCATATTAACCTACAAATAGTCTTTGTGAAAAATGATTTCATTCTTACTAATAAAACATTTTGTGTCAAAGTCACCTTTAATTTTAACAGTACAAAAAACACTAGAGACTTAACTTAAAATTAACCCTAAGAGGTACCATTTTAAATCCTGTGTATGTGCCTGCTCAGTATTTTATCTCCAACATGCCATGAGACCTAGCCTATGTATCTATTCCCTCCTCCTTCAGCAAAATGGAGAGACCCATTTCTAACATATGGAAGCATTTCACACTACAAGTTATTCCGAGGGGAAAATATGTGATTTATAAATGCTGTCAAATGAAATATGTATTTCCAAATGGTACTGAGCTGACCAAGCACATCTCAGGACATATCCTGCATCTTTATTACCCCATGGGCATAAATGAAGGAACAGCATAGAAAAAGCACAAACAACTCTCTCTAGCATTATCAATCCAGAGGTCCCACATTTGTTGCTAGTAAACATATTCAAGTAATCAAAGATTGCAAATAACTATCACAAAAGCACACAATAGTTTTGTTTATAGATAAAGCTAATAACACCTTCAAATTATGGAGAAATGGGTATGCTTTGTCATAAGTAATACATTCTTAGTTATTTTTGCCAGTGGCTGAAAAAAATTTTGCATGGAGATTTTAAATTGCTAGATTCACCACACCATTGGCCTGCCAACATTCTCGAATAAAGCTCTTTAGAATCAGAAGACAAACAGAAAATAGCAAGAATAAACATCTTGTGGTGTTTACAGGTGACAAAACAAAAGTGCAGTAAGACCTACACAGCCTGGGATCACATGTCAACCAGGCTTGTGCAGGAGACCTATCTTAGCCTGGGTGGATCACCACTTCAGAAGAGAAGAAGCTGTAAAATCGTCATTTAACCAACAATGGAGGGAGTCTTTCTTACAGAAAAAACCATGAGGTTTGAAGTCGGCTCTCTTATATTCTAGTCCCAGACCTTGGTCACGTCTGATAATTTTAGAGGCTTAGTTCTCTCATGATACAAGAGTTTAATAACCTACCTCTTGAGGATCATATCATGTAATAAGAGCTGCAGCTCACTGAGCATTTTTTATGTGCCAGGTATGTGCTTAGCATTTTACCTAATTACCTTGCTTAATCCTTATAAGAGCTCTGTGAAATATATCTTATTATCCCCATTTTATAGAGGAAACCTGGGCTCAGAAGGATCAAATGACCTGCCCTAACTCATAGTCAGTAAATAGAGGAGTTGGAATTTGAATCTGAGTCTGTTTTGTTTTTTTTTTTTTAACCAAAGCTTAGTTTTTCAAAACCATATATTCTGGCTCCTTACTAGTCATTTATTTAGTTACCAGACTAATATATTTAAATATATTTTATAATAGGTAAAGTATGATGTAAGTATAAGTTTTTATATTAAGCCCATACATAAAAGAAGCATCATGGGATATCACCAAGGTCTAACTTTTCATACTACATTTTCGGGTAGTGTTACGTTAAACATTTCAAAAGGCAAAAAGATAAATGCTAATCATGACATACATAAGCATGTCATGTGGCAGCTACTGTCTTTATGAGGTAAGAACAAAGAAATAATCCAAAGAATAATATTTTGACACTAGAACAGTAGTAAAATTTAATGGAGTATGCTGTGATATCTACTGGAAAAGTCACAAATCAACTTGATTGCAACAATGTAAAGCATGCTGCACATGATGACCATATCACTGGGATCAATTACAGAACACTCTCAAAAATATAAAGCTAATTTCTTCCATCACCACTGAATTTTGATGGATAGAGTGATTTTTCCAGGTGTTCTATACCAAATGATTTAATGAAACTTTTCTGTTTTTTGGGATCTGTGAACTTCTCTATTTGTAAAGATAGTAGTGAGGTAAATGACTTTAAGAAATGAGAAGAATTTTTCTTCAATTGAATTATTGCTGCTGCAAATCTCTAGATTCTAAAATGCAAATGAAATGAAGTCCCTGGTTATAACCCACTGCCACACATGACTGGAAGATAAATTAAGCAGCACAATTTGGAGTTCAGGTTGGTGTGAGAGGCCATTCAATACGAAACTTTTCAGGGCTTGGTTCTACCTCCAAAAGTGTAGCAAGGTCTACATTTGACACAATCTCTGAATCTTCTTGCTTCTTGCTCACATCAGATTATTATCTCTATGCCTTGTTTTTTCAAAATTGGTCTGTGTCTACATCTAGACCAATGTACAAACCAGTGGAGAAAAGAGTCTAGAGTCTTTGGAATTTAAAATGAACAGATCCCTTGAAGATTATCAGTATGAGAAAACAGATGAGTTCAGAAAACGAGATGGATTAGACAAATTTCTGGGTGATGATGGTTGTTGTATTCAGTGAATTGAGAGATAGTTTTGTCATCTTCTCCAATTTCCTATTCTGAAATTATTCCATTCTGAACGAGTAATTTCTTTATTAGCATGATATTGATGAGAAGAGGAATAACTTTTCTTGTTTTATTCTAATGTTGATTCTTTTTGTCTCTAGTGTGTGCTTCTCATAATGAATCAAAACTAGAAATGTTAAATTTCTTTGAGTTGCCAGTTTATAACTTCATTTCTAACAAAAACAGAGCAGTTTGAAAAACTTAGAATTGGATTGAAAAGGGCGAATATTTTCCCTTTTTATTTCGTATACTGTATAAATACAGTATACGAAACTGTTTGTGACTTTAGCAGGTTTGACTGGGGTGGGAGTAGTTCCAGCAGGGTCCATTCATCTTGTGTCTCAAGCCAAGCTAGTGCTTTATGAGTCATCCTGGAAACTTCCTGTAAACTGCCTTTGTTTCCCTCTCCTGTCCTGGTTGTTTTATCTTCAAGTTAGTACAAATTATCTCATAAAATACAATCAAGATTGTTCCTTCACAGTTAATAATGTCATTCTTTCCGTAATGACACACTTTTTTATATATTGGTGAACAATTTGTTTTTTTATTTCATTCCTTTTGCATTCTATACAGAGTTCTTACATATACGGTTAAAAACAAGCACAGAATGTCTCATGCTTGTGGTTCCCTCATGAACTGATCCAGATTTCTTTTACTTCTATGCTACAGTTTGCCCTTTCTTAAAACTGTTTTAGAATATTTTCATATAGTTTTAAGTTTTTGTTTGTTTGTTTGTTTGTTTTTTAAATCAAGATTATGATTCAGATACTGTGTCTCCTCTTCCTGGGGTTCCAGAGATTATCACCTGATATAATTTGTCTATATTTTCTACAGCAAATATCTTTTTGTTTTTACATTTGAGACCTCGAATGTTTTCAAATTTTTGTTGAAGACTATTAGTACTATGACAAATGTTTTTGATGTAGTTTATGTTTTCAGGCTAAATTTTTGCTTTGCAGAAATAAACATTTTAATTAACATTTAATCAATCTCGAGCAGACATTGTCTTAAAATTTTTTTCAGGAGGAAAAGTCACAGATTTCAGACATATTATTAAAACAGAAAATAAACTTTTGCATTATAGAATAAATCATTAATTGGTTCAAGCAGAATATCAGAATGACTGATTTCATATCAATATTTATATTTCAATATCCTTACTACAGGCATTTATTTTTCAGTCTTCACAATATCCTTTGACTTCACCTTGCATCAAATCATAACAGTCATAGTATGTGGTTTGCCTAGTAATTATTTTCTCGTTTATTGTCAGGTTACTCAGAACACCTGGAGGTTTAGTCACTGACTCCAAGAGTCTCTACTGCCATCTTCCTAAATTTGGTCTCTGTCGACAGAAACCTGGAGGTGCTGAGAGGACTGTTTCTCAAATATACATACACATCACCTGGGGATCATGTAAAAGGCAGATTCTGATTCAGCTCCATGTCAGATCATCAGGCATTAGGTTCTCACAGGAGCACCAGTCCCTGGTGCCAGAAAGGCTGGGGACCGCTGCTTTAACAGACATACACAGAAAAAGATGAAAAACTGAGGCTTAGAGCAATACTTTTCTTAAAAAGCACAGCTCTAGGACTATGACTTCAGAGTTTCAAAGCTCATGCTTTGACCGGTCAGAGAGCTGGACACAAGTACAGGAGGGTGAAGAGGATAAGGGCGTAAAAGACAGTATTGGAGCCTGGGGTGAGACAGTACATAAGGAGAAAAAATTAGAGAAGAGGATGTGGCAGAGACACATGGATAGGTCCAGAAAGAGAGTGAGAGGAAACTGTGGGGCCTGCCAGGGCTGTGGTCCAAGTGGATGATCCCAGTCCTGGTGGCAATTAGAGGTGACCCATTTGGCAGCACCCGTCCCTCTGCAGTGGGGTCGTTGTTGCCCTCTTTCCTGCCAGGAGTGTTTCCACAACTGTTTTGGCCCTGGCTAGAGCAGCCTGGTTTTACCCAGTGTGGAGGCCTTGATCTTCACCTTCCCTAAACAACCAAGGCAGCAAGAAGTGGCCAGCAGGGCTCCCAGTGAGGGAAGCTGTGTAGCCGAAACCTGGGACCTCTAGAAGCTGCTTGCCCCTGCTCCCACTGGGCCTCAGAGCCAAAGGCACTGCGTCCTCAGTCTCTTTCTCTTCTTCTGGATCTCCTTTGGGCTTAGCAGATCCTTTCAAATATCCTCCTCTGAAACGATTCATCACGAAAATCCTCCAGTTACTTTCCTAGATGAAATAGGTTTGTTTGTCAGAGACCAAGTGCCAATTAAACATGTAGAAATAAAGGGTAGGGACAAGGCCTTACAACTAACTCAGAAGTTGGGGGAATGGGGTGGAAATTATGGTACATGTTAGAATAGGGGGAAAAAAGTTCATATTTACTGTTAACACTATTATAGCACTTTAGAATCCTGAAGGAAAAAGCTCTTGCATATATGCATAATTTTCTAGCCGAATTCTTGTCTGGAGACTTAGAAGAGTATTTTAAATAAAGATGAAGGACGGGAACATAAAATGCCTCTCAAAAGTTTAGAAGGAATTATAAAGAGCAGATATTCAGTTATTCAAGGGGAGCATCCATTGCATTCTGAACTCAGTGAATCTATATTGCACATAACTTTATTTCCATATATTTCTATGCAAAAAAGAGTTAGTCCCAAGAAATAAGATATTGGATGCCTGACCAGCAGTATAACTTAATAAGAAATCTATTCTTGGCAAGGAGCATGACATTCGTTCTTTAATTATGAGTGTCTGACACTATGGTAGAAAAAGAATTATTTTCAAATTTCATTTTTATTCATTTTAAAGTTATTCATATTCATGTAGTTTAAGGGTTCAAATGGTTCTATAAGATTTTCTGGAAAAAATAACAGTCTCCTCCTTGCCACTTCTTTTGCTCTTTCTTTTCTTGGTCCCCAAAGGCCATGGCATCCAACTCTCATAGCTTTCTTTAGATATTAACCTTCATATCTCCAAATATCAGGCTCTTAGTGCTATTTCTTTATTTTATGTTTAGGCACTACTGATTTGCCACTATAGAATTTATGTCTCTTCCACAGATTTCTCTGGACCCTACAAAGCTACCACCATACGCATGCATGCTTCCTATTCCCCCATCTTTCTGAAGTCATTGTATCTTAAATTTGATTAGATCAATACCCAGTATTGACATCATTGCGACTATGTGAAACAATTGCCATTGCTCCATTTAAAATTTATGATTACTTTCCATTCTTGCCCATCTGTTTGTTTTCCCCAGATTTAATGTGTGTCATATTTTTGTTTTGTTTTCTTTGTTCTCGATGTATTTATTACCAGTCAACTCCCAAACTCTCTCTTCCAATCATCTAAATATCCTTTCAAAAAATTTGATCACTTGAGATATTCAATTAGTTTTGGTCCCATCTGTTTGGAGCCTTCCTTCCTGGAGTCTCCCCAGGGACTGCCCCCACTGAGAACTGGTTGGTGTCTGTGATGAGAGTGCTGCTGTCATCCTGGGGTACGCCCTCCCCATCATACTGGGGTACACCCTCCCCATCATCCTGGGGTACGCCCTCCCCATCATCCCGAGCCTGCCTTTGTCTCCCTTGAGTAGGTTCCTCCATTTCTTGGATCCTTAGTCTACTGGCTCTTTTGGTGGGGCATCTCCTCCAGAAGCATCCTGAGCATGGCTGCATGTGAGCTATGTATTTTGAGGTCTTGCAGTCTGGACATTTTTTTTTTTTAATCCTGTCTTCATACTTAATCAATGGTTTACATTAGTATATAATTCTAGGCTAGAAATCAGTTTCGCTCAGAATGTTAAAAGCATCGCTCTTTTTATTTCTAATTTCCAGTGTTGTTGTTGAGATACCTAGTACATGTTGATACCCGACCTTTAGTATATGAAATTTTTACTCCCTTCATAATGCTCTTAGGACCTTTTCTTTGTCCACGGTGTTCTAAGATTTCATGATGTGTCCTGGTAGGAGTCAATTTTTATATATGGTCCTGAATATTGGATGGGCTCTTTCAGTCTTGAAATTTATGTCCTTTGATTTGGGAAATTTTTAATCATCTATTTGTAGATAATTTCATCCCCCGTTTTCTGTATTCTGTCTTTCTAGCGCTCCTGTTAGTCAGGTGTTGAAGTGACTCTTGGACTGATTATCTAGATTTTCTTGCATTTTTCTCATATTACCTATATCTGCTCTTTTGCTCCACTTTCTGGTCTACTTATTCAACTTTATTTTATAAATCTTCTATTGATTTTTTAAAATCAGTATTGATTCTTTTGATTCTACTATTGTACTTTAAAGTCTAATTTTTAAAAGCTTATTTTTGTTCTGCAGTTCTTTTTTAAAAAACAGCATTCTGCTTCTGCTATATGGATGTTTCATCTTTATGGAGAATGCACCTTTGTGGTCTTTTTCACCCAATTTACTCTTCTCCTGTTTACTCATTTAATACCTGTGTTTTATGGCTGGTGATCCTTGATGGCCTGCTTATATTTAAGAAAGGGGCACTCATTAAAAGCTGATTGGCAGCTATGTGTACATAAACTGAGGAATCATCATCTGGCTTGACTACTCATTGGGGAATTCGTTTGTCAATGTCTAGATCTTCTAAAATTTTGTTGCTATTATTTCTCTTCAGTTTTCCTTGTCTTTATAATAACTTCCCTACCTCCACCCTCACTCATCCCCCCTAAAACCTCAACTCTTTATTATTATTTCATTGTGATTTCAGATTTCAGGAGGGAGTAGAAGTACATATGTACGGTCAATCAATTCTGACAAAGTTGCAAAAATATAAGTGCCATTATTTTTATATTGCCTTTTTCTCGGCACAGTGCGGAATTATACATATTGTACATTTGGAACATGACATTTTATATGGTAAAGTTTATATGATATACGTCAGTATGACAGGTGGGAGTTAAGATCAATAATTTTGTAGGAGGGAGGCTGGGTTTAGTTAAAGGCTTTGGCACTTACTAGTGATGTGATTTTAAGCAAGTCACTTAGAGCCTTAGTTTCCTCACCATAAGGAAGTATCTGTAAATATGACAGAAACCATATTTAACCCACAAAGAGATTAAAATTAAATTAGACAAGATGACGAATAAAAGCCTTTGGCCTATATGTACCTCCATCGTGGAGCAGAATTACAGGTAAACTGAGAGATTTAATTATATCAACAGTACTTTGTGCCTTTTCTTGTATATAACAGGTATTTAATAATATTTGTGAGATGAATGAATGCCTTCTTTTAGTAAAATATTTCAGAAAACAACAATGGCTTTCAAGATTTATTAAATGCTACATGAACCTTAAAACAGGCAAAATTAATCTTCATTTTTAAGTTTTTGCTCCCCATCCCCATACCTGCATTCCTTTTAACAAAAGGCTATATTTTAAACTTTTAGTTATTTCATTTGCCTCAAAAATTATAGAGGCAAGGTTAACAGAGAAATAAAGAACAACTTAGTCAACTCTTCTCTAGAATTTAGACTAGCCTCGTAATTATTTCCTCTGTCTCAGTTCTTTCCCCCTCTAATCTGTTTTCTACACAGCAGGCAGAGTGATCTTCAAAAATAAAATGCATATCAGAGTGCATGACTTCACTGCTGTAAATCTCTTATTGGTTTCTCATTTTTCTTAGAATAAAAACAAAACTCTTTGGCACGACCTACAAGGCTTTGCAAAGTTCCAGCCTCATCTTCTCGTACCACAAGCCTTCTCTCTGTTACCTTACAAAGTGTCACATACATAATCACCCTTCAGTACATATTTGTTGAATAAATTGATTAATTAATAAATATATTAGAAAGAATAAAGGATACATTTGAAAATACATAATTTCAAGGACCTTGCTTTTATTTTTAAATTTTTTTTACTGGGTCAGGTAAGAAAACTGATATGGACCCTGTGGCTTGATAAATGCTTATTTTGGCTCTGTCTTTGGAGCCAAGAGAATTGCTTGGCAGAGGGGGAGAGAACCTAGAGAGGTATGGAGATTATCTGCTTTCTGACTAATGTGCTAGACAGTGTCAGGGAGAGAAGGTGGCTGCACCGAGGCTAATAATCTACCTTCAATCAAAGTATACCTAGATCATAGCACAGTGGCTGGCACACACAAAAAGGATGTTTAATCAATATTTGTTAAATTAATGAATATAAATGGCTTTCCTGCTTTACCATATGCCCTCCGAGCTGCAAGTAATCTTTTGTAATTTCCTCCTTAATGCTGCCATTGAAGATTGCTTTTGCCCATGTTTAGCTGAATGTTTTAATAGAGGGAAGATCATAGCATTTGTCTAGGGTTAGGTCAACTCATGATATTTTAAGAATGACTATCCTAAGTCCAGTTCATAAGCAGCCCATTTATTATTCTAACTCATAAGTATTCCCTGCATGTTTACAAAGACTATTTCCTTTCAAAGGAAAGAGATCTCATTTCTTAAATCTAATGTAGTTGCTGGAAAAGAGCTTATTCAAGATAGAACAAAGAACTGAGCTACAGTTTAATATGGATGGAATTGCCAATATGTTATTGAGCATTTTCTGCTGGGGCTCACTTGGCTCCAAGGGCAGACAGTGCAGTAAGCACTTGCATAAAAAGTGAACAGTTAGCCTCACTGGACTGAAAGAAGGTACTCAAGTTCACATGGCCCCAGGAGCTTAGCAAAGGGTGGTCTGGCAGAGTTTATGATACTCTTTTATGGGATAAGATTTTGGAGAACCCCTTTCTGGCATATAAAAGATGTAATTGTTCTATAGTTCCTTGAAATTCCTCATCTAAAGGTTTTTTTGTTTTTTTTTTTTTTTTTTTTTTTTTTTTTTTTAGCCTAGGGATGGCAAATTACCCCAGCTTGTATGCAAGGATGAAAAGTATTGGTAATGGCTACTGGAAACCTATAATGAGAGAAGTTCCGAGGTCATATTTGGGCTCATCAAGAAAGTATTGTTATAATTTAGCAATGTCAGTTATGAGTTTTGGAATGAAGATTTGTGGCATGCCACATGTTTAATAAGGCATTTTTGGGGGTTCATTTTATTATAATTTAAGTAATTGAGTCTAAAAATCCCTTTAATCTTCACATAAACTTTGTGAGGTAAGTACTGTTCTAATTTTTTTTCTTTTTCAGATGAGGAGACGATGTGCAGGCATATTAGATTTCCTAAAGTATAAAGCCAATTAGTGGTGAAACTTACATTTGCAAACATGCCTACCTAACTCCAGAGCCCAAGCTCTTAAGAACTATAAAATTTTCCCTAAGAATTATGGAGTGCCGATATTTAAAGCTGTTATCACTTATTCGTACCCTAGAGGGAATGAGTTTCTCTATTGTCCTACCTGAGATAAGAAAATATAAAAGATTAATAAGGCTGGCAGTGCTGAAGACAAACTTTAGCTACTTTATAACACTAAGACTGATTCTTAGTCTAAATATTGAAAACATAGCTTAGTATATGACTACTCTCATCAAGGAAATATAAACTATTTCTGGACTATTTTTAAGCACAGAATACAATACATCTATACCATTTATACCTTGAGATCAGATCCAAGTAGAAGTTTTATTCTCACATGAGATTTTTCACTCTTTGAAACTTTTTATTCTAAAAGTAAAGATGTCCTGAAGAGATTCTAAAGGCAGGTAGGTACATTTAATTTTCCTTAAACACAAAGTGTGCTCTTTTAATGGGATGATCTCTATTAATGGAAATATATTACTACCACTTTCCCCAAGTAGTTGTTTCTGTAATTAACTGTTAAAGTCATTTGTAAATATGCAATTTATAGAATCCATATAGAACAGTTTGGATTTTAACCAAAGGCAGGGAAAAATACAGAACAAGAAAATCTTTAAATATTTTTAAATCATGTTAGAAATATCAGAATATGATTTCATTTCTTGCCTGTTTTATTTATTTATTTATTTATTTATCTATCTATCTATTTATTTATTTATTTATTTATTTTTACAGAAAAATCTGTCATTGCTCAACCAATATTTGTTTTTGAAAAAAGAGGAGGAACCTTTAAGGTAAGTTCAAGCTACTTTTCTTTTTTTTTGGTTTTTACTTCAACAAATAAAATTCTATTTCAAGAAGCTAACTATACGAAATGATATCACTGCTGAATAAGTTTATTTTTTTTCTTCACTTAGCAGAGTAGTGCCTCCAGAATATTTATATAGTAGGGATTTACTGACAGCAATTTCGCTGAAATGGGAAGCCAGTGGCCTTGCCTTAAAGCTATGCCATTTTTATTAATATTATGGGTTTTTTGGAGTGACTTGGAAAGGGGCTGGACTGAAAGAGATTAGGAGGGCTAAGGCTCCTCATGGATTTCCACCATCCACCCAGCATAAAACTGGGTATAAAATAAGTTGCAAACTGCAATATTTGATTTTAAAAGGGATCTTAAGGACCCTATCTGCTTTTTTCAACATCATAGTGAAATCGCCTGCTTTGAAAGACAAATGATAAGCAGCATTCTCACTTTAGCTTAATTAGTATTTTCTTGTTATCCATTCGAACTAAATTGACTTACTAATAAAGAAAGACAACCCCCAAGCCCTTATTGAAAAATCAGATTCCTGGGCCCACCCCAGGCCAACTGCTTCAGCATCCTGAGAGTTGATATTTCAGAATCTTCATTTTAATCACGTTCCCACAAGGGATTCTGCAGTCACTGAAATATAAAACTGCTTTATTAGACTTTGCTTTTTCTTGAGTACATACCTAGTGAGTAAAGGTGAGCAGCTTTGTCTTGGCCTGACTGAACATACCTGGCTTTTGAGAATTCTCTTATAAAGTGACAGGGTGAAAACCTGATGTAAAAACAGCAAACACTTAGCTCTCATTGGCAGCTTTGTTTCCTTCCAGAGACCTGCAGAAGAAACCTTGTATGAAGCAGCAGAACATGGTATGGTTTACATCTTGTATTTCAAAATCAATCTTTATCCAAAGAAAATAAGCAGGCACAAGCATTTTGGCACATGGCACAGACTACATAAAACTTAATGGTTTTTATTATGTTTAAACATGAAAGTATTATGTACTCACACATAATAAGAGTATACAGATGTTGTATTATAAAGTTGAACATCTGAAATTTATATAATGTTATTAGTCGATGATACCCCAATAAATTTAATTAATAAAGATTTTAACAGAAAAATATAGATTAATCTACATTAGAACTCAAAATGAAGAATATTTTATTAAAACACGAGGACTTTATTATTCAAAACAAAGAAAGACGGAGGACTAATCCAGGTTAGAGTTGACTAAGGACTTGAGACAATCAAATGTTATTCATGATCTTGGACTGAATACAGGGCTGGGGAGAAGAATGCTATAAGGGACATTATTAGTCAACAGACAAAATTATGGTTGGTAGGTTAGTTAAGAGTGTTGTATGTTATGTTAATTTTCCTGAAGTTGATCATCTTACTGGGATGATATGAGAGATGTTCTTATTCTTAGAAAATATACATTGACATATTTAGGTATAAGGTGGCATAATGTACACAGCTTAATCTGAAATGATTCAGAAAAATGTGTTGATAGAGAATAATAAATCAAATGAGGCAAAATGTTAACTGGTGAATCTGTGTAAAGGGTATATGAGAATACTTTGTACTATTTTTCCAATTTTTCTGTAAGTTTTGAAAATATTTCTAAATTAAAATAAAATTGAAAAAATAGAAAAACAAAACATGGGAGCAGATTGGCTTTTGTTTTGAAAGATGACATGTGGTTCTCTGAGAAGTGATGTTAGCAACTTTAAAATCCCATGATTCTCTACTTCTTGTGTCACAACATACCAAAAACATTCTCTGTATGATCTCAGAATACATACGAAATTTCCTGTGGGAGACACTCATTTCTGATATTTTCATATTAGAATGATAAGCCTATCAATTTATAATCACTGAGCTATTAACCCCAGTATTTAAAATTGTGCTTCATGAGTTAACATGTTATCAAGTGATAATTTATTAGATAAAAGGAAATTCTATTTATCCCCCTGTATCACTGATTGAGGATAATTTGTTATTGCAAGTAATTTTACCCTCCTTCACATTGAATTTCTTGCAGAATGTAATGGGTTTTCAAGAAAGCGCACACGGTCTTCATCTTTTACTTTGCATACTACAGGTTCTCCATCCCCAGGAGGTAGGTATACCCTTGACCACTGAAGATTCACTGTTATGTTTACTCTGAATGTGAAACTTTTAAGAAACTTTTCAAATGGATAATGTTTAAAAGTCTATCCTCTTAATCGTGTTCATAATATATTGTTATATGAAAACAGCAGACTATTAAATGGCTTGTATATTGAGTCATTATTTTAAAAATGAATTTATCAACAAAGATCGAAAGGACATAAGCCACATTGTTAGCAATAGTTATTTTAGGTAGTGATTTGTTCCCACACTTCCCCTCACCACTTTGTATTCTGTTGTGTTTCCAAAGTTTCTGCAGTAAGTATCTATTAGCTTTGTAATTAGGGAAAACTACTATTTTCCGTTAAGAAAAGCATTTTGTTCTAAGAACTTTATCATATAGCACTATATCCTGAGTCACTCAGTAACTTAGCTTGCTTTTCTTCTACACTCAAAGCACTCTGCTGACCCTTTTATAATCGACTGCATTGCCCTCTGCCTTGTAATACAGCTGTGTATGTACATGTCAGTCTCCTCCACTGTCAGTTCTTTGAGGTCATCATCATGCCCGACAGTGTCTTACACACAGTGAGCACTCAAATCTTTCCTACCTGAATGGGAATTCATTTATAATGCTCACCAGAAGCATACTTCACTTTTACTGATAAAAATACATTTTTTTCCCTAAATTAGTGATACAGAAAATTTTTGAAACAGCAAGAATTTAAAACAAAAGAAATACAAAAGTCCACTTCCTTATTGACTTCAGTTTGCAATCCACTTTTAGTGTTAAGCTTGTCCCAGAAGTGAATGAGATTGTCATCCTTCAGTGACCTCCCAAACTTCCCTCCTTCTGGGCCAGGTAATAAAGAGTTTCTAGGACCTCAGACCTGACATTCTGACTTTTCAAAATCCATTCTCATAAATGATAATCTTCCTTTCTCAGCTACTATAAGATGCAGACGTTTTAGTGGCAAATAAAATAGAGGTCTTAACAAAGTATGCATGAAAGAATACCTTATGAACTGCACAAATACAAAGAGTATTTGTTTATTTTTGGTAGGAAGTTTGAACTTGATGATTTTTTTTTAGGATTTCATGTTCATGATAGCAATACGCTATATAAGGCAGCCCTATAAAATAACTTGCTTTATTTTACTTATTATTGTCCATCTATATATTTTATAATATGTATAGTATTCAAAATATACAACTATGCTTTAGACTCTTATTCTAAAATTTATGCTGTAGATTTATATTTTAAAGTTTAGAATATGATTCCTTTTGAAATTTTCACTAATTAAAACATTACTTCTTTTGATTTTAGATTTATAATGCTTCATTAAGTAAAACTACTTTATATAATAAAATATTTAAAATTATTGGAACATTTTCTACATTAAAATTATGATTTATATTCTTGGGTGTTTTTGTTTCAACTGAACAATCAACTGCCTTTTCCAAGTTAAACTTGCCACTAAGAAATAAAAAAAAAACAAACCACAAATAATTCACTTCTTTTTAACTGATCCCCATCTACCTGGGAACTACTGAACATTCAAATTAATGAATTAATTATTTCAAGAATGACTGCACAACAACATGTCAAATACCTTTCGGATACAGAAGAGATATTTTCTAACAGAATAGGCTCCTTCTAAACCCTACTGACAAGTTACAGACAAAAATAGGGGCCCTAATCCTAGAGGATTTGTTTTATTGTATTTGTGCATAAAGCAAAGGGATGGCTTTAAGTTATCTAATAACTGTTTCAATTTTTTTAATTTTTAAAATCAGATACACACAAAAAGAAAAAATGAATAAAGGTACATTCATATAAGTAAGCACCATTTAATTTGATGATGTGCAGAATAATGGTCATGTTGGAATGGAGAAAAATAGTACAGTTTTATATGGTCCATTGATTATTGGTTTTCAATAATAAAGATTATAAAAACAATTTAATTGAACTTTGAATTAGAGAAGCGATCTGACAGCAACATTTATAATATGTTATAATATTTTGAAGAAGCAATTCTTATTCTCTTCTCATCTCCATTAATCAAACACTCAAAGGTTGCTGTTTCTACAATTTGCAACCAAGAGGTGATCTCTGAAATATATACTAATTCTATACTTGCAAGCGCCACCACCACAGTCTTACCCCACTAACATACTGCATAGAAAAATAACCCAGGACAAAAATAACCTATTATCTTTACTTCTCTCTTCAGGTATCATTAGAATGGGAACAGGAGCAGAATTTGCTAACAGTTTTATAACATTTTATGAGAAATATATATTAATGCACTCAGAGGGTTCATTACCACTTTTGAATTTATAATCTGTAGAATTTGTCTCAGTACTCTACTTCATGATTGTAAAGACTGCCTATTCTGTTAGTGAGCCAATTTTCACTTGCATTTCTAAGAGTAGACAGAATTACGTAGCAAAACTCAGCTTGCCATTGCGCTGTTTCAGCAGAACCAGTGCTCTAGTGTGCACTGCCTCCTGCTGTTAGTGCCAACAGTGACATCTACTGGTGAGTTCAGTATGAGACTGTTCAAATCCGAATCGTGTAGCAACTGACACATTGTCGTAGATTTAAAATTTTCTAAATATTTTTGCTTACAGTGAAGAAAAGCAATGTTTTTATGACATCAACTCTTGTGCAAAGGAGTGTTGACATGAATGGTGCAGAACAAGGTATGTAGTTTTTTACGAACACCTCAGAAATGACATCTTACCATCTATATTTAAATCTGAATATGCGTGTGGGAGGTATTGTGGTAGGGCTGAGTGACAAAACATGAAGGGATATATTTGGTAAGCCAAGTCTCACGGTCAAAATAAATAGTTACTGGGTAAAAGCTAGGCCGAAAGTAAGTAGTAGGCAATTTGCTGGCTATTTCGACTTTGGTTAGTTAACATTACCCCTCATTAATGATGACTGTAGAAAATAAGCATCGATTTGTCAAAAATGTGGAGGAAGAAGCATTTCACTAAAGATATATTGACCTTTTAATTCTGGTCTCTTCAGGTCCTGTGAAACATTCTGAACATGTTCTAAGACCTGCTACTTTGCAGCCACCTCGAACTCAAAGCTGTGAGAAAGTAAGAAAAACATTTGAACACCATGCATTAGAACAGTGCGAGACTAAAGAGAAAGCAAAAAATAAGGTAAGAAAACCTCCTATGATAGGACCGAGCTCAATCCCCCATCCTTCTTTTAGTAGATTGTTGTGGGCCCCACACTCAGCCTTACGGGGTCTCTGAGCTTTGCACTGGTGCAGAATTAGCTGCCAAGCTGGAGGAACACCTGCACCAGGTAGCAAAAAGCCTACAGTGACCTTATTAAACGTGCCCTCTTAAATCAGAGAGTTGTTCCCAGGAATGAGTCTTGTGGTCTCTCTGAAGCTGTGAAGCTGAGTCTGGTATAGTGGGAACTCTTGAGGTCTTGTTCCAGGGCACTGATCCCATGTGGGAACAGGGGGAGTGATGAGGTAGCAGGGGCTGAGAGTCAGAAGTGACAGGGATTTTCTGCATCCCTGCTGGTCGACAATCAAGTGTGGCTTTGCTGGTTTAGGTCATACCAGAGATCCACTCCAGACCCATCTTCATGGATAACAGGAGCAGGGAACTACCCACACGGTGTACTTGGGAGGGCTTGGGATGCCTCTTAAAAATTCTCTCTTCAGCCATTGTGGGTGCTGAATCACTCACAGTGGGCCTTTCTAAGGAGATACTCATTTTGCTCAGGCCATGTGGATATGGATTTGGGGTATTCTGAACTATAGTTCTAGCTATGTCTTCCAGAAGCAGACACTTGAGAGAAATGGGGACACAAGATCGTTAGGTTGGAATTTGAGACTTAATTCCATCAGTTATTTATTTCCAGCTAAACTACTGAGGATTGGTCACCTAGTTTTGTTTTGGTTTTCCATACTGAACATAAGGATGGCAACACACAGAGTGTTAAAAATACCAGTGATTTCATCAATTCAATGAAAAAAAAAATCAGATTGGTACTGATCCTACCCCTGCCACTATCTATGTTTTCATTCTTGGAAAAAGCACCCAACCTTCTCTTTATTACTGAAGTGAGGGAGTTTACCTTGGTCACATTTGCAACATATTTATTTATATTTTAAAATCTTTTTCTTTGTAAGATATGATTTCATGAGACTCATTGTAAATTTTAAAAATCATTTTATCATTTATGTATGGTTTAGAATGTGATTTTTAAGTAAAACGTGCTTTAAATTTTAAATCAGTAAATTATTAAAACTTTATTTAAATATAATCTAGTAATCATCACCATATTACTTAAATTCTTTTATCTATTTAAGAAGTGATGTTTGTTTAATTTTTTTAAGTTTATAAGAAAAAGTATGATGTGTTGACTAATTTCTAAAATGTTATTATATTGCATTTGATTTTGGAACAGCATGTATTATAAATTATAGATTAAAAATTTTACTACATGTTATGACATCAAAAGTAGATAAATATTTCCTCTTTGGCATGGTTTTTTGAAATCTTCATTGCATATTTTAAAAATAAAATGTAATATATTTCTTGCATTTCCTTCCTAAATGATTAAGCATAAGATAACTTTTCAGACTATTGTTTGTAATCATTTCTTCTTGCATAACTTATTAAGGGTATGAATACAACTTATTCCTAATTAACGAAGCCTAATGGGATGTGCCCATCATTGAATTTTCTGTTTAATAAAACTAAATGCTATGTAAGAATTCTGACAAAATAAATATAATTTATAGGTCTAGTGAAAATTATCTCCAGGTGAATTTTATAGGACCCTTATTTTTATGTTCCTTAACAGCATAATCAGAACAATTTTTACTCATCCTGTCATTAATCAATGGTCACTTATTTTGTATAATTTAAACAGTATATGCCTAATAAAAATATCTGAAGCAACATAAGAATAAAAACTACCATTTTGGGTGAGCAATAATCCTCTGAGTGACTGAATCATGAGCATGTATTCTGATTTTTGCTAACCAATGATACATACTCTCTTGATACATATTTCTCAGCTCTCAAATTCTATTATAAAGGGGGAAATACTCAAAATTATTTCCATTGGTTGATATAAAATTAAAGTTGAAACAGACCCCATCTATATTTAAAGACGTGAACTTCCTACATTTTTGCAAATCTCTAGGAGGGAAGGGAGGTGTCCACAAAATGCTGGAGACACTGGATTGGATCATTTATAGGGTTCCTTCCAGCTCTAAAGTTATCTGCTCCTTCATTTATACATTAAATGCAGGTGTGTAAATACATGCACACACACACACACACACACACACACACACACACACACACATACCAAAGTCATTGATTAAGTTACTAGTCGAAAGTTTCTAGATGAAGATATGGTTTCCTCTTACATTGGGTGGTGGTGATGGGGAAGCTCGTAGAGTGTTTCCAGGGATTAAATAGTCCTACAAGATAGATTTATTAGTCTAGAAAGGAGAATTAACGCACTTAGTTAAAAAGGTAAAAGTAACAAAAAGAGTGAGGTTTCTGAGTATTATGACTAAGTATACAATCTTTGATGTTGGATCCGGGCTCAAATGTTAGCCCCATTCCTGGCTCCCCAGGCCTAGTCAAGTTATTCAAACTTGTTAGGTCAGTTTACTTATCTATACAATGTGGATGATAGATGAACAAAGGATATAGATTTGTTGTGAGGAATAAATGAGGTAATGTACATATAATGCTTAGGGCAATACCTGAACATAGTAAATTTTCAGTACATTTAACTATAATTATTGTTTTCTTGCCTGATGTTCCTTTAGTAAGCAACTTAAATAAACTCTTTGATGGATTTCTTTTCTTTCAGATTTCTGAGAGGATCTCCTGTTTCCTAAGTGAAAATTTACCAAGTGCCAGAATTTCAGCCCAGCTCTCTACTAATCAGAATGTTTTGGGTGCTATATCAGTAGGGTAAGTTAACGATGAGGAAAAATATTGTGCTGTCTTTTCCTTCTTGTTTATTTTTATCATTATAACAATTCGTGGAAAATAATATTCTGATATTGTAGAGCGGGATTATCAAGATTTATGTTTGAAAGAAGATTTTATAAAGAACACAAGTTTAAAATGCTTTTCAAAATGCCAGTAATATTTAAATATCATTAAATTAATGTTGGATTGTTTCTACTGTCTCATTGACTAGGATAAGAACGTTTCAAATGGATATAGCTAAATTTTGATTTAGTTAGGCACTAATTATCTGGCTGCTAGATTACCCTTTTCTCCACTTTCTCTGGTATTCTTTTTTCCCCTCTTTTAAATGGTTTCTGTCATTATTTATTATTTATTGGCATAGGTTAGATAGACAACAAAGAAAGCAGTATAAATATGCAAAATGAAAGTTAATATTTACTAGTATCATCAGAAATGAAGGCATGTTTGATCTGAGAGAAGATTAAGACTAGCCATGGACATAACCGAACTCACATGATTAGAGCCTGTGCAGGTACTGAGGCACTCACCTGCTGTGCACACTGGGGACACCATGAAGACTCTGGAGTACATCTAGCTACAGATAGAAGGCTACATGTTTTTTAGTTTCTCATCATGTAAAACACTTTTAACATTAAAAAAAAAAAGAGTTTCTCAAAGGAAAAAAAACAAATTAAACCAATGCACACTCAAGTATCACTGATAGATTGACCTAGCTTTGGCCCTGGAGGCCACTGGTCTCTGAAAGCATTGACCTCTTGAGGAAGAGGAGAGGGGAGATTAGAGATTGAAGAGTCTTTGCTGGAAGAGCAAGAAGATAAGGGCTGGGAAGCCCTCCTGGTTGATCACACAGCTAGTACAGTGATAGGTACAGAACTTGTTTGGACTGATCTCAGCCTATATTGTAACAGCTGTCAAATACTTCAAAAATATATTCCTGAAAGCACCTATCTCAATTTTTTCTTCATTTCTCATTAATTTCAGATAAAAAAAAGTTAGCAGTAGATGTTTTTGTATAAATCTATTAAAACATCTGATAATTTCATGTGCTAAGGTTTAAAATGGCTTTATCTGCCAATTTAAAATAGCAAATGCTTATTTCTTTTCCTTAGATGTCAACCAAATGAAGATAAGTATTCTTTTAAAAGCTGCAGTTCTGATTTCATTTTTGGAGAAAACATGGTAGAAAGAGTTTTGGTAAGATTTTTGGCAACTGTTTCTATTATTATACAGGGAGCTGTCACTTCAAATTTCTGGAGACAAATTAATTAAAACAGTGTTAAATTGGAGCATACTCTTTAACTCTGGGTTCAAAAGCACATTTTCTTTCTTTAACTGGAAAAATTCTCCTGGGAAGTTAGTTCTAGTTGTTAGAATAATAGACAGAAACTCACAGAGGAAGAGAATTGTATAATTATAACATTACTACTGGTAAGAAGTATTAAATAGTTCTTGACTTGTGTTAAACCAAAGGAAATCCAAGAATTATCTGTAATAGATAAGCTCAACTGATAATGATATTTTAATATAGTTTTTCAATAGCATTCTTTGTAACAAGATGCATTTAAAATTACTTGTTAATTTTTTCTCATTAATCACAACCCTCTCCTTCAAACTCTTAGATTGAAAAGCATTATTATAACCCTTGGGGTGGGGGTCGGGGGTAGCTAGCTTTAAGAAGAAAATCATGGTACTTTACTTCCTTAGGTGAATATACTTGCCAAGTGGAAATCCCTATTATTATCATCATCTTTGTTCAATAGTGAGCATCCTCCTGCATAAGGCAGTTGTTGCTCTGCCCTACTTAGGGCATGTTTCTAAAACAGCATCATCTACAATGCGGAATTACACAGCAAAGTGAAAATTGTGGAGCAAATGTGTCTATGGTTTCATCCTGTCCAACACCTCTTCATATCCTTTCCAGCTTTTACCCAGGCTGGAACCTTGGCTGAGATAGGCCAAGGTGGTGAGCTTGTCTTATGGCTATTGGTTACATAAAGGACCCCAAAGAAGCTGTAG
Source organism: Eidolon dupreanum (assembly GCA_028627145.1). Taxonomy (NCBI): domain Eukaryota; kingdom Metazoa; phylum Chordata; class Mammalia; order Chiroptera; family Pteropodidae; genus Eidolon; species Eidolon dupreanum. The sequence goes on from CM053501.1 coordinate 85,884,679, forward strand.
AGATTTTAAAACCCATGAAAGGGCTCAGAATAACAAAAAGACCAACTCATGAGGTCAGTTTATGCCAAGATTTTTAGGGCTTCCACAAATCAGTCACTTTTAATTCCTAATTTATTCTATACCTGCCTCAGGCTAAACCTCAATTCCAAGAGTATTATCACAGCCTTTTTAATTTAGAGGCACCATTCTGTTACTCTCAAAATGAAGGTCAACTCCTGTAGTCCTAGAGCTGTTGACCCATACCTTTGCATCTGAACCAGAATTGTCCAACTTCCAGAGTGAAGTTCCAAGCGATATATTTAGGCACATTTACTCCTTAATACTTATTCCTCAGTTTCGAACTATATTAGTCACAGCTTCTATAAGATGTCACCGACAAAAATAAAATAGTTTCTAGTCCTCAGAGGATCAACCTTAACATTCAACTCAATTTAACAATCATATTGTGTTCTTATGATATATAAAGCATTGACATTAGTATCCAGTTTGGCTGTATATTAGAATCATCTGTTGAGCCTTTAAAGTATTTCTTATACCTGGAAATCTCCCCAAACCAATCAGATTGTAATCTCTGTGGGTGAGCCTGAGTGTCAGGTGATGCTAATATACAGCCAGGCTTGAAAACCACATGGGTCAGAGGTTATGCAAAGTGAAAGGAGACAATGCTCTAGAGGTGCTTGTAATCTAGTAAAGGGAGACAGAAAGATACCTATGCAAAGAAACTACAGTTAGGATTATAGATTTAATTTGAGAAAGCACCCGTACACGTTTCCTACGGGCACTTTAAATTTTGTTTACTGTAGAACCTGAGCTTCCTATCCCTTTAAGTTGATAACATCATAAAGATAGTAGGAACAATAGAGATAACTCGTATTTGTCCTCTAGCTAATCCTTTAATCCTGTGGCCTTGTGACTGGGGACAAGGATATTTTCCTGACTTGTTAGCTGACCATATGCTTTTAGAGTTAGTCATTAAACTTCCTATGCCTTAGTTTCTATTTTCCTAAAATGGAAATAATTATACCCATCTCTACCAATTTTAACAGAATATCTTGATGTCCAGTTAAATAATGTGAAAGAATGTTAGGTTTATAAGGGAAAAGATATAAAGCTAACTTCTGAAGTATCATTCCTCTTTTCCCTATTTTGCAGGGGACTGTACGTGGCAATTATTCAGTCTTTTTTTACTCAGGCCTTGATTACAACATATACACAGAGCTCCACATATGCAACCTTAAAAGCGATTGTTGGCAAAAACTGTCTTGGAGGAGAAAATAAGATTTTCTATAAAAATGATTTCTGAGACAGCTTAGTGGGTTCTCTGGATAAATTTATTGTTGTTGTTGTTATTATTATTATTATTATTATTATTACTATTATTTTAAATGAAGTAGAAAGAGTGAATTGTTGGGAATACTGGGATACCTTAAAACAGAGATGACAGTTGCACCTCCTTCCCAGGCCTCAGGTTAGCCTGGTGGTGTTAGTGTGGAATAGCTGCTACCTCCTTTGGGGCCTCTTAACTTCTCACATTGTCCCTAGAACTAATCCCACCTGATGTAGGCAGGTGGTAAGTGGATTATGCTTCCTGAGGATAAGAACCAAGGTCCTCAAATGATAGGGAGGAAATTACCTTTTCGGCACATAGGGAGCCCCTCAAATCAGAGCAGTTGGGTTTCTTTGCCCCCATGTTGAAACAGAAGAACAAAGGTATCTTTTGGCTTACTGCAAATGTATGAGGAAAAATTAAATAATATGCCTTTCCCTCCCACCTAGGATACTCAGAAAACTCAGCCACGACTTGAAAATGATTCCAATGCCAAGGAGAAACCATTCAAATCCACCTTAAAATTTCCTATCGACTCTCCAAACTCAAGTAAGAATTATTTCATTTGTAAAACATTTGATTCAACTAGTTTATTTCCTGTTTTCCCATGTCATTTATTTAGTATCTATAAAGTAAAAAAACAATAGTCTAGTATTTTAAAATTTATTGGTAAAGATTAAAGCGCATAAATATTGTTACGTGACATAGAAGGTTTTTAAAATTTTTGAGTAAATGATATGAGGAATCTTTACAGACATTTACCTAAACTCAAACACTGTGGCTTTTTGGAAACATTCATTGTTATAAAAAGCTAAGGAGATATGTATGTTAATAGTGGCAACAAAGAACAAAGTGGAGAAAAATGGGGCCTTTTATGTGTTTTTTTTTCCTCCCTATTTATTCTCTTAGGACCAGACTCTATTAAAAAGATATCTCTAATTGAATCAGCTGCTGCCTTCTCTTCTAAATCATCACAAAAGTGCTTGCTGGAGAAAATTGATGTAATAACAGGGGAGGAAGCAGAATATAATGTGTTAAAGGTTTGTATATCATGTATTGCTCTTTCAGGTAGCACTTACATACATAGCAGAAAGTTACCATTACCAGGACATTTTAAAAAATAAAGGCAGAAATATAGTTTTCAAGAAAACTAAGCTGCTTAAATAAAAATGTTGGACGCTTACAAAGATTAAAACAATATTTTGTTGGATTCTTACATGTATCCATGTAATTTGCAGGAAAATGGGTTGTTGGTCCATTCACATTAATCCCTTAGGAAGAAGACAGCTCAGGACCCTGTCTTAACGTAACTTTGACCTGTGTTTTATACTTTTCAACCTGCTTTTGTAATCAGTGCTATTATCATATGATTTAAAAATTCTACTTACACCGAAGGTTTTAAAATGCCGATAAGATGAATTAATTTTAGTTCAAAATATTAAAAGAAATTTGTTTTCTTTTTGAAAGTATTAAAGTTCTGAATTTCATATAAATTTAGAATTTTACATATGTAGTATACAGTATCACACATAGGATTTGAATGTTGAGTGGTCTAGATTTCGGCGTGGGCATCTGAAAGGTAATTACTACAACTTAATCATTTTTTACAAGGCACGATTTCTCCTTGTCTTCCTTCATCTGTTCTTCCCCAAACCCTCTTCTTTCCTCGTCTCTTCCCCCATGATCTACTGATATGTTTACTATAAAAGTGTCTCAAAGCTTAACACCCAGATCAGAATAACCCTAGACTTACTGAAGTAATCACCAGGGGTGAGGCCCTGGCATACTGTATTTTTAACTAGTAATCTAGGTGATTCCTGAACACAATAATATTTGAGAACCATTGGTAAACATTCAATTATAGTAGTGTACTCTGGTATCACTTCCTAGTTCTTATGCCATGGACTTTGAAATTTTTTAAGCATACAAATAGTTCCATGATTTCTTTACTTTCAAATAAATTATAGTTCAAATAACATTACATTTAAAAGTTGGTGTATATATACTGTTAAGTGAAAAAGCCAGATATTGAAAGTATGTATGATAGTCTACCATTTATAGAAAAAAAAAGGGGGGGGAGGACATATGTATGTATTGGTATGTATATACACACAAATATCTTTGGAAAGATAAACAAAATATTAGCAACAGTGGTTACAATTGGAGGGGGTAGAAATTGGCAGATGGGAAACTAGAGTTGGGGAGGGATTTCTCACTTTTTTATAGCTTTTCGCTTTTTGATATTTGAACTATTCAAAATTCATGTTTTTAAAAGTTAAATAAAATTTAAAAGCTGATGTATAAATCATTTACAAAGGTTATTCTGCTAAAGGTTAAACACAAGTGTTACAACATAGGAAAGAATTTGCTTTGAAAAAAAATGTTCTATATATTTGACATTTTAAAAAATTGTCCTTCAGATCAACTGCAAGCTTTTTATATTCAACAAAACAACACAGTCCTGGATTGAACGGGGCAGAGGAGCTTTGAGACTGAATGATACAGCAAGTAGTGACTGTGGAACATTCCAGTCAAGACTAAGTAAGGAATCATTTTGTAAAGCAAGACACTTTCTCAGTGTAAAGTTTCCAGTATAGGTGCATATCCTTTTCTGGAGATGTCTTATAAAATATGTCAATAAATTAGACTGTTGAAAACAATATTATTTCTAATGTGCTATAGGAACCTCCTGTTCAGAGTAGGCTCCAACATTAGACTACCGGATTCCAGTTCTGGCTCCCCACTAACTGGTCGCCTTTGACAAGTTACTTAACCTCTCTCTGCCATAGTTGTATTGGTTTAAAATGGGCATAATATTAGTCTATGACTTACTAAGCAGTCGTGAGTATTCAGTGAGATAAAGTAAGTAGAGCACCTATGACAGAGCCTAGCACACACCTAAATAGTTATCTCATTATTATTTGAAGGAATATGATGCAAATTACTTTAAAAGTAAAAAGAGTTTTTCTGAAAGAGAATATTTGCCCTATAATTTACCCTTGCCATTCTAAACATAGTGTGTGGGTTGGGATGTATGGTCAGTTTCCAAGGAAATAAATGTGTGTGGTTGTCGAATCCTGCAGACACAGTGATGGTTAGAATCGTCAGTCAAATTAAAAGACTCCAGAGGTTTTGGGCATCCAAAAAGGCACACTGGCCTTTGTTCAGAGGCCCAAACAAAGAGTGAACCCAGGCAGAGATCTGAGTTGAGTGGATAGGTTTGGTTTATTGGTCAATGTTGGGCAGTCAAAGCTGTGGAGGACACCACAGATAGAAGTTGGAACTAGGTACAAGGATATTTGTTGAGTTTCGGATGTCAAGGTCAAGGAATGGGTAAGGAATAGAATTTAGTGTCTTCAGTCTGTAACTGGCAAACAGGTTTCTAAACAACCCAACCAAGCATTATTCCTAAGGCAGATGCTAGTTGTTTTCTACTCTGGTTTAATTCCACTCCTACTGCTGTCTGCCAAAACAACAACAACAACAACAACAACAACAAAAAACACACACACACACAAAACAACTTTTCTTTTTATTAAACAGGTAATACATGTTCATTATAAGAGACAAAATATGGATTAACAAAAAGAAAAAATTAAAATCACTCATAGGCCTATCTTCCTGTGATAGCCTCTGTTAACAGAATATATTCTTCTGGACTTTGTTTTCTAGGTATATAAACGTATACATATATTGAAAATTTGTGATTCATGGTCTTTATATTGGTTTATAAGCTATTTTTTTCTTTTATATGGTAGACCATGATCACTTTTCTTCATCAATAATTATCTTTCTTCAGTATTCTTAATGGGTTTATATCATCTTGAATAGTTATACTATCATTTATTTATTTAACTAATTCCATTTTCTGAATGCTTAAAGTTTTTATTTCGGTTTTCTCTATTTTAAACAATTCTTGGATAAGTTCTTCAGACTATTAGGTCCTTAAAGGAGTTCTAAAATTTTAATTGTTTTTAATATTATAGTACAAAAGTATAATTACAGTATTTTAAGCTAAGAAAAACGTCCTTTAACATTATAAAGCCCAATTTGAAAACCAAGTTATAATCTAGTCAAATAACAACTTAATAGTGAAAATACAGTCTGAAAAATAACTGAAAGGTTTACTTTGCTTTCAAAAATGGCAAATTCCCTTGGAAGGTTAAGGAATCAACCGTTGTACAGCTTAATATATTCACTTTCCTATTTTAGTTATGCGCAATCAAGGCAGCCTGAGGCTGATTCTCAATAGCAAACTCTGGGCTCAAATGGAGATTCAAAGAGCAAACCACAAAAATTTACGAATAATGGCAACCGATTTAGAAGACTACAGCATCAAAGTGTTTTTAATTCAGGTAAGTAACAATTTTCAGTGATCGAAGATTACCCACCCTATTGTATTTACAGATCTCTGCAATTACTAATTTGTTTTATTTCTATTTTGTTACAATAGCCTGTACCATTGGCTAAAAAGTTAGCCATTCATTTTGTTGTTTATAGTCTAATATAAGACCTAAATTTTATATTAAATTTAGAGATTAACACCAAAATCTATAGTAATCAGCTGGTACCTGTCCCAAAACATTTGTATTGCTATATGCCATCAAACCTTTACATCTTTCTTTATTATTGAAATTATGTCAACAATTTTACTAAGCTACCAAAGCGATTATTGTCAAGATTGGCTCCTAGGAAGCCAGCAGAATCCACAGCCTGATGCCTATACTGAATGCTGAAATTGAGAAGGCTTTGAGATCACTGGAATCAGTGAGAAATGGAAAAACACAGGGCTAGCTAGGTAAAAGAACCAATCCAACAGCAAATTCCCATTCCAGACATGAGTCAATCTCCAAGGTAACAGGATGGGAGCACAGCTTTAGCTGTCCCCTACAGAAGGAATGCTTGACCTTAAATACAAGACATCCAGGCACAAGAGAGAGAGCTGGCAGAAATCAGGACTGAAAAAAGGGTGGGTTTTCTCTGTGGGCTGAGACCCAGAAGACTGGAGAAGAGTGAGCATCCAAGTGACTCAGGCAGAAGGTGACAATACAAGTAAATTAGCTTCCATATAGTAATGGATAAAAAGTTGGCAAATAACCATTGATGAAAAATCAAAGGTTCTATTAACTACCAATATGTGCACTGTTGGGTGTAAGGGATATTGAGAATTAAGATGTTAGAGTGAGGTGATGCCCAGATCCAGTTTATCATTTAGAGAGGTAATGCTTGATTGTCTGCCAGGCCAGATGCCCCTGGCTTTGAGTGAGTCAAGTAGCCTGCCTGAGGCTGAGACTAAGACTGAGACTGTTACCTATAATTAGATTCTGCTGCTCAATATCTGACCCATGCTCTTTAATTTGTAGGATTTTTTTAGAGATAAGCAAACAAAATGCAAATAAAAATCACCCAAAATTCCACTCCCAGAGATGGTCACTCTTAACATTTTGGTATTATACTATATTTTAGTATATGTGTGTGTGTATACATACATGTGTACCATACTATATATACTGTATAATCTTTAAGCAAGTTATTTAGCCTTCCTTAACCTGATTTTACTCATCTGCCAAATGAAGATGACAATAATATACTTTATAAAGTGGTTAAAAAAAAGAAAATTTAAAAAGACAAAAATAGAAAAAAAAACCACCAGAAAAAGAGAAAACAAAATAAATGTGTTAAGATTCGATAGCTAATATTTGATTGTAAATACAAATATATAACCTTTTCACTTATCAATGAAAATGAGTGTTTTCGTGTCATTAAATAATTGTTCATCCTTCAAAAATTCTTTTAACGGGTGAAAAGAATTCTGCTCTGTTTTGCACTATAATTTATCACATTAATCCAACTTTGTTAAATACTTAGGTAATTTACTGTTTCATTATTATAAATTTTTAAAGGAGGCTGCAAGGAACTCTAATATACGTACATGTTCTTTTTTTCTTGAAAAAAGATTTTGATTTGTGTTGACAAATTTCTCTCCAGAAAGACTGAACCAATTTTCATTCTTATCAGTATTTTCTTATGGTACTTCCTAAGAATTATAATTTATTAAAGCAAATTTGTTATTCAAAAAATATATCATTGCTCTTTTGTTTTTAACATCTTGTTCTGAGTTTCTTAAATGAAAACATCTGAATAAATTTGGCAAAAGGAAATACATATATTGACTAGTGAAAGGTATATTTAAAATTTAATGTATGAAAGTCAAGGTAGCAGAATAGTATTTATATTTCAATTACAAATACTCTTTCAATATTTGTTACTAATTAACTTACTAAAGAAAAATTACACTTTGGACATGATATAGTATTACATTAGTTGAGTCAACAAACGTTTACTCAGTAACTACTCTGTAATATCTAATGCAATGTGAGAAACAAAAATATTTTATTGTATTTATATTTTAGTTTTTTTCCCCACAGGTATTTAAGGCAACTTAAGACCATGCATATGAAAAAATATAAGTCAAGATCCTTCTCCCTAAAGTTGGCATACAGTTGGTTAAATCTTGAGTTGTTGGCTTTTAAATGTTCGATGACTCTCTGGAGGGTTAGCAAAAAGAAAATTTTCCCAGATTTTCTTGTAAATTATAAGATACAAAAAATGTAAACTACTGCCATGTTACCTTAAAGAACACAGACTTAGATGACGAAAAAGTTGGATTCAAGTCCCAGCCAATTTGCCGTGTAAATTCAGACAAGTCATTGTACCTTTCTGAGCCATAATTTCCTCATAAGTAAAAAGAGGGAAACTAGTATATGTTGATTACCTATGCTATGTGCTTTTGTGCTTTTGTTAATACAAATGGAATACATAAAACCACAGTTTTATCAGATAGATTGAATTTAAAAGATAATCACAATCAATATTATACCAATGGTATTATTACCATGATCTTTTATATTAATAGAAACCATAAAAATAGCATAAAAAGTATTGAAAGAAGGACTTCTGATGTCATACAATGTCATTGACTGCTCTAATGAATTCTCCTTTTCCACAGAGCTATGTGGTTTACAGGGAAAGTGATGTAAAGGAAATAGAAGTTTTTTCACCCCCTAATCCTATAATTTTCTACAGTGTAGAATAGTGGAAGAAGGATGGTCTTCTACAAACTGAAATTCAAAGACAAATTTTAAATCACAAAATTTTACTTTATCAGTTTAAAATGCACAAATCAGGACCTCTTATAAAATCATCCACTTTAGGATTTAGTTCAAGATGAATTGACTTTTTACCCAGCAGATTTTAAGGTTATTTACATTCTAGATTTATGCCATATAATTCCTTCCTTATTAATAGTGAAAGATTAAAAATTCATAAAATATGTCTATTATTAAATTATTTATATTCCTAACAACTTAGTTTTCCTTATGCAGGCCAGCGCCAAAGATACAGGGTATCTGTATGCAGCAATACATCATCGCCTTGTTGCACTCCGAAGTTTCAATAAGCAGAAAGATGTAAATCAAGCTGAAAGCCAGTCAGAAACAGTCCTCCAGCAATTAAACTGTGATAGCTGTGATGAGGATGAGGATGATTTCATTGAAGTCACTAAAAATAGATCAGGTAAATAGCTTTTTTTTTTTTGTTAGGTCAGAAGTTTAAGAAAAGAATCTTATGCACAATCCTAACTTCCGAAATAAATTTTTAAAAAGTGGAACTGATATGTTTAAAGTGGGTTGGGTGGGGTTAGAGCCCTAGCTGTTTGAATCCAAGGAGTGGGTTTGAAAATCTGTCTTCTATATGTAGCCTTCATTAAGATTTTACCAAAACTCAGCTTCATCATGATGCCTGAATATCATCTGCATATAAATTGCATAAAAGACCATATTTGCAGTTTAAAATATTACATTACTACCCTGAAACTAACCATTTATTCATATGTCTTTTCACTTGTTCTCATTCTCCTATTATTGGTTATAGGAAGAGAAATTATAAATACTTGTAATGAAGCCACCAGGCAAATCTGGCTTGAAACACCGAAAACCCTGTTTATTCCCCTTTTGGAATCTTTATTTTCAAAGACTTCCTTTACCTGGAGCAGAAAGTATTATTTCTTTTATTGGGTCAGGGCTCGTGAATTGAGCAAGGCTGAAGTGGAACCAGTAATGAACAGGCTTCTAGGTTTCAGTGCTTGTCCTGATAAGTGAATTTAAAATAAAAGTTCATTATTATTTTTGGAGAAAAACATTGTCAAGGAAATAATAAGCACAGCTTTGTTATATAGATGTAGCTATTCTAATAAAGTCATCTAGATATTTTCAGTAATATTTCATTTACCCATAAATTCTGCTCTATGGAGAACTAGGTAATATAGTGTGTTAGCAAGCAATTTTCCAATTTTTAATTATTTTAAATCTCAAAGCTGCTTTAATCATACATAATTTAAAAACCCATCAAAGACCATGAGCAGAACTGCATGAAATATCTTCCTTTGCCTAATACTACAAATGTGATCAGGAGGAAAAATGCACAAAACATGCAGATCAGGATCATAAACTGCTTGACTCAGTGAATGAGAGAACTAAGTAAATATTATTTTCTTTGTTATTATTAAACAAATGGATTATTATTCTTTGAGATGTATGAAATGTATATTATCTTTTATATCATTATCTTTATATCATTGGCAATAAAATGGGATTAGAAAATGAGTTTGTATCCATTAAAAATGTTAACTTGAAAGAAGGATTAAATGGCAAAATTCTCATCAACAAATGACCTGTATATAGAATTTATATTTTATTATATTCCATTTTAGGAAAGAGTAATATGCAACTATCTTTGTACAAGATGAGAAACAATGAAAGTAATGTGAAATGGCAGTCATATGATCACCATCCCCTTCCCCTGCCATTTTCCCCTCTTCCATTTAGTACCTTCTCCAGGAGGTATTGCATACAAATGCTAAAATGTTATAAAAGTAATAAAAAGTCTAATTTTTAAAACATTGTTGCTCATGAATTAAGAAAGAGTTTAATGATCTGAAAATGTTTAATGATCTTAAAATTGGGAACATTTCTAAATGTTACTTATAAAAATATAAATTCTATATATTTCATTTCTTCACTAGTAAGCATATTCATGAGTATTCATGTTCAGTTGTATTCAGTATTAAATCTAATCTAATCTAATCTAACCATTGTATAACAAAATATTTTAAATTTTTATCACAGATCCTTCCCGGTGGACTCACAGACAGTCGGTTGCCTGTTCATGAGTGCTACCTACTTTAAACATGACATCTACAAAAAGATTGATCACCCTACTGAAAATGCTAAACCATCCTAACTAATGAGAAGATCCTATTCATTCCTCAAAGAGTTTTTATTAAAAAGTTCATGAAACATAATTTGTTGGGATTAAAATTTTTCTCTCATGTAGTCTAATAATTCTGAAGTTTTACATTTTAATTATTGTGGAGAAAGTGAAGAATTTAAGAAACACGTGGACTTTGGAAATTCAAAATTTATTATTTTGAAGAAGTTAATTTAGAATAGGATTTGATAACTAATTTGGACTATTCATCACATTGATGGATATAATAGTTAAAATTATAAATTGCTGAATTTGATAAATATCTAATTGAAATATTTATTTTCCAATCATACATTAGCCGTAAACAAATATTTTACAAAATTTTCAGTCATTTCTTTGAAAAGCACTATAACTGCCTAATAACATTTCATTTAATTGTGTTTTCTTCTGGGAAATGTGCATTTTTATTTAGCTTTTGGATTTCCTTCCTTTAAAGAGAGTATTTGTTCTTGGACTTGTAGCCTATGTACCAAAACACTAAATATACAAAAAGTAAAATATGTTAACTTGTTCTTTGCTTTATTTATAAAATTAAATTATCATTAATATTTGAGTAGGTGTGACTATATAGAGACCTTTTTTTAAAAAAAAATACATCGTATGTAGCCAAATAAACTTTTTCTTACATGCCATTAGACTACAGTAAGTTCAACAATCACACAACAGACTTTGATGTTCTTTGGATTTTTGTTTCAAAAACAATGAATTACACTAGAAAATTAGTCTCAGTACTTACTAGCTATGTTTCATTTTTGAGTCCAGTTTGATCACTCATGGCTTCAAAATGACTTTTGATCATGAGCCCTAAACAATTCCTGTTAGAGGCATCTTAGAGTGCTTGGGCCGCCATAACAAAGCATCACAGACTGCGTGGCTTAAACAACAGAAATTTACTTCTTACTGTTTTGGAGGCTGAGATGTCCAAAATCAAGGTGCTGGTAAGGTAGGTTTAATTCTGAGGCCTCTTCTCTTTGTTTGAGGAGGGCCACCATCTCACTGCATGCTCACATGACCTCTTCGTGGGAACATGAAGGGAGAGAGAGCGAGAACAAGCTCTCTAGTGTCTCTTTTTATAATCTCATTATATCAGGGCCCCACCACCATACCTTCATCTAACTCTAATTACCTCCCAAAGCTCCATCTCCAGATACCATCAAGTTGGGTGTTAGGGCTTCAACATATGAATTTTGCAAGAACATAAACATTCAGTTCATAACAAGGGGACAAGAGTCACAATTCCAAAATGATTTCTGAAAATATTTTGATATTTGAAAACTATGGCATTGGAAGTTATTACAATATCTGGTAAATGTTTAGCCTAATAAAGACATGTGTATGTTTTCAAAAATTAGACGATTGCCAAAACTTTTAAATTTCTGCCAATCTAGTGGATATAAAAGACTATTTCGCTATTACCTTAATTTGCATTTTTCTGATTTCTAATAAAGTAGAGTATCTTTTAGATATTTATTCATTGCTTGTGTTTCTTCCAAGAAATTCCTATTCACAATTTTTGCAAAGATAATTATGTCATTTTCTCCTTTTAGTGGTTTCTTCGCATATATAAGATACAGGCCAAGTTCCTAAGCATGGCTATAATACTTTCCATCTCCTTTGCTTTGTCTACCTCTCTAGCCTCACCTCTGACTGTTGCCCGCCTCCCTCTAAATTCTCTAGGGATTCAGAACTGCTATTTCATTGCTTCACACCTTGTGAAATTCCTTTCTCACTGTTGCTGAGTCTGGCTAATATCTATTCATTCTTTAAGGTTTGGTCATGACATTTTCAGAAAGATTTCCCTAACTCCTCTTAAACTGTTAAGACTGATTCCTCCACATTCCTATAGCATTCTGTATAGCATTGCATAAACTTTGTTCCTTTAAGGAGAAGACTACCTTTTATTTATCATTTTATCTCCAGCACCTAGTAGGGTGTTTGACCCATAGCAGGCAATCAAATATAATTTGATCTCCAATGACATGTGTTGTGTATATAAGACTCAACAGGAAGATAGAAATAAGGATTTGAAGCTCACTCAGGAGACAGTCTGGGCTACTGGTACTTTTATATCCACTAGACTGGCAGAAATTTAAAAGATACTGGTAGTAGCTAAAGTCATGGAAAGGGAAAGGGGCTAATATTTGCCAAGTGTATACTTTGTAATGGGCATGTGCATATACATTTACAACTTTACAAGTTAGCTATCATACTTTATACAGGAATAAGTAGGACAAAAAAGGTTAAGGAACTAGTCCAAGGTTGACAAAGTAATAAATGGTAAAGCTGGGTTTGAATCAAAGTCTTTTCAAATCTAAAGTGCAAGTTCTTTTCATTATACAATACTGGATGAACTCATGCAGAAGAGTGAAGGGGGGGGAGAGAGAGCGCATGAGAGAGTGTGTCACGAGAGTGAGCACGAGAGAAGGGAAGAAAAAGGAGGGGAAAGGAAGAAAGAGATAAATCCTGGAGGGATAGATCCTGAAGGGATATATCTTGAAGACGAGCTTAGAAAGAACCCAAAAAGGGAACAGAGAGATGGGAGGGACACTATCAGGTATTTGGTGTGTTGGAAGCCGTAGTAAAAAAATTCAAAAGGAAATGATAACTATTTCAAATGCTGCATAAAGATCAAATTATTTAAGGGCTGAATAATGTCTTCTGAGTTTACAGTCACATCTTTGGTCACTTTGGAAATAGTAGTATTGAGTGAAATGGTGGGGAGAAATGATTACAACTGGTTTGGGAATGAATAGGAGGCAGGGATGCGGCAATGGTGAATACTCTTTCAAAAATCTTAGCTTTAAAGGGAAGATAGGCAACATGTAAAATGCTAGGGCTTAGAAAGTTGGTTTAAATTTTTTTCAGATGTCATAAATATGAGCATGTTTAAATAATTAATAGGAAAAAAACAGTAGAAAGGGAGAATTAAAGATATATTAAAGAAGACAAGTTGCCTTCAATATGCTCAACATTCCTAAGCCAGATCAATAGTCATCAAACACTGCTTTCAGGATTCTTCTTAGCAGTTAAAAGGCCACAAAACGCTAACTACTACCTACAGAATAAAGCCCAAATACTAACAGTCTTAACCCGTCACACTTGCCTTACTTTTTCAACCTTATCTCAGCATCTGTAAATGCTCCCCTTGCCCAGACTCCTCCACCTCCTCAGAGACTACACACCCTCTTTTCTCCCTTTGGGCTCTTTTTTGGTGATCAGCAAGTGCCACGACAGTCCCACAGGGCCCCATGCTGAGATGGACCCAGTGCTCTGCATACTGCTTTGTTGTCTTGTAATTCTTAACAACTTCTGAACAAAGGGCTTCGCATGTTCTTTTAATATCAGGCCCTGCAAATTATGCAGCCAGTCGAGGGTCAGTACCCTTAGACCCTAGCTCAGCGTTGTAAATATCAGCCATCCAATATGCGTTGTTTGAATGAACGAACAAAGCAACTAGTCTCATGAGCAATAATGAAAAGGTCTAGACTAATGTGGTCCAGACTTATGTGCAATAATGGAAAAGGACGGTACCCCAACAAGGAAATGCGCGACACATGCCTTCCCGCCAGGTGCTCAAAACCCCACCCATAGTTCCCGCGCCGCCTCAGATGAGTTCCAGCAGGATTCTTTTGGGCAGCTCGAACACCAAATAGAATCCCAGCGCTTCCCCTGGCTGCAGCCAATTCCCGCAGCTCCTCAGGCTCCGAAACCGCAGCGGGCTCTGATTGGCTGACAGAGCTGGGCGGGGGCTGATTGGCTGACAGAGTTGCGGACGAGAGAGCGCCCGCAGGGAAGGGGGTGGAGCGGAAGGCTGTCCCCCGGGCGGCGAAGCGGCCACTGCGCAGGCGTCAATGGAAACGGATACACACACAAACAAAACCCACCACCCTGAGGCCTCCGGCTCTTCCCCGCCCACCTTTCCTCCGGTGGGCGCTCCCTTCTCCCAATCGCCCGGCTTTCCCCGCCCCCGTCAACGTCTGGGCACGTCCCCCTCGCGGCGCGGGCCACGCAGGGCCCTGTACTTAACCTCTGGCTAGCGGGCGCGAAGTTAGAGGCCGGGACGGCGCGGGCGGCGCGCAATACCGGGCGGCAAGGAGCGGGGCCGGGAGCTCGGGCCTGCAACGTCCGCGGGGCGGACGATGACTTGCTACCGAGGCTTCCTGCTGGGCAGCTGTCGTCGCGTGGCGGGCGGCCGGGCGGCGGCGCTGAGGGGCCCGGGCGCGGGAGGCCCGGCCGCGCGGCCGCGGCTCGGCGGTGACGGCGGCAGCCGGCGGCACCTGGGGCAGGGTCAGTCGCGCGAGCTGGCGGGCTGTGGCAGCCGCCCCGACGGCGGCTTCCGCCCGTCCCGGGTGGTGGTGGTGGCCAAAACCACCCGGTACGAGTTCGAGCAGCAGCGGTACCGTTACGCGGAGCTCTCGGAGGAGGACCTGAAGCAGCTGGTGGGTCGCGGCGGCCTCGCAGTTGTGTCTGGGCTCGGCCCGGCCGCGGGACGACCCTCCTTGCCGAGGTGCCCTAGATGCTATGCCCGCCCCGCTCGCCGTCCTCTACTCCCTCTAGCTTCGCTAGTAGGTCCTCTCCCCACCTCTTTGTGTGAGAGAGAGAAAATGAGGAGGGAGGAGGTCTACAGTGTTCGTGCAGAGACCCCCGAGGCGGGGACGTCTGGAGGAAGCCTTGGGGGAAGAGGGGTACCACAGTCGGTTTAGAGATTTATTTCTGCCCTCACCACCCCTATCCCCTTGTTGGGAATAACTGCTCCAGGAAAGGTGGGCGGGTGAGTGAAGTCTGGAAACGGCTTCCCAGGCCACTCGAGAAAGGGGGGCGCCTCTGCAGGCAGGGCGAAGGTACCACGGACACACCCCCTTTTACTCTGCAGGACTGTCCTGGGACACTCAGGAAAGCCGGCCTGGGCGAACCTTTTCCGTGCAGGAACATGGTAGTCAGAGTTCTAGCAAGCACACGTGTCTTTGGTGCTGGGAAGAGCAAAGGAGAAATTTTGACTGTGTGTGTTATTAAGTAGAAAGGTCAAGATAAAGGCAGGCAAATCTGATAATTATGAAATAAAGAGCCTGCGTCTAT
This sequence comes from Eidolon dupreanum, assembly GCA_028627145.1. NCBI lineage: Eukaryota > Metazoa > Chordata > Mammalia > Chiroptera > Pteropodidae > Eidolon > Eidolon dupreanum. The sequence goes on from CM053501.1 coordinate 85,900,409, forward strand.
AATGTAGCAGTACCTCCACAATTGACATTTGGTATATGTACTTATTAATATTTTTGGAAGGTATATAAATCCATCCAAGGAAGAAACTCTGAATATTATCCCCCTTCCCTCTCCATTTGAAACTTGTGATCTCATCCCATCTGCCAACCTTAGGAAAAGGAGATACTACCATGAACAATATGTCCACAAAAATCTCCATTGTAAATCTCTAATTGTTGACACTGCAACAAAGGGCTTTGGAATTAATCGTAACTATAATCTTGTAGAATTCTGTACAAGAGCAGACAGCCTGGTCTAAACTGGTTTGTAACTTTCATTTTTTTTTCGGTAATATTTTGTAGAGGTATCCAAACAAAATTGTAAATAATTTTTGCTTAAGTACTGAATCTGTTTTCAGAGTTAAACTTTTTGATTCTTTAATAAGTTAATTGAAGAGGGGCCCTGCATTCATCTGATGGAAGTACTAGGTGCACATTTGTTTTTGCCTTTCTCTAAGTGTTTGAAGGTAGCAATTTATAGAAAAAAAGTCACCTTATTTAAAGAGTAAAACAGTTTGAGCAGGAGCTTGGAGTAAAGTGTGTTAGGGTGTGAAATTTGGGGTGAGTCGGAATAATGTCAGAAGCAGGTGTTTCTCTTCTGGGAAAGTTATATCCCATGGGTTGTACTCCACATTTTGTAAGATCTACTTTTTAGAAACTCAAGTGCCATATACCCATAAATGTGTTCTTCATACAACTTTATGGAAGCCTCTCAGCAGTGGAAAATAGTGCACTTGATTAGAATGTTCAGAGCGTAGAGGTCAGGAGTTTGGAGTTCTAGGCTCAGGTTCTGTATGGTTAACTTCCTTCCTGAGTCTTAATTTCTCTGGGCCTCATGGGTGAAAACAATGCTTTCATGTGATACTGTTATTTTTCAAAACGCTTTCACCTAGTTCAGTATGTGGAATTCTAGGGTTGGACTGGAGAGTCTCCAAGGCCCCCGCAGGGCTGGCATTTTTAAACTGGGTAGTTTTATTAAGGACTCAAGAATATGGGTGGCATCTAAATTAGATTAATTCTTAGGCCTCCTAATGAGATTGGCACTAATCAGTACTTTTAACATGAAGTCAAATCAGTAAGTCTAAAAATTGAACTGCCTAGTGGACTCGATATCCGAAGAGAAATCTCTAACAGGTAAATATTTGTCTATCACTAGGTAATGCTGTGCAGGATAAGAAAAATTTGAAGTAAAACTTTTAGACTACAGAACACAGTTTTGAAATAGTAGTTGTCATTCCAATTAAACTTTATTGGATTCCTTACGGATTTGAGTTTTATCATTTATATTAAGGCCAATATTCAAAATGAAGTAGCATTAGGTACGCCTGACCAGAGATCAGGAACGGGCCAAATAATACTAGGCCGTGTGAAGTTGTCCTAAAATAAGATTCTGTATTAGGAATGGGAAGATGATTAATATTTTTGCTATTTGTGTTGGTAAAAGATACTAAGGTGTAAGAATCATGTGAATTGGGTATAAAAGAAAGTGGGTTAGTGCTTGCTTTAGTCTTTGCACCATGGCTGCTTTGTCTATAGTGTCATGGTAACCTGAAGTTTATCAGAGGGTTCTCTTTTTTGGTGGTGGTGGTGGTGGTGGTTTTGTTGCAGATAGATCTCTGTTAGGTTGCTTGTTAAAATGCAAAGAGAAAATAAGGGATGGAATGCTGGTATAATTTTATATACTGAAGCCTCATGGTTTTTTAACTTTGTAGAAATGTAAACAAATGGAGGAAATAATTAGTTGATAAAGAATATACAAAATAGGTTTACATCTTTCAAACTGTCAGAGTTTGACTTTCAGTTACTTTCTTATTGGTTACATTGCTTAGTGTTTAAATCTTGTTTTTTTTTTTGTTTTGTTTTTTTTTTTTTTTGCCTAACTTATCAATGAATGACTTCTCTTGTGAATGGAAAATTCCTAGTCAAGGACTTTTACCTCTATGGCTCGTGACTCTGCAAGGACTAATTAAACTATTACAATTTACTCATCAGAGGTGTAGCTTTTGGCAAATTTGGAACTTTTATTAACAGGGTTCAAGAGACTCACAGATTAGAACTTCAAATGAATCAAAGTGGATTGGAAAGGTTTTGACATCATAAACATGCTTTATTAACCAAAAAGAAGATTTTATTTAAAAATGTTTTGATACATGCCAAATAAGAAATGAGCAGTTTCTACCTTCTCTCCCCTAACTCCAAGCCCTATAAGCCCAGATGCAACCCCTTTTAAGATTTCTACTTATAGTTTTAAAAAAATTATTTTCAGAACAGGATAGAATAATTTCATTTAGCAGTCCCTCTATCATAGTATTAAACTATTCCTTGTTCTTAGCAGATTCGGAAGCTATAGTTCTTTGGATGTTGTTTCCCTTACTCTGCGTAGCTTAGATTGTAGTTCTTGGGCAGGTGATACTTTTGCCATGTGGTGTGCAATGAGTGTAGTGTTTGCAATGCAAATATTTATCAAATTAAAGAACATGATCTGGATGGAGTACTCCCAGAGCTTTCTAACGGAAACCTCACTCCTCTCAAATCTTGCAGACACAAGCATCAGAGTGGCCTATCTAAAGTGAACATCTGGCCATTTTACTCTTCTGCAAAAGCTCTCATAACCTGTAGAATCACCTAGGGAATTAATTATAATGAAGATGCCTGAACCTTGGCTCCCCATGAGATTCTGATTCACTTGTTGGAGAACTCCCAGACGCTGCCTTTTTGAACCATACTCGTAAGACTGCCAACTCAGCATTTTTTTTAAACAAGCCTTCCAGGTTTGCAAGTGATCTCCAATCTCGATCTCGGGATCACACTTTGAGAAATATTGCTGTAGGAGAACCTTCATGATCCTTAGTGCCAAACAAGGCCTTTCATGAACTAGCTTTTCTCAACCTGTTGAATTTCATTTCTGATTATTCTTCTGTTTCCTTCCAGAAAAAATCTATACATACAAATCAACACAGTGAAATTTTCTTTGTCCTATCCCTTTTTGCTCAAAGATAACATTTAAGCTATTCTGCATCATGTTCTTTCTTTAGTAGTATGCGAAATATTTCATTGTGTGCAGATGCCGTAATTTATTCAAATACATTCTGTAATGAATAATATTTGTGTTAATTCCTACCTCTGTGAATCAAGCTCTAAGATAAATACTGAAAAGTAACCTTCATCCTCTAGCTGATTTCTGTTTTTCCTTGAGGTCAGGTTCAGACTACTCTCACTGGAAGCCATTATTGGTAATCTTGCTGTGCTCCTTTCTGGCCACCAAGGTTCTGTTAGGTATTCTTCACTGTATCTTCATAATACTTAGTTTTTGAGCTTCCCGCTTTAGAGTATTTGTGAATATTCTCTTCTCTAGACTTGAAGACAAGGACCATATCTTCTTATTAAATTGTAACTATAAGTAGTCCTCGGGAATACAGAGAAGGGAGAAAATAGTTTGGGGAAGGGCAGGAATGAAGGGCGGAAAAGAAGACCTTTAAATAATTTGTTTTTAACTATTAAGTAGACCTTTTAATACTCTTAAAGTTTAGATTTTCAGTTATGAAATATTTTTACCATATAGAGAAATTTCAAAAAGTTGACACCTGTTTATCAAATCAACTATCTAGACTTAACAGATACTTATTTTGCCATATTTACTTTAGATATTTTAAAAGGAAATGTGGTTATAACTAAAGCCCTATCCTTCCAGTTTTCCCCTTCCCTGTCTCCCCAGAGGTAACCACTAGCCTAAAGTTGTTATATATACTTTTTGTATGTATACATTATATATTTATTGATAAGACTGTCCATAAAGTGTATAATGTTTTGTGTGTCTAAAATGTTACATCAATAATATCATATTCTATAAAATATGTGCCTATTTTACAGAAATTTGCTTTTCTTCATTATAGGTTTTGAAACTAATTTATGTTGATTTGTATTTGTTTTAACTGTTGTATAGTATTCCACTGTTTATATAATTAGGTTTCCAATTTTTTCAGTTTTATAAAATGCTGCAATTAGAAGTACAGATAGTATCGACTGACACCCTGATTCCTCATGTCCTCATCAGCACTTGGTAGACTTTAATTTTTTTGCCAATGTGATGAGAGTGAAATGGTATCTTTTAATTTTAGGATATTTGAATTGAATATTGAAGAAAGAGGAATAATTTATATGTGAGGGAGAGAAGACAGTACTAGCAAGATAGTGGGAAAGTTCATCTTTCTGCCAACAAAGAGAACTCAGATGTTTTTGATTGTAAGCCACAGTCACAAATTTTACATCATGACTTATAGTACATATACTCATATTTGAAATAAAACATAACATGAAATAATTTAGTTTTGTTACATGTAGTATAGTTTATTTTCTCTTTAATAATGCTGATTGTGATCATTAGATTTATGTGGCAACATTGTATTGGTTGTTTGAAAATCATTGCTCAAGAGTAAGTATATTAACTCTAAACAGGTTGGCTGGACCTTATAAAGGTATTAAGTGTCATGTGAAGGAGTTGCTTTTATCTTGTGGTGGTTTTAATTTGTAGCAGCAGAATACATTTGTCTTATTTCCTGGTACATGTTCTGTATTGTCCAAACCAAAAATTGGTATAGGATAAAAATCTGACCAGGAATTGAAGTTCGAGGGCCAGTTACTCTTCAGTTTTATTTATAGCAGTTGTTAGAAGCAGTAAATTTGATGAAATTATTCTAATAGACATTGTACATTTGAATTATTCCTCACTGTCCTTAGTTTTTAGTACCCCCATTTAATACATTTGATTGATTGCAACTAATGTTTAAATGAACACAATAGGCACTCATATTTGAATAAATTTAAAATTTTAGAGCTTAATTTCTAGCTGTGTAAAGTATTCACTCTCAAAATGGCCTCATGAGTTGTAATTATTATGACAAAATAATATAGCATAGTAACTAATCTGCTAGAAAATCAGGGCTTGATATTGAGCATATTATTTTGAAATCCTGTTAGATATCCAGAGAAAGATGTCAAATACCAGTTGGCTACATTCATTGGGAGCCCAAGCCCTAAAGATAGGCCACGGTTAGGGATAGCAATTGCGAACCTTTGGCATCAGGTTAGGGATAGCAATTGGGAGCCATCAGCATACTGATCTATTTTAATGAAAGCATTAAACTAGAGTAAGGAAAGAGTAGGGAAGAAAAAAGCATAGTGATCCATATTCATTGAGAGGCATTTAGTGCAGTTTTAGTTAATTAATGGTTGGATCATGATAGCAATAATCTGAATGTTAATGCTATGTTCACTGATATTCAGAAGTACTAAGAATAGTTTTTCAAACCTGGTTTCTGTTGATTTGTTGATTAAATAAAAGATTATTTCATTATTTGTGACTGCTATCCTTTAAAAAAAATTTTTGTCATTGGTTTGCTGTGTCTAGATGTAATGAGACTAATATACAGGCATTAAACTGTACCATTGTGAGTTACCATTTATGTATTATTTTCAAATAGCTAAATAGGTCAGTCTTCAGCTACTCTTTTGAGGAGCATGCATTTCCTTTTAGATTATATGCTGAGGACAAAACCATTTAGAAACTCTTAACCCGGTCTATGGCCATGGTACCCTGAACAAGCCCGATCTGGTCTCATCTTGGAAGCTAAGCAAGGTTGGGCCTGGTTAGTTCATGGATGGGAGACCATCTAGGAAGACCAGGTGCTATAGGCATAAAAAATTAAAAAATAGGAATTGTAAACTGACAAGGTCCTTGCAATCTGTGAGGTCAACCAAGGGCTGCCTCGCCTAAAAAAAAAAAAAAAAAAAAACTCTTAACCCAGTACTCATAAACAGAATATTGGGAAGATAAATATTAAAACTTTAGCACAGATTATCCCAGGGCAAAGATTATTTGTAATTAAAATTTTCTTTTTGTATGCATCTTCTGTGTTGTATTACTTATATAACTTTTTAAAAAATACTTATTATTTAAAATGCTATCCAAAAATTGTTTTTACTTTATAATTTGGTAAGTAATCATTTAAAACATTTGAGATTTTATTTTGGACAAGTACTTGAAAAACTGATTTTGTATCATGAAGAGGCAAGGTATAAGGGAATTTGGAGAAGGAAAGAAAATATCATGCCTTTTAATTCTAGCATTTACTCTAGTGGACAAATTTCCTACTTGATTAGATGGACGTTCATTCAGGATATTTCTAAACTTCCTTCCCAACATTTTACTTTATGGATTATTTAGAAGACATACTTTAAAAGGGGAATATTAAAGGTAGGATAGTGACATTATAAAATGTCACTGAAATAGACTAGGAAGGATAATTCTTGAAGGATATATTTCTTTATATCTAAAAGTTATCCATTCTGAGGGAGCTAACCAGTCATTTGTTTAGGGTAAATACCAAATAGAGTTCATAAATCTAATATAACGCAAGAGAGCTGCAAGTCCAAGTAGAACAAAGGTCAGCTAATTGCCTTCTATAATAGTTTATCTTTGGCGTTCAAGTAGCCATATGCAATGTGTTAAAAATCCATTTAAATCAAGAAAACACTCAAGCTGTAAAACATGAAAATTAGGAGATTCTGTTGACTACATGATTCAGGAAACAATGTGGTATTTGGTATTAAAACCAAGTTATGATTTTCTGAAATCAGACTTTCTAGTAAAGTTTAAGTGTTAAAGTTTCACAGGTTATCATTAAAGTGTGCCTTCAAAAAAAAAAGCCCATTGTATTTTATATATGGCTTTTTAAAGAAATATGTTACAATATCTAATATACATCATGTAATAAGACAAAATTTGTTTTATTTTTGTGTAGCTTGCATTGAAAGGCTCTAGCTACAGTGGACTGCTTGAACGACATCATATTCATACCAAAAATGTAGAGCATATTTTAGATAGTTTACGGTAAGTGTCTGGGATTGGATTTTGGGTGGGCTTTTGTATTCAGAAAGTCCAATTTTTCTTTTTACTAGCAACTAATCATTAGATTTTAAATAAAGATTGCCATTAAAACTCATTTTAAGAAAATTACATTGTGGTTAATGGGCTTGATATTTTATGTTTCTAAGGAAATTTTTGTTGTATTCTGAAAATTTCACATTTTGAGTTATTATTTGGTCTGCCTGAGAAGTGCCTTTCTACAAAGCGTTAGTTTTGTATGCAGCAGGCTTTGACTTTCATGTAATGTTTCTTTAACAGAATACTGGACTATATGGATGTTCATTATAATTTTCGAATGTCTAAAAATCACCATTATAGGAACTTCAGTTAATTTAGGACTAAATGTAGTCAGTAAGTTTATGTATATACAAGAGAATCAGTGTGAGAACATTGCAAATTAGAAAGTGTTTTAATCACTGTTTGAGTGTCTGGCACTCAATATTTGCTGGATTTTAAATAATGGCTGTTTAGTTTTATAATAAAAAATTGTCTCTCAAGGTGTTAGTCTTCTAGGCCATTTTTGTATTAATGAATTTTAGCATCAGAAGTAGAGAACATGAAATTCTCATCAATATTACTATTTGTCAGCAGCTATAAAAGATGTTTTTAAAGAATACTCATATGCCTCCTGATTTAACAATTGGCTGTTGTAATTAAAAGTAAAAGAAGCTAACCTTACAAAGCTAAACATAAATTTGTTTATAAAACAAAATCGTTTAAATCTCCATTATAGTTGTGTGACTCTCAGAAAACATCCTCCTTTATGTTATCAGTGGAAATTTGATATAACCTTTACTTTTTTATTTTAGGAATGAGGGAATTGAGGTTCGTCTAGTAAAGAGGAGAGAATATGATGAAGAAACTGTTCGATGGGCAGATGCTGTGATAGCTGCAGGAGGTAATAGTTTTACAGAGGCAAAGATGTTGGAGTACAGAGATGATCTTTAATGCTCATCTTCCCAAATACTCTATGGTCAAGCTGTACTGAAGCCTTCAGAGTCCTGCCAGGAGACAAATTTTTGGGTTTTTAGGATCAGATTTAAAAAGATCTGCTTTACATGACATTTTACTTTTTTAGTGAATGATATTACTGTGAGGTTCCTTGCATTTATTTCTGTGTGTCTATTTAAAGTGTACATGTAACTTCAAATATTCAAAGGATTAATTGTAACTGCATTTTGGTTTATTATGCAAGTCTTAAATGAAGTTATTTAAGAATTTAATGAAATTAGATAAATTCCATTCCTCTGTGGCCCCAGTATACATACACTTATTTTTTTTTCTGAGCTTTATTATTAAGTTAGTGAACACTCTTTCTAAAGCTTTAAATTAACAGCATTTATTGGAGAGAAAAATCCAAAGTTGGACACTGTTGGATATATTCTCTTTAAAATAATTTATGAATTTGGACTCACATTATGAGAGAAGGAAAGAGAATTGGCTAATAGAAGTGACAGGATTAGAGCAATAGTTCCCAGCTAGAGTATCCTACTGGCATCTAGTGGGTAGAAGCCAGCGATACTGCTATCCATCTTACAATGCACAAGACAGCCCCCACAATAAAGAATTATCTGGTCTGAAATGTCAGTCTTGCCACTGTTGCAAAATCCTACATTACAATGGGAGTGATAATACAGAAGGATGATGGGTAGAAAGAAAGTGGATTAGACTGTGGCAGTTAGGGTGGGGTGTGAGGGTGTGATTGTGAAAATAAAAGTACTGGTGTTTAAAATCAGTTTGGTAACAAGTCTGATTCTGTCTTCTGTTCTTTAGGTGATGGCACAATGCTTTTGGCAGCAAGTAAAGTCTTGGACAGACTTAAACCAGTTATTGGAGTAAACACTGATCCAGAACGGTAAGGAAAAACTTGTTCTTTTTATGTGTTTCATTTTTATATGCATACATTTATGCTTTGCTTTGCTGAGTATCTGTTGATAATAAATATTAAAGTTTGGAAGCTCTTCTCTATTTTCTCTACCACAGTTATATTGCTGGCCTCTGTTGCTACAGGGAGTTTATCATAGTGCATGATGTTTAAGGAGAAGCATCATTGTTCCTGGCTATCATGAACCATTAGAACCATGTTCAAAAACACTTTAGTGATGAAATTTAGGCATGTAAAATTGATCTCTATCTCTAGTAGAGTTCTTTTTATGTAGTTTTTTTTTCAAGGATATAGCTATTGTTTTTAGCTTAGGCATAAGAAATGTATATACATTTAGCAGGCATTGGTGGTAGAAAATTTTGACATGGGACAGACAAGTCCTCACATCTGACTTCCCAGTAGTTTGGAAGTAGTATCTGTGGCAAAGTAGACCTGACCCTTGACCCAGGTGAGTATTGGCCACCTGTGGCACTGCTGAAGAGGGATGAGTTAATAATGTTTCATCTTCTGTCCTTCCTTAAGGCGCTCATCTATATTTCTGGATATGTCTCCACTGTTTTTTTGGTGATTTCATTGACTTAATAAACAGACCAAACCCTATTCCCATTTTTTTGTCCTTTCTTCACCTTCACTTACATTTACTCTCATTCTGTTTTAGCCACGACCATACCTGGCTGGTCTAGAATCGAATCTCCCCATCTCTCAAATCTTAATTCTGCCCTGACCACAGCCTGCTACCCTAACAGCAGTTTTATTCCCTCAATTCTGCTAAATCTGCTCTTTGACTTTTAGGGTGGTGATCCCCTTGGTTTTCTTAACAATTCTCCCCTACTTCATCACTTTCTTGCAATGAATGATTAATTAAATGATCTTAGGGAGCAGAGTTAGGACCCTAACCTAGCTGAATGAATGTTCCCTGAACGTAAGTAATTGAGATCATTGGTTTCTTGATTGCCTTCAATGTTCATGTTTATGTATTTTAGAACTTCTTAATGACAAATTTTTTATATCATTAAAGTAAGAGATTCTTAACTTTAGTGATCACATTTTATACAGTTTATTAAAATATATTTTCTTTTAAAAATATGACTTGATACTCAAAAGCTTGTGGGGATTTTGAAACTGGTAAGTAGACCATGTTGCTTCTCTAATTTATACCTAAATAATAGGTTTTAGAAATCCTTTGGTTTCCCTTCTTGCCTTCAGGCAGAAATGTATTAAGCCTCCTACCTTTTTCAGTAATTCAGGTTGCCCAGCTTCTTTTTCTTAAGCACTGTGGTGCCTCACAACCCTTAAATAAACCCCGAATTTAACATTCACCTTAAGTTTCTTCTCCTCTAGTATTAGGTATCAAATGCTGCATAAACAAATCACCCCAAAACTTAGATGCTTAAAACAGTAATAATCGCTGATGATCTCTCATGGTGTCTCTGTGTCAGGAATTCAGAGGCAGCTTGGCTGGGTGGGTCTGGCTTGGGTTCTCTCAGGAGGTTATAGTCAGATGTCAGCTTGGGCTGCAGGCGTCGGAGGGCTGGACCTTTGCTGGAGGATCCACTTCTAAGATGGCTCACTCATATGGACTGATCTAAATTAAGTATATAATTTCTGTTTGTCTCTTCTGTTTTCTGTATTTACTGTACTGAACCTGATAAATGACATTTGAATGCTTAATCACAGTGGGAGAGAGGGCATGTGGTTAGCCAGCCTCTAAGGTTGTAGTCTCCTAGTATTTATACCTTTATGTGGTTCCCTAACTCCTTCTATAACTCCTTCTATTTTCAATCAGTGCTGGCCTACATGACCAATAGGATATGGTAGGACAGTGTGTGAATGAATTACAAGGCTCAGTTATAAATGGTATTGCAGCTTCTGTATTGGTCTCTCTGCTCATTCTGGGGTAAGCCAGCCACCTGATGTGAGATACCTAAGCAGCCCAGTGGAGAGGCTCACATAGTGAGGAACAGAGGCCTCTTGCCAACAGCTAGTACCAGTTTGCCAGTCGTGTAAGTGAGCCTCATTGAAAGTGAATCCTCCAGGCCAAGTCGTTTTTAGATACTTGCAGTCTTAGCTAATAGAGCTGACTGACCTCATGAGAGAATCTTCTCTCTAGAGTGTTTTAGACTTGCAATTGACCTCAGCAGGTATTGCTCTATAAAATGACTGTTGATAATTTTTATACTTAGCATTATATAAAGTACTGCAGTGAATATGAAGTTTTTTAACTTCAATGTTGACCCTCTCAGATAAAGAAATTGACTAGTCACGATTTTGTAAAAACTTTTTCTGCTCTTCACACTTGTAAGTTAACTTACAATTATTATCAAGAGTTTGTTTTGCTAAACCTGTTCTGTGTTGTATAAACTATATTTGGTCTTTTTGTTCTTGTTGAAAGTGCATATAATTTTGTCACAAAAAAATGAAGTATAGACATTTTTAAAATTTCATGCCTGATTTTTGTAGTTTGATGTTACCTTTTGAACTGTTTTTTTTTTTCTTCTTCCCTATACACCACCCCCAAATCCATTTTAAAGGTCTGAAGGTCATTTATGTCTTCCTGTTCGATATACACATTCCTTCCCAGAAGCCTTACAGAAGTTCTATTGTGGTGAGTTCAGGTAGGAATTTCTTACTATTGTTATATAAATATCTTAATAAATGTGTGTCATTAAAGATGTTGTTAAACAGAACAAATTAGATATTTGGTTTAGTCCATAGTTATAACAGTAGCCATAAAAAGTAATGCATTAGCTGAGTCACAAACACATCTAACTTACCTTCTTCTAATTCAGTTGGAACTATGTGGAAAAACCCTGACAAGTGCCACTTGGTCTATGATGTAATTTGCAAGTAGAGGTTTTTCTCCTTCAATGAGATAGAGGCCATGTCTCTGCTTTCTTAACCTTGTTGCAGGTTCTTAGCAGTTTAGTAGAAAGATAATTAAAACTGTTGGCTAATTCTCTGAGATTTTTTATTTTTTATCCTCATCTTTTCCCATCCAGAATGACTGAGGGTTAAATTTACTCCAGTCATGCTGAGATTCTTGATTGTTCTGTGTTGTATATTGTTTGTTAAACAGCAGGGATTTTTTTTTTTCATATTTCTTTCATTAATTTGTGCATTGGTCAGACTACTTTGAGAAGTGTAGAGGGAAGAGCTGAGATAGGGTTGGCCGATTATATTAGAGGGAGCCAAGTTAGATTACTATTTATTTCCTGATTTGGACTAGATTTTATAGTTTGAGGAAACTTTTCTTGACTATTTGGGAAATTGTATTAAATATTATTGACTTCTGGAATCATTTTATTAATAATGATTCTGTTTCTAGTCATATACTTTTTATAGCTAGCAAGTGGGAGTATATTTTTGTATACTTGTCTAGCAGTATCTATCCTATTGGTTTTTTGATAAATCAGTTTTAGGTTTTGAAATCAAACCTGATTCTTTTTTTCTTTTACCAAAAATGTCATTTAAGTTTAGGTATAATCTTACATGCTATAATTTTGTTACTGATCTCTTTTTGCTTTTATTGTAAAAAAGATCATTACAAAATTTTAAGGGAAGGATTTTTAACTACTCCAACCACCTTAACACTATTATTTTAATTTCAGAATGCTTCCTTTTTTGTATATGTTATACTTTTTGATGAGCAAAACACATTACATCTAGCTTAGTATTTTGGATTTAATGGATACTTGACTTTAATTCAAGTTATTTGGGAGGTTTTGAACACATACCTTAGATCTTTTCATTATAATTGATATTATAATCTGTCTTTGATTGGAACCTGTGGGTTTTAGGTGTTTCTGGTATAATCCATGGACTAATTAGTTTTTTAATATAAATTTTTAATTTGGTGAAATTGTGATGTCTAATCCTTAGTTTAATTTATTTTCTCTTGACATAACTTGCTTTTCCTTTATTCTTCTAAGGTGGTTATGGAGGCAGCGAATCAGGTTGTACCTTGAAGGGACTGGCATAAACCCTGTTCCTGTGGACCTTCACGAACAGCAACTAAGTTTGAACCAACATAGCAGAGCCTTCAACATTGAAAGAGTTCATGATGAAAGTAGGTGGATTGGGAATTAGATGTGTTTGGGGGCAGTATTTAACTTACAGTTCCTTTGATCTCCAATTTATAGAAGTAATATTTTATAATTAACTTGTGGATTTTAGTGCCACCGATAACATTTAAGATAGTACAGCAAACTATTTTAGGTATAAAACTTGTTATGATTAGATAGTGAAATAAGAAGTATAGCATATATCTAGAAGAAATGTTTTCTAGGACAGGTTTGAAAACTAGTTGATTAGGGAAGGATTATAAAATTTCCAAGTGGATAGTTGATATTTAAGGAAAGATTCTTGGCCTTCACCTTTGAAATGTCATAAAGGAAAAAGAAAGTAGAAATAAAATGAGATAATCTGTGGAAGATTTCATAATAATTATATGTTTATATAGTTATATTTAAACATCATAGTTATAGTTATTGATTAAAACATTTTTGTTGGGAAATTTTGCATCCTAGCCTTACAATTTGTGTTTCAAATATTTGTGTAAGCTGTTCAGAGAATATTACCATAAAGTGATAGGCAGCTTTTTTGTTACAGGTAGTTAAGGGGAATTCTCATTTTTGAGCTTATTTGTGGATTATAATTTAACCGTATTTTCCTACATTTCTCAGTAACTGTTTAGACTTTCAAGATGCAAGAAGATCCTAAGAGATATCCTAAATATCTAGATTTTTTTTCTCCTGCGTTTCATTTCTTGGCTAAATTTATCGGGAAAAGCTGCCTTTATGTATCTGCTTTCTGTTTCTGTTTCTGTCTTGTCATGGTACCTGATGTTTATAATAATTTTTTTCAGATTTTTTTCATGGTCAGCATGTTTCTAAACCGTGTTCATGTCATGTCATGTTTTAAATGTCTTCCTTGGCCCCCTTCCCCAAATCATTTGACTTTAGAAATCTTTTAAGTAATTACATACATGTGAATTCCTATTACTATTTTTGAAAGACTGCAGTAACTATTAAGATTTTAAAATCTTAGCTAGAAATTTTACTTTATCCCCCACCAAAAGAAGTTACTGCTACCACCAAAAGACTTTAAGGATTTGGTTCTTTTCATTAACAGTCTTACAAGAAAGATGTAGGTTGCTATTCAGAGATTTGTTGCTCAGACTCCTATCTCAGATTCACTGTTTTTAGTTTATAAAATAACATATATAGAAACAAAATTATAAATGAATTTTGTAACATCCAGGGTGTTCATATCTGATTCATGGTAGTTTTAGAAAAAGAACAGAATACATTCAAAATTGAAAAAATAATACAAGAAAATTTCCTAAAACTTAGGTGCTGGTTTTTGGATTGAAAGGACACACAAACTACTTAGCATAAGGTAAAAGGTCCCACATCGAGATACGTCAGAATGATAGAGATAAAACAAAGCTCCTGCAACCTTCCAGAGAGGAAACGAGAATGGTAGTGGTGGTGACTGTGGTCAGAGCAGGTTATTTTATATATAAAGAATCTGGAATCTGAAACTTCAGATTTTTTAAAAAGTAATACTGGAAATTGCTATACTTATAATTATTAATATTGCTTATATTATTAACAATTATATGAAATTTATCATGTTTAAGTATTATTTTAGAGGATTTTTTAGAGGTTTTTTTTTTTTTTTTTCTAATAGCTTTATTTTCTGAAACAAAATTGAAGATTTCAAGGTATAGCTCATTTCCTTTTTAAATTCTCAAGTTGGCAGGAAATAACATTTCTTGGTAAGCTGCCGTTTGGGATTTTTGAATATAGGAGTAGGTTTGAGATTATAAATATACCACCATGTTTGATCCCTTATTTAGTTTGCTAATTTAGAAAGAAAGATTACAGAGGGGCAAAAAACTAGTTTTAAAACTTTTCAGCTTAAAGGGATGATGCAACTTTAAACAAATAGTTTTCCATCTTAGTAGTATAATCCATCCTTAGCTTGATTGTATTTGCGTACAAGTTAATGAAGAAATCTACATTTTAATTACCTGTATACCTTCCAGGGAAGGTAGGATTAATTTATTTATTACTTTAAAACATTTTTTATCACATAAACTAGTAACTTTATTTTCAAGGCTGGTTGTATTAATATGGATAAGTGAATGGATTGATAAACAGTCCTGGAATTTCAGGGGCTTAATATAATGACGGTGTATTTCTAGCTCATCTCACTTTCCAGCAGGTGTTCAAGCAACTTCCAAACAGTGGCTGCTCCCATCTTCTTAGGCCTGAGTCTTCTCTTGGATCCTCTGTAGCTTGTGGGTAGAAGAAGATAGTGAAAACATGGAGAATCTTGATGGAAGTTTTAGGAGCTAGGCTTTTTCACTACTTTTGCTCATATGGGAATTGGCTGTTATTAAAGCCGTGGGTATACCCAATACAGGTAGACCTGACAGTGTGAGAGAAGTGCAGAGTGTAGCATAGCAGTGTCTGTCCCTAGGACAGTATAACAATTCTATATTTAAGGATATAAATTATAATTAATTTTATAATTTATTCTTTTGGATAGAAAATTGTTAATTGGTATTGAGTTTATTTTTTTTCATGTTCTATTGAAACAAGTTGTAAATGAACAGTTTCATGATTAGATAACGTTTGGTAGCCAATTAGCATGAAAGAACATATAAGCAGAATTAAGGTGATTAACGAGACTTGAAGTAGCTTTATGCATTTTCTTCTTCTTTTGACAAAGGATTTCAGGTGAAATTCAGCAAGCACAGACAATAAAAGAATAATATGGAAAATAAAATTAGGATGAGGAAAAATGGTTCTAGAGATAGAAAGTCAAGACCATATAAAAGAAAAACATGGTTACAGTTTGATGGTGAGAATTCAGATTTACTAGTTAGTAATATTTAGTGAGTACCTACTGTTACACATTTATTGAAAATCTGTGGAGAAATGTAAAATAAATTCTGTTAGCAATTACCTTATGTAGAGAAAAATAATTTAAACAATACATTTGAACTTTTTATATTTATAAAACTATCAGGTATGAGAGTATATATATATCTAGTACCAAACTAAGACTGTTTCAAAAGTTAGCAGGTCTTGCAGTCTTAAGTGCAATCGAATTTGATTAAACACATCACATTTTTTATATGCTTTTTTTGTGTACAGTTTCTTCTACTGTATTATGAGATTGAGCTGATAATGTTAACCTGTTCTGTAGTTTAGCCAAATAACAAGTTTTCAAAGGGCGCTTGGCATTGTAATAATAACCCATTATATTTGCAAGAATAGTTGGGCCCCTTTTAGTTAGTTATAATCCAAAATAAATGAAATAAATGTAATTAATGGTAAATAAACAGAAGACTGTAATACTCAGCTAGCAACGCAGAGGAGCCTATTAGATCAATGGTTGTATTGGGGCAATGTTAAAAACTTTTATTTGTATATTAAATGTCTAATGTATATTAGCTATCTATTGCTGCATAACAAATTACTCCAAAATTTAGCATCTTAAAACAAATATTTATAATTTCATAGAGATTATGGAGGTCAAGAATCCAGGAGCAGCTTAGCTTGTTAGTAATGGTTTAGGGTTTCTCAGGAGGTGTCAGTCAAGCTGTGAGCTGGGACAGTAGCATCTGAAACATGACTGGGACTGTAAGATCTTTTTCCCAGCTTACCCCATGGCTGTTAGCAGGAAGCTTCAGTTCCTTACCACATTGGCCTCTCCATTGGACTGCTCATGAAATATCTTCCCCCAAAGCAAGTGATCTGAGAGAGTGACTAAGGCGGAAACTGGGGTGTCTTCTTTAACTGAATCTCAGTAGTGATGTATCACTTCTGCCATACATTGGTCACATAGACCAATTCTGGTAGGATGTGAGACAGTGAATTACAAATGAATGTGAATACCAGGAGGCAGGAATCCCAGGGGACCTTCTTGAAATTAAGCTTTGACTTAGAAAGTGTGGAAGAGACAGAAAAGGGAATTTGTCCCACAGCTTGCCCAGTGGTAGATTCTTGGATGCAGTGAATATGCTATTGGTGACATTGAGAAGATAGGGTTGACATTTCCAGTTGGAGACTGATAAGAGATAAAAAGTAAAAGAAACCATTTGAGAGTGACAGTCACAGCTTTGAACCATAAAGCAGTTGGAATCCTTTGGAAGATTTTGTGTGAAGTGATGTTTAATTGTTAAGGAAGATTGCTTAAGCTGTGCCTTGTAGAGTGAAAAAAAGAAAAGATGACATTTTTTAGGAATCATGAAAGGAGATACGGCAGTGTGCCTCCAATGCTGCTATTGCTAAACATGCTCTTGAGATTTTCTATTTAAAAAAAAGATCTGATCTCAAACATAACTGATTTAGTTTCCAACATGAGCCACGCATGCAGTTTGCTGCTTAAATCCAAAATGGCTTTCCTCTGGAAGTACTTGATCATTTGCACCTCTGAAGCTTCCTGAGTGAAACTAGTTAAATGTGACAACAAGAATCTTATGAGATGGATAAATATATTTTGTTAGTCTTGAAAAATTGTTTCAAGAAGAGTTAAAGTTTATTTTGGAGAGACAGAGGCTTCATTGCAGCTACAATATTAGGTGGCTTTGAGGTTTATATTATGAATAATTTAAAAAATAATTGATTTATATGTTAATGATGTTATAGATTCTATTAAAACAAAAATGAATATTTTAATGTTTTATAAAATTTATGTCATAACACTTCTAAAATTTTAAGAGCTATCTTGGATTTTTTCTTCATTACCTACAGGGTCTGAAGCTTCAGGACCCCAGCTTTTGCCAGTGAGGGCACTAAATGAAGTCTTCATTGGGGAAAGCCTATCATCCAGGTACATTTAAACCTGTGATCTTGAGTTTGGAATTTAATGTTTTAGTATTTTTTAGATATTCAATTTCTACAACCTAAAATATATAGTATTTAATTAATAGTATATAAGTAATAGAAATTAATTATTTAATGAAATATTTCCAAAACCTTCATACATGTTAATATGTATTAAGGGGAAATAAAGTTCTGTGATCAAAAAAGTTTGTGAAACCCTAGGTTAAACAGTCAGGTTTCTTTACTGCAGTATTTCCCAGAGCCTTTAATCTATCATATAGGTGCTTTATAAATGTTTAGGAAAATGATATACTTACTAGGAATACATTTGCTGTTGACATAAAACTTTTATAGACAGTCCATAGTAAAACTTCCCTACAAAATGTCTTAATAATGTCCTTTAAAGCTGATTTGTTTGTTTGCTTGTTTTTATCCAGGATCCAATTAAGGATTATGCATTGCATTTGGCCATCTTGACCCTTTGAATTAAGAACAGATCCTTAGCCTCATTCCTGTTTTGACATTCATGATATTAATATTTTTTAATCGTCTAAGCCAGTTGGTTTGCAGAATATCCCTCATTTTAGATTTGTATGATTTTTTTTTTCTATGTGATAAGATTCAGACTAAACATTTTTGGCAGGAATGCTACATAAATGAAAATTGCACCCTTCTTAGTACAATATCATAAGGCAAGTGTATTCACAGTTTAAGATTTGTAACCATTATTAGCAAAAAGTTAATGAAATTTCTTTATTAAGAGTGTTAAATGATAATATGTCTTATTACTGATGAAATCTTGTTTTGTGGGTGTTGAATGTAATTTAGGCTTAAGTTGTCAGCAGAATTTTTTCTGCAAAATTTTTTTGTGTAACATTAGTTGCCAGTTATAAAATGACTGCCGTTATACAAAGCTAATTTAACTCTTAGTAGTACTTTAGAACTTGCCTTGTCATTTTCATATATGTAAGTAAATTCAGGCTTGAAGATTAGAAATGAGTCTATATCTCACTATCCTGCTGCCTGAACCATGTGACGTTTTGAAGGCCTGACAGTTGATTTCCTAGTTTACTGAGAGTTCCATATATTCTGAAATTCTGTTTAAGTCATATCTTTTAATAAGAAGTTTAATTATGGTGAGAAAACTTTGTCTTAATTAAGAGAGATCCATGTTTTAGCCAATGACTTAGATAGTATTGAAAAGAAAGAAGCCTGATTCAACAGAATGATTTGAACAATCTTTTTGAGTAGTTGTAATTATTTTGATTAACGTATTTTAAAGTTTGTAAAATAAAACTATAATGTGCACTGCTGCAGTGTGTGAGTCATTAGGGATGTAAAGATGAATAAGAAAAAGGTAGTGGTATCTTAATTTTTTGGAGGGTGGTAAAATACATAATTAAAAAATTATTAAAAATAAAATTTATTCAGAGAAAAAATGTGTTCCTTAAATAATTTAATAAAGTGTAAAAATATTTTAACAGTAAGACATGCTGTATATGAAGTTTTTTCTTTTGCTATATATCAGCTCTGAAACAATATGAGTACTTTTAGGAGGAAGAAATGTAACTAGTGATCTAATTATTGCTAAAGACATGACAGAAGAGAGCAGCTTTAAATGAGATTAGAGAAAGTTTATACTAAGATTAATAGATGGCAAAGGTAAAAATGTTTTGTGAATTTATACTTACTCTAGGAAAGCCATTTGATGGCTTATTTTATTCTGTTTGTATATTTTAAAGGTTATTATTTCTGAGAGCTTTCACTAGCGTTGCTTTATAATTTCTATTTACTAAAAAATTAACTTATAAAAGGAGGAAAGTTGAGATAAATCGATAGACTTTGGGAATTCAGTGAAGTCTCATTAGGAGATTTTAGACTGAATGCTTTTATTTTCTGTGGCAGTAATGATTTGGTTGGTTGGTTGATCTAAATAATATCTGATGCTGCTTTTTTTGTGTTCTTTGATGCCTCACCTTATATCTTTACTAAGATAAGGACAGCAATGGGTTGGCTTCTGATGCTATTGAAAAAATTTCGCTATTGAGGGTATTAGAACTTACTTTTAAAGATTCTGTTACATAGACCCTTAGGCAGAAAGGAAATGGACATTTATTGGAGGCCTGCCTGCAGTGTGTCAGGCACTGTGTATATTGTGTATGTTATCACATTTAATGCTCATAGCAACCCTGTGAGAAAGGTCGTTGTAGTTTATCAGTGAAAAAAAATTGA
Source organism: Eidolon dupreanum (assembly GCA_028627145.1). NCBI lineage: Eukaryota > Metazoa > Chordata > Mammalia > Chiroptera > Pteropodidae > Eidolon > Eidolon dupreanum. The sequence goes on from CM053501.1 coordinate 85,920,329, forward strand.
GATTGAGATTTGTAGAGTTCAAATAACTTGCCCAAGGTCTTATAATTAGTTAGCATTAGAGCTGTCATGTAAACCCAGTATTTCTGATTCCAGATTCTGTGTTAAGGCTTCACTATGCCCTGAAAACTTAAGTGCCTGACTTGGAAAATATAAAGTGCAGCAATATTATTCCTGCCTCATTTACAATGTTCTTAGATTGAAGAACATTTAAAAGCCCAATTTTTTTTCTTTGTTCTAACCTAGAATGTCTTATTCTTGGGCTGTAGCAGTGGACAATTTAAGAAGAAGTTTACCCATTCTAAAGGGACTGTGAGTTTTATTGCTGCCTTAAAAAAAATAATTTTCCTGAAACAAAAATTCTATAAGTTGACTAATTTTGATAAACCTGCATGAGAGAATGACACTAAATTTGCTCATTGTTTTGGGCTCAGCATCTCTCACCTGGCTATAGTTTTCTTCCTTTCCACTTCTGCTTCACTTCTATCCCCACTTACCTCTAACCTCTTGTTTCTATGTGATTCTGGCATAATAGCAGCCATTCCTATGGATTTGACTGGCTTGTTTGTATATAATAGGCTTCTAATGTGATTGATTAAAATTCCTAATTTTCTGAGAAGACATAACAAAGCTATGAAATAGATTAAATGTGAATATTAAGCCTGCTATCTTTTATTTTTATGAAGAATGCTGACTTCAGAGAAAAAATGAAAAGGAGTGTATCATGTAAAACCTTCACAGATTCAGAGCTTGGCAAGAGAAATTGAAAGGGTTAGAATAAGAGATAAATTATCCATTGAGTGTTTGTGTTTGCAAGTATGCTAATAATTGTCATTATTTTGAAAAGCTGTATTTTATTAAGGGTTTATTTTAACTTTTTTATTTGCTGGAGGAAAACCAGTGTTGATCAGTGACACCATTATTTTAAGATAATAGTTGACAAAATAGGCTTTTGCATGTTTCAAAAGTTCTTTGAATAATTGCAAATCATTTATACATTTATGCAGTTAAAGAATAGTGTTATTTTACTCCGTCAGAAAATCCACTTGATTTCATTTTATGAAATACTCTAAGAATATAAATCTTTAAAGAAAGTACAGTTTTTGTTTTATTTCTAGTTTTGCCCATTAGTTCGGTACTGGTTGAGAATTTTCTTTAGAACTTTATTATTTATTAACTTACTGATAATTCAAAAGGCACATGATGTAACATAACGTATGTAACTTTGGAAACAAAAGTTTACCAGAAACTATTGGTAACTTGAAGGATTAGATACAGAGTGAGATATATCAAATGCACATTAGCTACCAAGAATGAAACTCTCCTAAGGATGGTATTTTCTTTTTGAATTCTGAAATAAGGTTCTGTATGTTAGATTTCATAAAAGCAGCAGCAACAATGCTAGGTAAAAATTTAAAAGAAGCCCCTGTTAGAAGTGTTAAAGTATTGATAGAAAGGAGTATATAGGTCAGAGAGGGAGGCAGACGTGTAGAACTTTTAACTTTAACTTAATCAGTATTAGAATAAGCACCATGATGTGTGTGTGCCTACTAAGGTACGTCTAAGTCAGGTTGGCCTACTGAGATTTCATCAGTTTAGAAACAGACTATGTTTGTTGTGAGCCACAAGTTCAGCAAATTCAGTTTTATATTTTCAATTCATAGGGCTTCCTACTATGAGATTTCAGTTGATGATGGTCCATGGGAAAAACAGAAGAGTTCAGGGCTCAATTTGTGTACTGGAACAGGATCAAAGGCCTGGTGAGTAATTTGGGATGTTGCTTATCAATTTTTGTGAAATATTTTAAGTAATGTAATTTATTTATTAACCTCACATCAGCATATCTAAGGTCTCTGATATGTGAGAGGTAGCCTAGTATTGTCATGTTGGTTGGTCAGTTTCTGTTTCACTCATGGATTGGGTTCAGCAGTCTTGCCTTGATGTCTTAGATTACAGCTGCACCCTAAATTTGGTCATTATTTGGTCATTATTTAGCCTGCTGCACTCGGTTTGTAAAGAGAAAAAAGAAAATGAGAAATTTTTTTGGTACTATATATATTTTTAAGTGAAGAATATTATAAATAACAGTAAAGGAATGGAAACAATGTACAATACAAAAAACATATCCTGAAGGTTTGTGCATTAAAAGCCTAACCAGAGATAACCTGGGGCCTCCAGGATGTTGTTTACCATGTAATCTCTTTCTGGGTGGTCTCTTTTGTGTCTTTGTACACATATACAGATGCCTTCTAGACTTAAATCTGTAGCAGTCTTCACTCCTGGGTATAAACTCCTATTCTAAAATTAACTAGTAAATAGAATGTTAATAGCATTTCAAATTCAGTACATTTAAAACTGAGTTTATTGTCTTCAGTTTTTTGCCTGTGTTCCTTGCATTGCTTAACAGTATCACTACCCTGAGTTCACACTTTAGAGACAGGGTATTACTCCTCCAAACCTTGATCTTACACCTTTGAGTCTCCCTGTTCTTCTTCCCAGTCTCTAAATCCAGTCTGTTGTACTTCTGAAGTCCTTACCCCTGCCCTTTTCAGTTACTGTTGCTATTAATTTGGTCCAAGCACCCATCTTTTTAGTGAATATTTTTTGCGACTCACCCTTTATTCTTTAGGCTGTCATCCATACTGCCAACAGATTTCTAAAGCGTAGATAAAATATGACTATACCCCTTCTGTGCTTTAAAACTTTCATTGACTCCTGACTCTGTTCAGGTTGCTCAGACTGTTGTATAATGACCGAAGGTACCTTAGCCAGCCTATTGCTGCTGTACTCTAACTGATCAGCACACTGGAGACACGGCAGGCTACTTGCAATTCTCAGCACAAACCATGTTCTCTCTGCTTTTTGTTTTTGCTCACTGCAACTTCTTTCTGCATTGAATGTTTGAACACTGTCCACTTTTCATCCGCTGGCTGAAAATTCCAGTCTCCAAATGTCATTCTCTGTAGGGAATCTTAGTTCCTTCCCTTCATAACCATAATTAGTTTCCCTTTTGTCCTTCCCCAGCACTTTTTTTTGTCATTGCACTATTATAACACTGACCATATTAGTTATCTGATAACTAATACCTAGCTAGTTTGAGCAACTTGAGGCATTTAGGATGATGATTAGTGGGTTTTTTTTTCCTGTTTAATTTTTTTGTGTGCATAGCATAATACCTTGTACATATTCATGAAGATATTTTTTGAATGACTACATGCTCACAAATAGATCTAAAATAGTGCTTATCAAACTGTGCTCTTAAGTTTAGTTTTCCTCTAAAGAAGGGAAGTGCTCCAGTGAGTTCAGACAGGAAAGATTCTCAAGAACTTACAGGCCATGATCAGGCATGCACAAGACATGTCTGGGTTGTGGCCCTCAGGGGAGGCAGGAGGCATTCAGAGGACTCAAGGTAAAGGAGGGCTAGATCCTTGGCAGGATTTGGTAGAACAGAAGGTGAGAAAACCAGTGCTCTAAACTTGGGACAAAATGGAGTTTCATTTCCTATTTCCAGCATTACTTTTTAAAACTTTTTATTGTGGAAAATTTCAGTTATATACAAGAGTAGGCAAAAATAGTATGATGACTCTCCATGTACCTGTTAGCTAGATGGACTAGTTATCCACTCATGCCCAGTCTTGTTTCCTCTGCCCTACGATCTCCTTTCGTCCCATATTATTTTGAAGTAATTTTCAGACATATCAGTTCATTCATAAATACTCAAAAATGTAATATCTTTTTAAAAAAAGAAAAAACTCTAGTTTTAACAAAAAGCCAAATAAATGAACCTTTGGAAAAAATGAGTAGTATCATTTAAAAAAATTGGTAATATCTTACTTTCCTAGGGCCATTGAGAAGAGCTACATTTCTAAAGTGACTTCTGTAATAATTATTTGAAACAATAAAATCAATACAATTAATCATATAATATGCTATAAAAGTATTTGTAACCATCTCATAAATTGAAAACATTACAATTAACAGCTTTAATTTATCATAGCATCATTTCTGCTCAACATGGTGTGATACTTGTTGAAAACTGATTAGAAATAGTTCTACATATCCTTCCCCTTTTCTTCTCCCAGTATTCTCATCCTTTAAAAATGGGCAAAATGGTATAATTGAAAAGAGTACTGGCCTAGAAGTTAAAAGACCTGGCTAAACCACTGATTAGCTTTGTCACCTTGTACAAGTTTCCTTTTCTGCAAAATGAGAACAGATAAAATAGTAAGATCACTTTATTTTCTGAACTTCTGTGATTTTGTAAGTGACATTTTATGCATTATAATACAAACTCAGTTATTTAGTCACTGCTACTTTGAATAATCTGTGCTAGGTACTTTTTATACATTGACTATAATCCTTATAGAAATCCTGCAAGAGAGTAATAGTATAACTGTTTTGTAAAGGAAGAAATTGAGGCTTAGCAAGAACAAATAATTAGGCCCAGGTCACACAACTAGTAAGTGTCATAACCTGGATATACGTGTGCTTGACTGCAAACCCAATGACTTTTTCATTGCCAGCTTTTATATGGAGAGGGAGAGCTATCCAGGGGTCACACAGTTGAAAGATGAGTCACTAGGTTGTACTGAGGAATTATCAAGGTAAACTTGCTGATCTTAGTGAAATAGTGCTTATGCTAAAGGCTCTGACTTCTCCCTTGGGGTGTGGGGGTGTGTATGTCTGTGTGTGTGTAATTTTGATAGTTTTAGTTTTCAACCTTTCAATAGTGAGAAGAGCACAAAGAATGAGCCGTTATGTTGTAAAGTATTCCCCCCTCCGCTGCTACACACCTTATAGTTGAGTTCTGTGTTGATGTTGCATTTGAATAAGGATGACTTAGATTAGAACTTCAGTCTTTTGTGTGTTGCTTATTAATCTCTTATTGTTACCTGTGCTCTGGTTTAGAACTCTCTCTCACACTACACCTAGTCCCTGCAACCTTGATTACTCAGTCTCTTTTCTTCTCTACTCAGCCCTATGCAGCTCGCTTACTTCTAACATGTTCTACCCTCCTCACTTCTATTACTGGTAATTCTTCCACAAGAAATTTGTTTTACTTTAATTCCAATTCAGAAGACTTAGTTTGGATTGGTTTGTGGTATCCCTAGTAATAGGAATGTGATATTCCTAATAATAGGAATATTAGAGCAACTCTTCTAAGACTTTTGTTCTCAAGTTAAATCTTAACAACAAGGAGATAATAGTTACAAAAATCATTTGCTCTTTATATATTTTAATTCAATGGAGCACTAATAAACATAGCTCATTTTATGTGACTTTGATTTAAAACAGTTCTAAAGCAGTATCTTCTAAAAATGTGGATATTCTCAAGGATTAGACTATAACTTATACATATCCCTTGCATTTGAGATTTTCAGTGTGGAGTCCTTGCCATGTAGTGCCCTAAGTGCTTTGTGTCTCAATGTGTGTGATAGTAATAATAATGAAATAGGTGTTGTGAACATCATACTCAACAATAAGAGTCAGGACACTTATTTAAAGTATTTTGCTTTAATGCCACATAGTAGGTGTGAGCAAAAGTACAAAGGCAAGAATGAGCTTGGTGTGGCAGAAATGCAAAATTGGAGAGCAAATAATGGTGAAAAATAGGCAAGGGCCACATTTTAGATTTTTTTAGCATAGGGATTTGGTTTATGAACAACCCTACATTTTTTAATGTAAAAATTCATGTATCTGCATTTTTGTAAAGAGCATGTTTAAAATGTTTTCTCATTTCTCAAAATGTGAAGAAGGTAGGGTTAGAATGGTGTATGGAGTATTTCTAACTCCCCTCCAACCGTTACCCCTGCCCCCCAACTCAAAAAAGTTAAGAGCCACTGAATCAGGTTAGAGTTGTGTGACTCGTTAGGTTATTCCTTTTTATTAGGATTATCTACCGATGTCATGTGAGAAGAGTTATGAGGCAGTAGAATAATTCAAAATTTCCTGGAAGAATTTAAAAAAAAATCTTTCCTTAATCATCTTAATAGATACCAGGAGAAAGCTGCTTTTAAAAGTTATTCATGTTTGTGTTAACATTTGTTTTTAAGAAGTTAAGTAAGGTATCACACTGGGAAAAGATTTCTCACCTTTAAGGGAACCTTTATAATTTAATGAAATACTTGTACACACATTAAAAAATGTTAAATAGTACAAAAGGGTATATAATGAAAAGCTAGTCTCTTTAATTTCATGTCCCTAGTACTAATTTACAGACACAATCACCATATATGTATAATTGTTTTTCATGCAAATAAAACAGGGAGATAATATACTATATAAATGCCTTTGATTTCTTAACATGTTAGTTATCTCTTCATATCAGCACATGTAGTTCTATTTTATTTATGCATTCATTCATTCATTCATTCATTCATTTATTTACTTATTCATTTATTTACACCTACAGCACCTAGTCTTCCTTGGTGGTCTCCCATCTAAGCACTAACCAGGCCGGACCCTGCTTAGCTTCCAAGATCAGTCAGGATTGGGTGTATTCAGGGTAGCATGGCTTTAGGCTGTTTTATTCTTTTTAATATCTACATAGTACTCTGCTGAGTACCTATAATTTATCTAGCTTCATGTGGATATATATGAGTTGTTTTGCTATTGGGAATAATGCTTCAGTAAACATTCTTGTACATGTCTTTTTTATATGTGCAAGTACATTGTAAGATAAAATACTAGATTGAAGAACATGTTCATTTTAAATATTAATAGCACAGAATTGCTCTCCAGCTGCAACTTCTGTAATCCCATCAGTGTATGAGAATACTTTTCCCATACCCATGCTAATACATTGTTTTTAATTCTTGCAAATATGAGAAACTTGTTTTACTTTGTATTCCCTTAAGTATTAGTAAGATTGAACATTTTTTTTCATATTGACCTGTGAACTGTTTGCCCATGTACTTTGCCCAGTTTTGAAAACTGGGTGTGGTAGCTATTGTCTTTTGGTTGTTTTTTTTTCCTCATAATTTCTAAGAGTTCCTTGTATATTAGGTAGGATATTCCTTTTTCATTTTTAGTATATTTTTAGAATTAAAAAAAGAATTTATGTGTTTGTTTCTAGGTCATTCAATATCAACAGGGTTGCAGCTCAGGCTGTGGAAGATGTTTTAAATATTGGTGAGTACCATAATAACTATTATATATTATAAGTATGATTTACTCTATAATGTATGGTTTATTATGTTTGCTGTTATATGATATAAAACATTTAATCAATATTTTCCCTCTTTCAATAGCAAAACGACAAGGAAATTTAAGTCTTCCATTGAACAGAGAATTGGTAGAGAAAGGTCAGTGACAAATTATAATTACTAACAGTTTCACTTAAGTTCTTTATTGATTTTGTGGATTTTATTATGAAGTGTATTTGTCTAATTAGCAAAGCACAGTACTTTTTGACTTAGACATGCTCTTAATATTTCTTTAAATATATTTAAACAATAAAGTTTAAAACAGGACTTTTATGATTTTTTGTTGACTGTGAAATATAACCTCTATGTCAAAAACAGTGTAACTGCAAACATGTCTTGGGGAATAGGAACATACAGAAAAATACCTCTGTGGCAAATGGGAAATGCACACCTGAAGTCAGCGTGCCATTAATATCCTCCGAATGAAAAGGAATTCACTAAGCTGGGAATGCTTATCTCCACATTCACTAAAATGTTCTCTTCAATCTGCTCCTGCCTGTTTCTGTCCAGTTACTTCAGAGGTCCTTTAAGAGAACTAGCACTGCTGGGAGGAAGGATACTATTCAGGGAATCTGAAGATCTGAGTTCCAATCTCAGAGCAAACAGTCACTCACTGTGAAACTAGACAAGATTGTGATTCTCTGCTCCTCCACCCCCTCAGCTATAAAATGAGGGAAGGGAGGGAACGTAGATCACTGGTGAATAGGGATTTTTCATATTCTTTAAATTTTATTTTAAAAAATACTTAAATTCTTAAACCGGAAAACACATTCATTTGATTCGCATATGACATTTTAACACACTAACCTACACTCAAATACCAGTATCATTTTTGTACAGATCTCAAACTGAAGCTTTTCTTACTGTCTAATTGAAGAGTATCCTAAGATTTTAAGGTAAATTATTTTCAAAAAATAACAAAAAACCCAAACTTGTTTATAGTTGCATCTACCTACCTTTGTAAGGGTTTAAACACATACAGCTAAAAGAAAATATAGACACAAAGTTCATATCAACACATGTAAGATTGCAACTGTCATCCATCCATAAACACAAACACTTGAATTTGAATTATCAGAATAACTTCATTCTCACTGGTTACCTTTAAAATGATTTAACAATAGATTTAGCAATACGTGATAAAGTATTTTAACAGTGTCAGTTTATTTGACTATATTTTGGATTTCTACTTAAGAATTCCTTTGTTGGGGGGATGGTGTTTGCTTTTAAAATAGTTTGAAAACAGAACTAAATCTCTGAACTCCCTTTCATTTCTCTAAAATGGACTCTTCTCCCTCTTAATTGAAGACCTAAAAGATTATTTTTATCATGGCTTATGAGCTAGCATTACGATTAAATCTGTATCAAAGAAAGGAAAATTAGGTATTTATAGTAATTAATTCTTCATTATGTAATTTAACTTACAACATAATATGTATAAACCAACTGAAATGTATATTAGGTATGTAAATTAAAGGGCATATATAAAATAAAGTGTTTGATTTTTCCCTTAATATACTGAATGATTGTTATTACATTGAAGATTTGACTGTCTTCAGAAGCAATTGTGAATGCCAATGCTGTGGTCACAGTTACACTTCTGGAACTAACTTTCTTCAGAGCTAAGATATGTTTTGTGTGTGTGTTCCCAGAGAAGCAAATTTTTATTTTGAAAGTTAACTAGATTTTTTTTAAAAGAACCAAATAATTCAAATGAAATTCCGGAAAATAAAGTCTTGTAATGTCTTTTAACGTGCTACTCAACTAAATAAATGTTCTTTGAAGCCTGATTTCTTTGTACAGTTGACTTTAACCAGTTTGTGCTTCGCATGCCAACTCTCATATGCTTCTTTGTTAGAGAGAAAGCAGGTCCCAAAGATTTCCAAAACTATCTTGAATGATGCCATTGTCAATAGAGAAAGCATATTGTTCTGTCATTGTTTGAGACTGCGTTTTCAATCAAGACTATTACCTTTTAATTATACTTATGAACTCTTTGACATGGTATTTTGGAAAAGAACTTGGCAGGCGAAAATAGGTAACTCAAGTTTTCATTTTCTAATGCCATAAACTAGTTCTTCTATTTTTGTTTAATAGCTTTGTAGTTTTTTTTTTCCTATTTCCCTAAATTTACCTATTTCTTCTGTCCTGTGGGTGATGTAGGCTTCTGTGGGCTAATATGGGAACTTAATCCTCATTTATAAGTTTTTTTTTTTTAATGGGATGTTGTGAGTTCCAAGAAACTTGCCACCAAACAGCCTTTGAAACAGAACTGCTTTTAAGTTGGGGATAATTCGTTTTGCACTTCTCAAGTGACCATCTAATATTGAAAGTGCTAATATTTGGTTTTTCTTTCTTCACAGTAACAAATGAATATAATGAGTCACTGCTCTACAGCCCAGAAGAACCAAAAATACTTTTCAGTATTAGAGAACCAATAGCAAACAGAGTTTTCTCAAGCAGTCGTCAGCGTTGTTTCACCTCAAAGTAAGCTTCCAAAGTCTGTTTTTCATCCCTTGTAATCATAAAGCACTCTTGGTTTTAAAAGTATTCAATTTCATTCAAACTAAATCTGGTGGGAGAAACAGAACCTGTGGAAATGAGGTATTACGCTAACCTGGCTAAAATGGCATTTTCATTTAAACTTAATGTCTAATTTTGGAGAAACTAAATTTAAATGAATAGAAGAGTCATAGTTAATTGGGTGATGAGGACTTTTTAAATGTATTAAGACCACAATAAGATCAAATTATTTTAAAAGAAATTGACTGGAAAGCAACTTTTTTTTTCATATGCTGTGGAATAAAAGAAGGACAAATATTTATATAAAACCTAAATAATGTAACAGCAAACCTTTAGAGTAGGAGTTATATCTTTTCCCTCCCACATCTATTCAATTTGCTTCAGTTTTTTTTTTTTCTTCTTTTGAGTGGGTACTATATCCATAAATGAATATAATTTCTTATTTTGTAAAGGTTGCCCAAGTTTCCAAACTAACAAATCTTATTATAATCATGAAAAAAATGTCATCTGTTTCATGGCAAATGAAGAACAGTTTGATTAGAAATGGCTGTTATAGAGTACATATTTTCTTTTTTTAAGATCCGTAAATGTTTTTATTCCAAGAAAGACACTAAAAAGGACACTCATCTTACTAAAAATCACTTTACTCATTTGAGAGTTAATTTTGATTGATCAACAAATTTATATTCAACTCATTTAAATTTTTGCTTATATAAATAGAGTAAGCCTCATGACTTGGTGGTTGGAAAGTATTTTTAAGCATGTCAGTGAAAGGACTTTAACAACAAAAGCTGTTAAACTTTTCATAAATCGAATACATTAGAATTAAGAACTTCTGTTAATGAAGACACCAATAATAAAATAAAAAGGCAAGCCACAGAGCAGGATATCTGCAGTACCTATATCCAGCAATGAACTCATACCCAGAATATATAACATAGAAAAATTCCTATAAAACAGTAAGAAAAAGACAGGCAACCCAGTAGAAAATGGCTAACAGTTTTAGGCACTTCACAGAAGAGGATATCCAAATGGCTGATTACCATATGAAAAGTGTCCTTTACCTTATTATTCACTTGGGAAATGCAAATTAAAACTACATAATACAATACTAATGCTGTACACAACCCACCAGAGTGGCTAAAATACCAGTTGTTGACACAGTGAAGCAACTGCAACTTTATATACTACTGTTAGGAATAGTTTGGAAAATTTTTGGTAATCACCAAAGCTGAATATAGCCTACGCAGTGACTAAGAATTCCAATCCTAGGTATATATCCAACAGAAAGGTCTACACCAACAGAAATGTGTGCACCAAAAGATGTGCTTAAGAATATTTACAGCAGCACTACTCCCAATAGGTAAAAACCCAGAAGTCCATGAATAGAAGAGATACATAAATTTTGCTGTTTTTATACAGTGGAAGGGTTTTTATACAGCAGTGAAAAATGAACACACTACTACTGCATGTAGTAATGAGGATGAATTTCACCAACATACTATTGAGCAAAAGAAGCCAGACATAAGCACGCATACTGTATTTTTCCAATTATATAAAGTTCCAAGAACTGACAAAGCTATTACTACTATAGTGATTGAAATTAGGATAGCAGATGTGCTTGGGATGGAGGGGGCCTGGTTTGAGTGAGGATTCCTGCTTTGGGTGGTGATTACACAAGTGTGTTTGTTGAGCTGCACCCTAATAATTTGTGCCTCCTCTGTATTATACTTAAGTAAAAGTTTCATATGAAAACATTTTTGCTCAGTACTTAAGATGCTTGTAATGGCAGTAACTCAACATTCAGTCACATAAAAAAGCCCATGAGTTCCCTCAAATCTGAACTTGTTCACTTGGATGTCTGGGTGAATGGAGCTATCTTGAACATTTAAATTTTGAGATTTTGATAATGTACCCATACATTTACATAGTTAATTCATTCTCTCACACAAGAGTGCAACTTGATTTTTAAAATCAAGGCTCAATGATCTCCCAGTTTAGGTAAAAATTAAAGGTTTTAAAGAAAATAATATTCAGGGTTAAAACAATATTAATGAGATGTTGCTTTCTGCTTAGGGTTTGCGTTCGTTCTCGTTGTTGGGATGCCTGTATGGTTGTGGATGGAGGAACTTCTTTTGAGTTTAATGATGGAGCAATTGCTTCAATGATGATCAATAAAGAAGATGAGCTTCGAACTGTGCTTCTAGAACAGTGAAGGATTTCCTTGGATGACAAATTTTGATTACCAGAACAATACTTTTACTACAGAAACAGAGTACTGGTCACAAAACTACATTTTTTGGTTATCATTGAGACTGGTTGGCCCTTGGCTGCAAGATGACTAAGAAAGTGAGATTTGCATTATTCTTTGGAATTCTGATGGAAAAGATGTTCACTAAGAAAATGGATGGACTAAACTGTTTAGAATTGATACCAGTGAAATTTCTATATTACTTAATGATTGGTATCCAAGAGTGTTGATATCTTTTTAAACTTAGGGAGGTAGGTTCAAATAAAGGATTAAATGTTTAGGATTTGAAATGTAACTGCACAACTTTTTTCCCTTTCCTCCTAACTTTGGAATTGGTCAGAACACACAACACATCATATGATTAGTGTATATTTTTTTATAGCACCTAAAATCAAGATTTAAAAAAAATTTTGATGGAGAATTTTGATAAATCCTGACATTGACCTAATTGAAGTAGGTAAGTGTGTTTTTATATGTGATAAGAATTTTCTAATTCTAGAATACAATGTTATCATTATTGATTTAAAAAATGATGGAACTTTTACAATTATAGTTTTCATTTAATTGATTTTCAGGTTAATTTTGACAATTGCTCGGTGAAATACATATAACTGGACAAAATCATGATGCTATTACAAATGTATTAATTATTTTAGGTCACAGATGATTTTTTAAAAAATAATTTAAGTCTAATAGATTTCTTCCATATTTAAAACTAAGATGGATTCAAAAACTAAAAGGATGAACTGATTAAACATACTATTAGGAATTTGGTCAAACCATTAAAAAAATTTTCATCTACTGTTCAGGAGTATTGTCAGAAAAAAATGGATTATTTAATAAATACGTAAAACACTTTAGTTTTGGAATTGCTCTACTTTTTAATATCGCCGTTTTCGCCTAGCTCATATTATAAGTTTTACACATTAGCTTTGGAGGCAAAGATGTTATGGCTTTTCTTTTCCCTGCAACTGAGAGTTCCTTTATTTTGGAAGGAAATTATTTTTATCTAATTCTTGATCTACATATATGTCATCTTAGAATTTTCACAAAAGCGACCATTGGTATTTTCATGCCGTTTATTCAAATTTGTATGTTTTTTTCACTTGCTGTTAAAAATTTTTGTTCAATCATTGAAATATTTATTGAATACCCATTCTATTCCATATACTCTATCAAGTGCTGGATATACATTGATCAATGAAACAGACAATATCCTGATAAAACTTGAGTCTAGTGAGCTCAGAAGTAAACTCTGTAAAAGCTAGTATGTATAATCACATAGAGTGCTCTTAGTTTTGCCAGTATTTAACATGTTCTTGTCAAATATTTTTATATAAATGTTACTGTAGAAAGGTAATCTAGGTTTTGATATACATCCAGAAGAATAATCTGTTTTTCTTTTCTTAGTTAAGAGTATCTGCATAGACACTCATTAGCAAAGAGTTTATATGCTGTATATAGTAAAAATAAGTTTTCCCAGAGCTGGATCTAGTTTCTGGTTTGATTTAAAAAACGATATACTTAAGATATACTTTATAAAGAAGTGAAATTCCGCACTGTAAAACTTCCCTAGGTTTAAAATGCCTTCTTGACAAAAATGCCAACTCTGTCTTTAAGATCAAGATTTCATTGTCCATATTAGTACCATAGATCTGTTAATATGTAACATATTAAGTAACCTGCTATGTAAAATTGTTCATAAGCTATATTTTAAAGGTTTAAAAAATGCTTAATGTGTTCCATTTGCAGTATAACTTTTAATATTTCTGCTGTGTGGTGGGGATTTATTTGTAAGAGACAATGAGGCAAAAGATGTTAGAATAGCAAAAATGTTTTTATGAATTAACCTCTAATGGCAACTATATATGTGAATAAAATTAAGACAATTATTATCTATTCTTCTTAATTTCATTTATTTCCTTAATTCTTATAAGGTCATTTGAAAACCAGAATTTCCCAAAATGTTAGAAAAATCTTTTCCCCCACTGCTATGTATTATTCTGTGCCCTCTTCATTTCATTCACTGCTAATCTTTGACATAGAACCAGGATTTGTTATATAATCAGAGGGTAAAGTGCTCACTTTGTGTGTAGACTCTTCAGATAATTTTGATTTAATATTTTTGATGCCCCATGTATATTTATATTCACGAGCCCAGTAAATCAAATCACGGAAGAGCAGTGGTAACAAAAGAGGTGGCCTTTTTGCTTGTTCTAGAGTTAGTGTATCCAGTGGAAAGAGGATTCTTTCTAGTTTGTCCAGCGCCTTTCCATCTGTGCTCTGCACTTTCCCCCATGCTGTTATTCAAACAGTATCCTCCACAGTGTAGATCTTTAGTAAATATTGGACTGCAAATGAGTTCATGAGGATAGAAGGAAGAGTATGGTCACTTTATCCAGAAATAAAAATTCTGCATCTGGCCAGAGTGCCTCTCATTTCTCTGCAACTTGTGGCTAGGGTACAGAAGAGGGAGGAGTCAATGGCTAGAGGCAGATGTTTCATGAAAAGAATGACAGCCATATGTTATGTGTCTCTTGATGGAAGAACATACTACTACCTATCAGGTATCTCCTCGCTTAAAAAAAAAAAAAATAATAATAAAAAAATAAAGCCTCTAGATCAGTGGCACTATTGATGTTCTGGACCAGATACTTTTTTGTTTTGGGAAGCTATCGTGTTTATTGTAGGGCAGTTAACAGCATCCTCAGTCAGTCAAGCTCTACCTGCTAGGTACCAATAGTACCTCTCCACTTGTGACAACCAAAAATGTCTTCAGAGGTTACCAAATACCTCTTGGGGTGCAAACTCACCCTTGGTCCAGAGCTGTTTGCTGAGAGATCGAACTACCAGTTTATGGAAATAGGAGACAGATTAACCTGCTAAACATCACTCCAGGGATTACATCATCAAAATCCAGAATGTGGAACACAAGATAAACAAATGACCTAGTTTCCTCAGTAAATAAATTACAAGGGGGAAATAACAGTCTTAAGAGAATGTCAGTCAGTCCTAGCCAGAGCAATTAGGCAAGAAAAAAAGCATTCGAATAGGAAAGGAAGCAAAACTCACTATTTTGCAGATGACATGTTGTTACATATACAAAACCCTAAAGATTCCAACCACCAAAAAAACTTAGAATAAGTGAGTTCAGAAATTTTCAGGATACAAAATCAATATGTAGGAATCTTGCATTTCCACATACTAAAAAACTTATTAAAAGAACAAATTTTTAAATCCATTTATACATATATCAAAAAGAATAAAATACCTAAAAATAAGTTAATGAGGTCAAAGACCTGTACGCCAAAAACTAAGACATCAATGAAAGATATTAAATTAGACAAATAAATGGAAAGATATTCTGTGCTCATGGATTGGAAGAATATTGTTAAAATGTCCATGCTACTCAAGGCAATCTGCAAATTCAGTGCAATCTCTACCAAAACTCTAATGGCATTTTTCACAGAAATAGAACAAACAGTTTGTATGGAACCACAGAAGACCCTAAATAGCCAAAGCAATCTTGAGAAAGAACAAAGCTGGAGGCATCATGCTCCCTAGTTTCAAACTATATTACCATGCTATAGTAATTAAAACTATGATATTGGCATAAAAAGACACATAGCTCAATGGAGCAAAATAGAGAACCCAGAAATAAATCCATGCATATATGATCAATTAATTTATGACAGTGGAGCCGAGAATACATAATAGGGAAAGGACAGTCTCTAATAAATGGTGTTGGGCAAACTGGACCACAGTCTTACACTATACATAAATATTAACTCAAAAAGGATTAAAGACTTGAATGTAAGACCTGAAACCATAAAACCAGAAGAAAAAACTAAGTTCCTTGATACTGGTCTTAGCACTAAAAGCAAAGGCAACAAAAGTAAAAATAAACAAGTGGGACTACATCAAATTATAAAAGCTTCTGCATAGCAAAGGAAACCATCAACAAAAGACAATCTACTGATGGGAGAAAATATTTGCAAATCATATATCTGATAAGGGATTAATATCTAAAATATATAAAGAACCCACAACTGAATAGCAAACCGCCCCCCCACCAAAAAAACCAATCTGATTAAAAAATAGGTAGAAGGTATTAATATATACCACCTTTATCCAGTATTCCGCCGATGGGTATTCAGGTTGTTTCCATATCTTGGTGATTATAAATGATGCTACAGTAAATGTGGGTGCATATACCTTTTCGTTATTTCTCTCTCTCTCTCTCTCTCTCTCTCTCTCTCTCTCTCTCTCTCACACACACACACACACACACACACACACACACACACACACACACAGAAAATGGAATATTATTCAACCATAAAAAATTAAATCTTACCATTTGTGACAACATGGATGGACCTTGAGGGCATTAAGTGAAATAAGTCAGAATGCTTTCTAATTTTAATGACAGTACTTAAGTGAAAAAAGGAATACAACTTGGCTGAAATATTCATTTTTATAAAAATGTGTTTTATTTTAAAACAAGTCTATAAAAGTAGAAATCACATACAAAAATACAGATTACTCTGACCATGTGAGCAAAATAGCTTATGGCTGGACTTGAGTTTGGAAGTACTGCATGTTTGAGGGCATCCGGAAGTCAGAGTCCAACCAGATGCTACCTCCAGCCCTTGTCACTAATCTGTAAACAATAATTTCAAGTAGTCTTTAGCACTCTTTACTACGAAATTGAAACATAATCATTTCCGGTATAACTACTTTAAATGTTCTTCCTTAGGTCTATATAGATAAGGGCACTTTATACCACTATCTCTAATGTTTGAAAAATCTGATTAAAAAAACAGTGTTAATAGAAATGATGGGTTTTGGCCTTTTCCATTTTGAACATACAGGGAGATCATCAATTTAAATAAGAGATTAGTGTTTTGTCTTTTTTTAAAAAATAGAATTTAATTCTTTTGCTTTTATGTGCCATTAAAAAAAATGACTGATGTTATCAAAAGGTTCAACACCTGAGTCTTACCTTTTATGTAGGTGCAAGTTGTGCTTACTGCTCTGAAACTGTGGAACACACACCTGCTTCTGGTGTGTATTTCTGGTTGAGAGGAACATGCAGTTCTCAGAGAACTTCAGGTCCAGTAACCTCATAAAGTGGGTAGTTTCAAACAACTATTGTGGGAGACACTTAAAAAAAGGACAGTTTCAAATACTTGATTCCAGAGTAATACAAAAAAAACTTCAAGAACCTCAGCAATAAAGGAAAATGGCAGGCAACTTCAGTTCAGCATTCCAGCCAACATTTCAAGAACAGAGACGTGTTACTACCAACTTTCTAAAACAAAGCAAGGCATTTTAAAAGCTAAAGAACCCAAGTTAATATAATTTGATCATAAAGTTAGAAAGACCACAATTGTATCTCCTCAGCTAACTTAGAATTCTGGAAAATCAGTACCTTAAAGGATACTTCATTAATGTGATTTAGAGGATAGATACTTTAGGTTAACCTGTCACAGAAAACTGCCTCCTGAGCCTTCAAATTCTGTATCAACTCTGTACTTCTGGTTGCTTGTTTTTTTTCATTAATTTTTAAGGTGAATTACTCAGGGCTATTTGTTTCCATGAACCTAACTGCAAATCTAAAGGCAAAGTTGAAAGGTGTATTTTTTTTCCTATCCCCCAAAGAGATTGCCTCAAATCTACTATCCTATGATTCTTAATATTCAGCTCACAATACAAATAGCTTATTATTCTTCCAATCTATGTCTTATAAAGCAATACTAGAAAATTAAATAGAAGAGTTAAGTTACCATATAGACTATGAAAATGATTTGCTGGTGATTTTTAAGCTTGATTCTAAACAGATTTAATAAGAAGGGCACTGGAAGAGATGGCTCAAATTTTGCTCCTTAAGATATCTTGAAATTACAGGCTCACTCTCCTGAAATTTCATAAGGCCTACAATTTAGGCTCTTAAGGGCATAGCAGTGACGGAAGCTTTTAGTCATTTAAAAAAGCAACACTTCATAGTTTTCTCTCTTAAATGGTTCTCTAATATACTTGCAGAATGAAGGCAAAGGGAAAACCAAGAATAAAAATAGCTGAGTGCTCCAGCAATTGGGCTTCTTGCCTATTTGCCCTGTTCCAAAGAAAAAAAGAAGACACCATCCCACAATAAATACTTCATAGACAACTGGGCTTTTGCAGTGTCAGTCGGCATTTGATGCCCCATATCTCTGGGTTGCTTTTGAGGCCAATGGTAGGCCTGGCAATGGCGGTAAAATGGGAGCAATTAATCTGTAGATGAGGGAGGGCTTCCTTTAACAGCTGAAGGGTACTGTCTGGCACGATTCCAAAAACTTGTAGTGTTTTTAGTGTGGGAATTTCTCCAAGTTCACTGAAAAGGAATAGAGAGAGACTTTCAGAGAAGGAGTATCTATGGAAACTGTTCCACTAGAGTTACATGACCCAATTTTGACAATTTGTATCATATTCCATAAAATGCAAAGTGAAAACATAACTTGCAATCAGTGATTTAAGAAAAGAGCAAAGGTGAATCAAACTACAAAGTACAGGCCACGGTCTGGGCAATAAAGCCTGAGGAACCATGCCAGTGCATTTTGTTGAATTTCTAAGGACCTAAAAACCCCAAGGTTTATTTAAAATCCAACCACAGTTGCCTCCTTTCTCTATTCTTGATGTATCCTGAGAGGTGTCAGTGTGTTATGAGGAGAAGGTAGCAAGCTAGCGATGGTAAATGTTTTACTGTGGCATTAGTTGGAAATCACCAGAGGTTACATGCAATTTAAGGGCATAGACTTGACCTCAGTCTCCTCCTCTCAAAAGGAGATGTCAGCAAGACTGACAACTTCTTAATAATGGTTAACAGTCCACAAGTCCACTGTATGTCGTGGAACCTAACAGTGGCTTCACTAAAATATTTTAGACACAGTTATGTAGTTGGGTAAATGTGGAGAAAAGGGGAGGCAATAGCCATCTTATCTCTCTACATGTGACCATTTTTTTCTGTCACATATAAGCTAATATTCTTAGGTGTTTCACATTGGGTGTAATATAATTGTCAACAATGAAATTCTGGTTCACAAAGAAAGGGAGCACATTTACCCAAAATAAATACTTTTTTGGTAAAGTTTCTTTCTTCTTAACCCCGATCTTGTGTGCTTAGAAATTTATCTCTCTGATCTGTATTTGTTCCAGATTGGGACACACAGTACAAAGTCTCGGGAAAGGGAACGTTTAGTTTGGAATTTTAACAAAATCCCACTGCAGATCAATGAACATATCAATGACCTAGAGTCAGAAGCATCCTTTATATTTTCACATTGCCAGTAATTCCTTAAAAAATAAACCTTCCTTATAATAACTGTCACCTTGCCTCCAATTTTTCTTCCTTCCAGCCTATTTTATTTATCAGTGTCCAAGGCATCTTCCTAAAGCTTAGCCCAGATTACATCACTCCCTGCTTGAAAACCTTTTATGCTCTCTTCATGTTTATGGAACTCAAACTGTTCAGTGGCCTTAAGACCTTCCATGCCTAACCTGCTCGTCCAGTCTTCCTATTACTCCTCTAAGTATAGTTATTCTACATTCAACAAAGTGTCTTAAGCACCAAAATATTTAATATTTGTTAGTTGAATACAACGTGAAGGGTAATTTCAAAAGTAAAAGTACTTTCCAAATTAAGTAACTATGCTTGGTGTTCCTAAGAGGACAGTAAGACCTGGAGGTCACAATAAACCTACAAGAAAATCAGGAAGAACAAATCATTCTTAAAGTAAACTAATCTCTGGAATATAGAAACAGGAGCATAAACAAAGGTCACAATACATAGATGAGTTATACTTATTACTTAGGATGACAGCAATCCCTCCCCAACCTTAAATCCTCTTATGTGAAATTTGTAATAACCATGAGAATTTTGGTTCTGGGATATCCAAATTAGCTAAATCCTAAGTCATTCTGCAGTGGACAGTATTTAAAAGAGGAAATTGGGTGGGAGTAAGAGGAGATACAGCAGATGGCAGAAGAGGAAATGTTCTTGCAACAGCGCTGAGAACGAGCCTTCGTGAGGAAGGAAATTAGCTCAGACTCTTAAAGATACGCAGGTGCTATATGTGAGGAGGGAGTGGGCTGTGTAAGATGAGATGAAGGATGAAGGACAATTCCCAAGCTGAAAAACCAGAAAGTCTTAAGAAAAACAAAAAGCCTCAGTATGTATCACCCACAATACAGCAGAACACATTTGGAAACATCTCTTTGAAAATATAATGGAAAAGACTGGAAAGCAAACTAAGGGATGGCAAATAGAAATGAATAGGTAAGAGCTATTATTTCTAATTTAAGAAGTATAAAATCACAATGTCTTCTTTCTAATTTAAGAAGTATAAAATTACAATAATGTCTTAAGTATTTTGTTTAGTTTTAGTCAACGGAAGATACTTATAAATCCTTTCACAGGTTCACTCCTTACCTCATCTACATCATCCTGTTTTCCTTTTAAAATCTTAAATCCCTCAACTTCCACAAGAGTTTTTTATTCAGTCTCTCCTAGTCTCAGACCAGTTTACTATCTCCAGCTTGAGTTTCTTAATTAAATGAGAAATATGGAATAGTTAGAAGAAAGTTTAGACTTAGGGAATCAGACCAATTAAAGAGTAAGGGAACAAACACAATGAGGGTATGTCCCGAGGAAGAAAAACCTCGTTTCCCAAGCAATTTAAAGCGTTATTTTACAGAAGAAAGACACTCAAATTTCATTCTCCTACTTCTGAGATAATAAAAATTCCTCAGCAGGAAATGGCTCTTTGGAAATTATTGCTGAAGATTCCAGAATTCTTACTACGCATCAAATAGAACAGCTGCCAGAATGACTGAATTTAGAGGGAAAGACATTTTATCTTGAGAAACTTTTAAGCAGAGAGTACTAGCAAACTCATCTGAATCGATTCACAAGTTAAACCAGTGTGCTATTTTATATAATACCCAAAGAAACAGATTCTTTTCCCTTGAAGTTCAAGGACAGCATATTTCTTCTTTCTGCTCTCACTCTATTCTGGTGGTCTGACTTGTAACTAAGCTTCTGATGCTCCCGTTTCTCTTATTTCACATATGATTTAAAAAAAATTAAGTCATAACAATGCAGTGAGGGTTCACATGGAGGTTGCAACTTCAGGCCTTTGCCCTTAACCATCAATTCACATTGCCTGGAGGTATCACTAAGCTGCAAGTGTTATTATCCCACTGGATAAAAATGTTAAAATGTGAGCGCTCACTACCTCCCCTTAACCTCTGCTCAAGGAAAAGCATTTTGTGATTACTTGATTAGCTTCCTTCTCTCTGCGGAGAAAGCATAAAAGTAAGACACGTGGATAGATTCTCTCAAGAAAAGCAACCCAATAAAGAAATGATCTCTGCACTCCCCGTGCAGGCAGTGAAGCTGAAGCCCAGGGGGCAAAGACAGGCAAGAATGGGTGATGGTGAAACCTTTTTGGTAGATGCTAGAGTCTCCTGGGAGTTTGGAATGCGAGAAGGGGCAGGAAATTTTAGAGAGTTCCATGTATACAAATTTAGACTCTCATATCTAAGAGCCATGAAAATAAACACCGGCATCCCTTTTAGGCAACGCTTTTTCAAATGAGATGCCAGCTCAGACCCTGAGCCCCAAGATTAATTAATGAATTAAAAATGTAAGTACTGTACTCCCTAATTCTACTAATTAACCCTATATGGCTGAAGTATCTGATTTATTCATTAATTCTTAAAAGTAACTTACAAAGACTCAAATTAATAATTTGAGGACTACATAAGTCCTTTGTTTGAATTCATCACCTTTCTTTGGTGGGAACCAGAAGCTTCATTATCTTCATGTGGACAGTGAACATGAATGAGGTCAGCAGCCTCATTTGGGGCATAATGGCTAGAATAAGCAAAAAGGACACCTGACCAAGACCAAGATACTGACTCCTTGTGGTTTTCAGTAAACTTGCTAGACATTTACACTTGACATAAGGAAGAATTTTCTAGTCCTCTGGGATGAAAGAAAGGAAACCTTTTCAGAAATAAAGAGACGATATTCCCATGATGACTTGGGTATAGCCCTTTCGAAAATAAAGATGGACTAGATTCCTTTCTTCTTTGCATGCTCTTAATTGTGGAAGTTGCTGAGCAGGTACAAACTTAACCCTTGTAAAAGCCACCAGAATAGAGAGACTATCCTGCATCTGTCCGGAAGACCTTGGATCTAGACCAAGCTCAGCATTCAACTCACTATACAGCTTTGGGTAAGTTAGTTACTTCACTGGTTTGGACGTCAATCTCCCCCAGACCCTTTCAAAGACAACATCAGATTCTTACAATATTTACTACTTAAATATACCCATTCTTCCCATTCCTTGACCTTTTGAGACAGACATCACTAGAAGGTTACAGAACTTTTCCTCTAAGCCCAGAGGCTTTTGGAATCAGGAGTTGATTTGAAAAAAGTTGGGGAAAAAAACCCCACAGTGGGCCTGCCTCCCCACGTCTACTCTGAGCTCTATGGACATAAAGTCCTTCTTTTGCAAGTCCTCCACAGATACCAGTATAGTATTCTCATATTGAAACCTGCTCACAGCTAAATAATAAATGTTTGGTGAATTATTCAGTCAACTCAACTTTACCAGACATTTTTAAGCAAAAGATTTTCCTTGGTTTTTCTATTTTGCTGGTCTTTCTTAACCAGTTTGTGGCACACTAACATTGTTGTTTAAACACCTGCTATAAATATTTACACCCCGTGACATCTCTTTTGGTCCTGCTTTCTACTAGCTTTAAAAAACAAAAATACTTACAGTAAGGTTTCAGGTATGATATCATAGCATCGACTGAGTGATAGGTGTTGGAGGTAGTTGAGCTGGTAAAATTCCGGAAAGCAGTCATGCTTTAGCATGATGCTGTCGCTGCAACAGAGCAGAGGAAAAGCTTCAAAACCTATCCAGCAATTCCAGGTGTAGAAGAAAAACATAGTCTACTATTTAGTTCCTGCAATTCAACATATTAAGATCCTTTCCTCATTCAACGAGCCATCATGATTTTTCACTTTTTTTTTTTCCAAGTGAAAAAATACCTTAAGTCTAGATGGACAAGATTGCGGCATCTTCCAACTAGGGTAGAGACATCTAGGAAAAAAAACAAAAGTCACTATTAAAGAAGAAACAAGACAAGGAAATCTGCTGTCAATACTTTCATTTACTGTTGTAAGTTCAGAGCAATGCAGTTAGAGTTGCACGGTATTAAAAAGAAAAACAAAATTATCATCTTAGCATATAAGATTTTCTACCCTGAAAATCCTAGAGAATCACTTGAAAACTAATGGAAATAAACAGCTGTGTAAAATAACTGGTTAACAACAATTCATAGCTTATCTATGTATCAGCCATAACTAGATGGGAAAAATTTTTGAAATCCTATTCACAACAGCAAAAAAAGCAAAACCAAACACCACTATATATAGTCATGTGCCTGCATAACAATGTTTCAATGACAGACCACATCTATGATGGCGATACTGTAAAATTATAATGGAGCTGAAAAGTTTCTGTCACCTAGTGACATTGTAGCTGTCGCAGTCCAGCACAAAGCATTATTCATGTGTCTGTGGTGATACCTGTGTAAACACACCTACCAGTCATATCAAAGTAGAGCATAATTATGTATAGTATGCAATACTTGACAATGATAATAAACAACTAAGTTACTGGCTGATGTATCTACTATACTTTTTATCATGATTTTAGAGTGTACTCTTCCTACTTATAAAAAAAGTGCCATAAAACAGTATGCTGTGTGATGCTGGCAGCAGCCTCATATACCTTGTGTTTATCATGCCTCTTGACTACACCATTTTCCTTGTTTGATTCTGGCTTCTCATGTTGTTTTGTACAGTAACATACTCTGCAGGCTTATAGCCTAGGAGCAGCAGGCTGTACTGTGTGTAGTAGCCTGTACCATCTAAGTTTGTGTAAGCATACTCTATGATGTTCGCACAATGACAAAATCACCTAATGACACATTTCTCAGAGGTATCCCAGTTGTTACCACAACCAGAAAAAAATTTATTTCTGCAACTTACATAATATATTCAAATAAATTCCACACATATTAAAAAGTTCTAAATGTAAAAATATGAGTAATTACTCACTGGATCTTGGGACAGTTAAGGAGTTTCTAAACGTAAAAGAAAAGGGAACTGATAATTTACTACATAAAACAGAACGAGTTACTACATAAAACAGAACGAGTCACAAACAGGATTAAAGAAATATCAGAAAACTGAGAATACATGTTTGTGGCATGCATTAAACAGTTAGTGGTCTTATTATTATTATGTAAAGAATAAAAAGATAAATAATAGAAAATGGGCAAAGAACAAGAACAGATCCTTTGCAAAATATAGAGATAATTTGCAGCCATCAAATTAAAAAATTCTATTATAATACCTAGAATTGGTGAAATATAATGAAGGTGGTCTCTCCATATACTTCAAGTGGATATTTAATTTTATGTAGCCTTTCAGGAAAGCTAACTGATTTTCTTTTTAGGGTAAACTGATTTTTAAGAAAAAAAGTATTCAGAGAATTATACACTTTGTTTTTTGGCTCAGTGATTCCACTTTCAGAAAAACAGAGATGCGCATGAAGATATTTTTTGTAGCAATAGCTATAGTAGCCCCTCCCCTAATTAGCTTAATTCAGAATACAATACTAACAGTAGCTTATTAAAAAGCTTTTAGATAACATTTCATGACCTGAAAAAATACTCAGGGTATACTGTATAGTGAAAACAAAATATATACAATGCATTATAATCTCCATTTAGTTAAAATATGTGCACAAATTCATATCTACACACAAATTTACACGTGGAAAGAAGGGGTGGGGGAAAGGCTGGAAGAAAATACACTCAAACATTAACTGCAGTACCCAATGGTAGTGGGATTATAGATAACTTTTCAGAATTCCGAAGTCACATGTACTACTCTGTAATCAGAAAATGAATCGATTAATGTTATTTTTTTTTAAAACAGACAAACTTCACTAATGTATGAGAGTCTTTTCTCACAGCTACATTTTCAGCCCGTTCTCCCTTGCCACTGACTCCTATACTTGCATTTTCAATGGTCTCTGCACGTCCACTGGGATATGTGATTGGCACCTCACTCAACTTCATGCCTAAAACCAAATACTTGATTTCTCCTCTAAACCTGCTCCTTTCCTAAAGTCTTTTCCATCTCAGTAAGTAGTAACTTCGCTGATCCAGCTGCTTAGGCCAAAACCCTGGGAATCATGCTCAACCATTTTTCTCACATCCCACATCCAATCTGTTACTAAATCTTGTTTTATCAGCTTTCAAAATGTGCCCCAAATCTGATCATTTCTTACCCCCTGAAATGTCACCGCCCTAGTCTCCTATTGCTTTTCCCTTCGCAGCACCAGAATGAGACTTAAAATATGAGTCAGATTATATCACTCCCTGTTCATGACACTTTAAAATTTCCTGCCTCACTCAGAAAAATATTCGAGCAAAGCTTTTGCCTTGGTTTACAAAGCCCTTGGCTACATCATCCCCTACCACTGTCCTCCTTGCTCCCTGTTACACACTGGCTCCCCTATCAAGGTCTTTGCATATGCTGGTCCTTGGTTCTAGAATGTTCTTCCCTCACATATCTATACAGTTCACTCTTTCACTCATTCAGGTCTCTGCTCCAGCGTCACTTCTCAGACTGGCCCTCTCCTTGATTTTGTCTGAAAACAGCCCCCTTCCTGTTACACTCGTCCTAATTTTTCTGCTTTATTTTCTCCTCGTATTTTCATCTGCTTTCACAACATGTGGTTCTTTGCTGATTGTCTGGCTTCCCAACTAGAATGTAAGTTCACAGGGTGACTTTATTTGTTTAGTTCAAGGCCACATACCCATCTCTGGAACAGGGCTTCGTGCATTGTATGTACTCAGTAAACATTTGTTTAATGAATGACTAAAGAATGAAGAAAGTACACAATACAATTTTGAGTGACTCATCCAGCCAACAAACTAGCCATCAATAAAATTTAAAATCAGATGCTATCTTCTGTTGGTACCACGTAGGAAAGAATGAAACCTTGGAGGCTAAAGTGGTTAGTCTCCATCTCCAGCCCTCATTTAAGCCCTGTCCTCCCTTGGTGGGGAGGGGTGGTAGTTAGCCGTCACTGCCAAGATTCCCTCTTCCCTGTCAACTCCACCACGAACTGGAGCTCTACTTGAGCGAGAAGGATCTTAGAAACTACCTAATCTAACCTGTTATTTTAAAGGAGAGAGAAGCCAAGGCCAAATCCAAGACCTAAGGCTAGGTCCTCCAAGGCCTTCTTCAGAGCTTACCTATTGCCCCCCAGGAAGATCGTGATGGGTGGGTAGGGGTGTCAATAATAGCCAACGATCACTGAATTCTCACTCTGTGCCAAGAACAGTTAGCATCCTGCATGTGTATATATAATAATTTATTCCTTTTTATAACTCTAAGAGGGAGTTCTGTTTATCTCCATTTTATTACTGAGTAAATGGAGGAAGAGGAAGTTTATCAACTTGTTTAAGGATACCCAGTAAATGGCAGAGTGGTACTTGGACTTGGGCAGTCTGGTACTAGTCTAGGAGGTGAAATGAAATTCATATTATTTGTATAATGAGACAGTGTGCCCCTGTTAAGACGTGAGTTAAAAAATCTGATTCCCACTGTATACTTAAGAAAACTAACACTTCAACTTACACTCTGCATCTCTGTCCAGCAGCACTTTATTACCTATTATTCCTGCCAAAACTCAGTAAACAGGCTTAGCTATTGTTTCTCGGGGGAACAAAGAGAAGAGTTTTAAGCCAAACTTAGGCAAAATTAACAGCGGATTGCCTCAGCAGTTTTTCAAACTTGAACCCGGAACCTCAGTTCATTTCGGAAAAACTTTCAATGAAGAAATGGGGTATTCAGATAAGGGCAGGAATGGGCACAGCCTTCTCGTCTCTTGGGGATGAACAGGGAAGAACTAGGGGTAGGATTTAATGTCAAGAAGATGCTCGCTGGTGGGAGTTTAAAATCCTCAGAGGGCAAGAACTATCCAAAGCTGGAGAATGAAACTTAATCCTCAACCCAGCATTTTGGAAAGTAAAAAGACTGGCAAGATGCTGGTGAGATGATTTGTTTTTTGTGTTTATCCACATTTTACATTTTTTGGAGAATGACTATATAATACTGTAATCAATTTAAAGCTGTGCTTAAAGGGAAAATATGTAGAACCAAAATATTTTTCGTGGAGGGGAGGAGTAACAAAGACAACTGCTGCTTTTACAAGTCTCTAAAGTTAGCATTCCCCTTGTCCAAAAATGTGGGCCTCTGGACGTGAACACCAGAAAGGACTCAAACCCCTGAGAGCTCATGAGCCCCTACCTCTCATTTTCTATATCTTGGTGTATCCTAGTTACGAAAGGATGTGTCATGCCCTGGAGAAGTAGTTTTCAAAAACTACTTAATTTCTATGCAGGTAACATTCTGCAAATGTGTGTTTCAACTCTTTTAAAGTATGATACACTATAATAAACAAAACATTTATACTCAGATGAGCTAACACTGACATCAGGACAGGGTTAAGGTACGTTGTGAGCTTAACTAGGTTCTGTGCAGCATGGTCTGAGAACGTAAGGCGAAGCTGTTAAAAATCTTGCCATTTGATAACACTAATCTGCAAATCAAGATTTTCTCCATATGAGATGAACAACGCCTCACTGAAAGTGGAGGATCTTGAAGACAGTAACCATCACGTATTACCCCTGACTTCAACTGCCCATGGCCATCCAAACAACCTCATTATCCTTAGACTGAATCCAAAAGTTGTGTGAACTTACAAACAGGCTTTATTACAGGGATTTTCAACCTTAGTGCTGTTGACATTTTGGACTGTATTATTTTCTGTGTGTTATTCTGCTGTTCTGTGCATTCTTGATTTCCACTAGATGCCAGAAGCACCCCTGCAGCCGTGACAATCAAAAATATCTCCAGATCTCACCTAATGCTCCCTTGAAGGCAAAACTGCCCCTGGTTAGGAACCACTGCTTAATACTAATCAAACACTGCACTTACCCATTTTCACGTTGGAGTTTTACCTAAAAATTTAGTTGATTAAAAGAACTTCTGCTTAAAAAGTCACTGTTTGGAAGTATAAAGGTTTCCATTTCTAGATCCTAGATTCGAATCGTCACGCTACCCGACTAGCTGTTTGCCTTTACCTAACCCTTCTAATCAGCTGCTACCTCATCGGAAACCTGGGAGTAAGAACACAGGCCCTGAATTAAATGAGACAACTTAGGGAGCACAGCACTTGGGAGATATTCAGTAAATCAAACCTACTATTACTGTCAAGGCCCCAGGGGCCCGGAGCTCTTACCTGATCTCTGGAGATTCTTCCGGTAGCCACTAAGATTCAGCTGGGTGATAGTCTCTGACACATGTGCGACAGCCACCTGCACATGCTTTTCAGTGAAGTCAAAGCACCAGGAGAGGTTCAGCTCATCCAGTCTACACACCAGAGAGGCAATAAGTGAAAGCATAAAACCATCACACAGGAATGAGTTCTCTAGGCAGCACTGCCTCAAGCGGCAAAGCAAACACAAAGCCATTGATTCCTTTCCATTTTATGCACAGAACCTCTGCTGCTCTAAGCAGCTACCTTTGCTTACCTGAAACTGCCTTCTCCCCTCTAGACACCCTCCTCTGCCCTAAGGTTACCTCAGACAGTCAGCAAAGGGCTCTGAGCCAAGGCCTGGGTGAATGCTGCCCCCTTGTGGAAATAAAGAGGAGCACACACTCCTCTCTTCCTCAGGGCTCAAACCTCATTCCAGAACAGAGAGTAGAAATTCCAGCCTGTTTTTCTGAACCACCCAGGTTGTTAGCAAACAACTACACAGACTGAACAATGATATGAGATGCTTAAAAAACCAATTCCTGATAAAGAGACACTTATGTTGCAAAAAGCTACTTCATCTTATTTGTCCTCTGCTAAATGAGCGAATGAGGGATTCAAAGAAAATGTCTAACCAGCAAACCACACACCCGATTGATGGCATTCCTGAGAAAATGTAGCTTTGATAACATTCTTATCTAAAGGCAATCTACTTGCATCAGAGCATTAAGGAGTCATAGGTACAATGCTATGAGGTATATGTGGAGACAAAGGGATATTAAAAAGCACGTACATATACACACACACACACACCAAACACACTGTGTAGTCTGTGAACCGTGTCCCCCTCTCACTTGGTAATAACTGTACCTCTGTAGTCTTAATATATTAACATTAGGACACAGTATAAAAGGTGTTTTTAATGGAATCATCCAAATTCATGGTGTATATGTGCAATGTACCAAATTTAATCAAAAACTATTAAGTTAGGTCTACATATATTATAGGGGAGAAAACTTGACTGTAGAGTCACGTATAATCGATTTCTCTCAACTACACTGTTGATAAACATATTACTACCTTTTCCTTATTTTAACAGTAACAATGAAAAGGAATCACTACATAAGTATCCTTTGCAAACTTAATTGATTTGGCTCCTGCGTTTGGACAAAAAGTTTAGAGGGCAAAGGATATTACTGCATTATCTAAATCAAGAGCTCGGAGTTAGAAATAGCTTAAGAAACTTCCCAATTCTGTTCAGATGTGAGGGATAACTGTACATTTGAAACAAAAGCTTTAAAGCAAAGTCTCAAATCTATCCTACCTGGAACAGCTGCTCAGCAAAGTCTTCAGGGCAGATTCAGAGAATCCAGAGCACCCAGAAAGGTTTAGTCGCACTAAATTTGAGTTCTGTGCAAGATCACTGGAAAAGGAGAAAAAAAATTCAGCAGAATACCACAAAGACACTCTTATGCGATCAACAAGCATCCTGAGGATAGCAGGCTAGTGAAGTAGTTAAGCTGACAGGCCTTCGAGTCAGAAGTGACTTTAAACTCACGTCTTACTATCTGTACAAACTGAGCTGGAAGCTCTGCTTTAGTTTACTCATCTGTGAAATGGTAATATCAGTACGTTATTTTGTAGGGTTGTTACAATTAAATGTAATAATTTAATAATAAAGGGCTTAGCATAGTGCCTGGCGTGAAGTACACTGGAAACACTCACCAATGTCCTTTTTAAATTTTAAAAAAAGCAATGGAATACACATATTTCCATTTGATCTATATAAGTGGAATTAACTTGTAAGCAAGCTCCTACTTATAAAGTTATTACCAGGTTCTTTCAATTAATGTCTCTCAAATTTGCCTTCTCTACATTCCCAAATGTCTCGTGTTATTGAAACTTAGTGATTAAGAGCAAAAGTTCTGGAATCACACAATACTGTCAGGTTCAAATCTTTGTTCTGCCACCTACTACCTGTGTGACCTTGGACATGTTATTCAGCCTGTACCTCAGTTTCCATCTGTAAAAAGGGAGCAATGAGAACATATTTCGTGGGGTTGTGAGCATTACATGGGAATGCTTTTAAGGAATTTAGTAACCTAGCACAAAGGAAGTACTCAATAAATGTCAGCTGCTATTATTATTCTATTTTTCTCATCTGGTTTCATCATTTCTCATCTGAATGAACAAGTGTCCTAATCTAGTTTCCTCTATGTCC
>CM053501.1:85951482-86028169 GCA_028627145.1 Eidolon dupreanum
AGGATGACGGGGTGGATGGCAGTGGCGTTTACTAAAACAGAGGAGATAACAGAAGAGCAAATTGTAAACTGGGGCTAAGTTCAATGTTAGATATGCTAATATTGAGGTACTTGGAGGAAACACAGGTGTGGAAGTCTCTGGGTCACCCAAAGTCTTGAGGGAGCCCAGCAGTAACCCTGTTAGTGTGTCTCTGAAACCTGTGCCATATTTCAACACAGAGACCCCACAGCAAAATAGGCGATGAATGTTCCACGCTGCACTGATGACCAGTCACAGGCGACAGAAGGCTGAACTTACCAAAAAAAAAAAAGTTCTGCTCTGTTTTTCACCTCAAGATTTAGAAAGAGTCTTTCTGGGGATTTTTCTTTTTTACCTGAAATGTTCAACTAATGGTTGGTCCACAAATGATCGTGGGCAGCAGAAGGCAATCACCCCTCGAGACAGCAACCGCCCAATCACGTCTGGGTGCAGGTTTTTACCTGTGAGGTCTAAGGTCTGCCATAGAGACTCGTCGAACCTGGAAGAGAGGAGGTGCTCGGTTAGGTATGTCAGGGGTGCTGGATATCAGAGGCTCCCAATACCGTTAGCAACAAGGAAGACATGGTCAATAACTGACTTGAAGCAAATTCTGAAAAAACCTTTGTTTTTTTAAGTTGGCTGTAAATTAGCTATGAATATTTCTTTATACATATTTCTAATTTAGATGGTTCAGTACTGTTATTAGCAATGCAATGATCTGGACTCAGAGAATAAAATTCCGGCATTCAATTCAGTTTGATAGCTTTAAAAACATTTGTTGAAATTGCCTAATTGATTATTGACTAGGTGAGTAGGTTCAGAATGGCCCACATGGTCCCACTTGCCATTTTTAAGCATGAACAGTTTACCACGATTACCCTAAATAACATAACTAAAAGAAGGGAAGTCAGCACTATTTTTTAATGAGGTATGGCTACTAGACGTCTACTAGGAAAAAGTCATAGTTCAGCTGTTTTACATTCCCTTTTAAGCTTTAAAAAATATATCTGTACATACATGCAGAGAAATATATGAATACATATGAACTAATGGGAAAGGAAAAGGGAAAAGTATTACTTAGATTTTAGATAGTGTTTCTAAAGCGAAAAGGAGGTACCAAAATGTACTGAACACACAATAAAGGAGCTTTAATGTCCACAGATTAATTCAATTTAACAGAAAAGGAAATATAAGATCAAGCACATGAGGGAACATTTTAAATGCCTACTAAAATCTTCTTTTTTAATACTGCTTGAAATAAGCAGACCACTGGCAAGGGCTTTAAAATAATTCCAGAGAAAGAAATTGTCAATGTGGTATTTGGCCTCTACTATTAGGAAGGCAGGACTGCAGTGCCTGGCACACAACAGGTACTTAATAAATTGTCAGCTATTACTTTTACGACATCTGAGATAAAGTTTAATAGACTCTGCATGAAGAGGACAGCTGGCAGAAAAAGAAAATCAAGATGCGGATGCTTAGGTGAGGATGAGTGACAGTCAGCCACCACCTGCTCTCACATTGCAGGTAGGCAAACCTCTCGGTGGCTCTTCTCCCGTAAAAACCAACGTGTCCTGTTTCCAGCACATCCCTGAATGGAAAGGAAGGGGCTGCTGCTGTCTCACAATGAGATTCCTAGAAATGTGGAGGGAGGAGAGGGACAAATGGCCGGAGGCTGGAAGGGGAGGAGAAAGGGTGAAGATGGGAAAAAAAAAAAACGTTCAAACGGAAGAACAAAGCCTTTCCCCCTGCTTCTGGCCTGTTACTGTCTTTCTAGCTGACCAAGACTTTCCATGTACAGCTCACTGTCCACACACCTGAAAGGTATGGCCCAGAAAACCAACAGAACACCAACAACTGTTGGCTGCCACGCACCGAACACCTACCTGAGAGAGTCAGGCACTGTGCCGGTGGCATCTTCGTATTTCGTCCTCCTAACTGTCCTGTCCTGTAGGTACCATTATCCCCATGTTATCTGCGGGAGATGAGGCTCAGAAGCATCAAGCACCTCGCTCAGGTCACGCGGAGCCTCGGTGGCAGGGGCTGGGTTCACACTCAGTGTGTCGCCACAGCCTGTCCTCTCTCCCACTGCACTCACTGCCCAACCTGCCCGGCGCAAGGGACCACTGAGCCTCACACACCCCTGGAACTCCTTCAGTCTGCGTGCACAGTCGGCACCAGAGACGTGAGCCACAGCGAATATGGGGAAAAGAGGTTTTCAGAAAGGGGCTCAGTTGTCACCTCCTGACAACCCCTCCCTTCCACTCTGAGATAAGACACTAATCATTAATAAAATCGTGAAGCTACTTAGTTTGCTTTGTGCTACTGTATTTTTCTTGGTTTTTAGTTTCCCCAAACCCAAATGAACAAGAAAATAACCCTCCTCTCCCCCACCTCCCCTCCCCTGCAAACACCACGTGGGGTGAGAAATACTTACGCCAGGTGATACCACCTCTTACAGACGCTGGAGACCTTGAGGAGCTCAGGGAGGCACAGACAGGAAAAGACCCCTAAGAGCAGCTCATCTGGAAGGGAGTCCCATGAAACACCTTTGCAAGAGAGAAAAGTTTTCTCTTACCCTGTCAAGTCTATCAACTCTTTTCATGTACATAAAGGATACACAACATTTAGCTTATGACAGGCATTTAACACAAACTGAATTACTCATCCTGCAACTGTTTTTCTCTTCACTCACTGTCTACGTACCCTGAAGTAAGCACCATGCTTTTCCAGCAAAAGAGAAAAGGGAAAACCAAAAATACTTTTCATAACATTCTTCCTTCAGCTCCCGCCAATCTTCGGCAAGGACTATATGAAAGATGGTTCAGAGCAGGTCCCACCCATTCTCAGACGTCGTACGATGCCTAAGATGCCGTGATGCCTCTAATCATGGAATGCCTCCTTTCGTTCTGAAGTGGTTTCAGTGGAGGATTTATCAAGTAGTGACCTTATTTAAAAGGCAAATGAAGCTTCTTCCTTCTTTCAGGTTTACAGAAAGCACTCAAAAGTCAATTTACCTAAAAGGGTAATGTTAAAAAGGTACTCTCATTTATTAATTCAACAAACACGTACTGAGCACCTACTGTGGTGCCTGGGTCAGTTTAGGTTGAGCAATAAACAAGGCAGACAAAATATTCATGGAGTTTATATTCCAGTGGGAGGAAACAATCACACACACACACACACACACACACACACACACACACACATGAGTAAATTAAAATAGACCATACACATAAGAAAATTATTAAATCACATAAATTGATTAGTGTTATACAGAAAAATTAAGCAGAGTAAAGAGAGGATGGGGAGTAGGGGGCGGGTGTTCCACATATGAACAGAACGGCAGGGAAGGCCTCACAGAGATGGCAATCGCTGAGCAGAGGCTTGAACAAAGTGAGGCAGCTAGCCCTGTGAGTCTCTGAGGGCTGTTCTGCATACAGGGAACAGCATGTGTGTTTTGAGGAACAGCAAGGAGTCCAGTGCAGAAAAACGAAGTTAGGGGGTAGAGGGGAATGAGGTCATGCAGTGCTTGCTAAGTCAGGAAGAGGCAGGTCTTCAACTTTGACTCTGAATGTGCTGAAGAGCCACCAGATAAATAACAGGAGCTGGAGCTCAAGTTTCAAAAGGATCCCTGGAGCAGCTGTGTTCACAATAAACTAGAGGGAGAAAAAGGTAACAGAAGAGCAGTTTTCTTAGTCTTATAAAAGCAATCTCTACATAGCTATCTGACAAGTATTAAATATTTACATATGAATAGAATGACGCACAAGATCAGGACAAAGATCAAGCCAGAAACAAGTAGGAACCAAATAAACACTGAAAGAGTGGTTAGATTTGCTCGATAACTTGCCTGCCCAGTCTCTAATTCCAACAGATCTTCTCCCCACTGTGATGGTTAATTTTATGTGTCCACTAGGCTGGGTCAAGGGATGTCAAGGTAGCCGGTTAAACACTATTCTGGGTGTGTCTGTGAGGGTATTTAGGATGAGATTAACATTTCAATCAGGAGAAACAGGAAAACAGACTGCCTCCCCCAGTGGGCCCTTCTCATCCAATCCAGGGGCTGATTAAAACAAAACTCTGATTAAGGGAAAATTGGTTCTCTCCCTTCTCTGAGGAGCAGCCGGGTCTCCTCCAGCCTGCAGACCTGGGGCTAGAACGCACACCATCAGCTCTCCAGGTGTTCAGGCGTTTGGACTGCAGATTTGGGGCCTTCTCAGTCTCAAGTGTCCTCTGAAGTGTCCTCAGAGGAGCATTCCCAGCTCATCGACACAGCCCTCCAGCCCAGATCTGCACACGCAGTACCTAGCACAATGCTTGGCACAGAACAGACATTCAAACAGTCTTTGCTAAATCCATTATACCGTTTACTCTATGAATGTGCTAACTCTGAATTTATGTGAGTTGGTTAACCAGTTAACTACTACATAATCAGTGCCGAGGTCAGAACCTAGCAAT
Source organism: Eidolon dupreanum (assembly GCA_028627145.1). NCBI lineage: Eukaryota > Metazoa > Chordata > Mammalia > Chiroptera > Pteropodidae > Eidolon > Eidolon dupreanum. The sequence continues at coordinate 85,955,962 of CM053501.1, forward strand.
GAATATTAAAAAGTGCTCACTCAGTTGGTATTTCACAGAGGAATAACTGACAGCCAAGAGGAGAATGCTGGCTTTATTTTATATGAAGGCATCACTCTTGGCCTCTTAGGACACCAGTTTCCTCATTTGGCAAATGGCAAGGCTTGCCTATGGCTCCAATTCAGCAAACATTCCTGGGCGCCTAATTAATGCACTAGTGCTGGGAGCTGGGTGTAAGCCACAGTCCCCACCCAATGGCCTCACTGGGAGATGAACTAATAAACAAAAACATAAGCTAACATTTTAAACTGCTATTTACTGAAAGCCCTAAATGTCTCAGGCATTTATTAAACCATGCTGACTGTAGTCTTTGCAGCGACTCTGTGTACTAAGTAGTATTATCCCACTTTATATTTGAGGAAACTTGTCTCAGTGAGGGTAAAGAACCTCACCCAGGTGATAGCAACCATTAGGTGGCAGAGCCCAAGTGGCAAACGTGGTTCTGTTCTGCATGTTCCAAAGCCCATATCCCAAAGCGAGGGCGCAGAGCCACAAGAGGTGGGTGTCTGAAGCCTGGCCAGGTGGCAGAGGGCACCGCAGGTGGGGATACAATATCTGCAAAGGATGGCATGGCACTGTTGGCATTTGGGGAGAAGAGGCTGAAGACAAAAGACTAGGGCACGAAGGAAATGTCCTCTGTCAGAACAGGACTAGGTTTTGAGGTGGGGGAAGGGACTTCAGAAGATGCAACTATGACGAAAGGAACAAGGTCACACAACTAGCTGGTGGCAGAGGGGGAATTCAAACCCAGGTCTGACTCCAAACTGTATCTTCTTTCTACCCTAGGAAGCTCTAAGATTCTATGTTCTCCCTGTTTTGAGTAGTTGACGATTTTTAAGTTTGGGAAAGGAGAGAATTAAACCTGACTTGCAATGGAAAAAAGAAATCAATCAGGGCTGGGAGGGAAGGGTGAAGAGAGAGGGCGCCAAACAAAGATGCCGATAGCTATCAATGTGTCGGCTGCCAGATGGAAGGAGCAATGGCCAAGAAAATGCACAGCCTCAGCCAGCAGCCAGATACCTGAGGCTCTACTCAGTTGACCACAGGGCGATTGTGACTCTAGGGTCCCTGGGTGGGGGTCCTGCAGCCTGAAACTGGCTGCTGTCCAAGCAGATGGGGCAGAAGTCTGTCTTCACATAGCTGCTCTGGCGGATGGTATCCAAGGCTTGTGATGCGCTTAATCTAATTTTACTTGCCATATTTCTCAAAACATCAACCATCTGTTTCCTGGATTCCTGACAACACTGCTGCCTGGTCTGTTTGCCTAGAGCGGATGAGAAAGTCCAGAACAGGTTTTCCTCCACTTGCCTCTTCTAAACCCCCTGGGGCTGTGCACCAGCCCACACAGTAAGGGAAATAATTGTCCAGCCTAAGGCCTCCAGTCTTCAATCACATGGAAGCAGTGAAACATACTTCTGAGCCATGAAAGGGAAAAGCGGCCAGACTCACAAACTTGCTAGTCGTCACCCTCGGCCACCACCATTTCCACTCATTCCTCAGGTGCAAACCCAGCTGTCCACTCCCGTCACCGCATCACTGCCCGCACCCCCTAAACTCCTCTGGAAAGAGTGGCTTATGGGAGAGTTTTCTATGAGTTAGATCTTTCCAGGATAGACAGCCCCTCTTACTTGACATATTTATTTCTTGGAACATCACCTACACTCAAATTTAACCTAAAACTGCAAAGTAACCTTAAATATAAACAAAACTTTGACTCTTAAAATCGCTCTTTAAGCATACATAAACAAATTATACTTGAAGGGTGAGCAAATCTGCTGCTCACACCTACCGTTTTTTGTGTATTTTTTTAAGGGTGGGGGCTCACTTCATGTTTGCTTTTGCTAGCTTGTTTTAAGTAGTAACAACCCATGCTTCCTGTGAAGCTACAAACACATTCTGCCGTTTGAGATGAGTTTTCCTTCCTTTTCCCACAGATCATAAAGAGAAAGCACTAGACCCTGACAGCTCTTTGTTTCTTGTTTTTCTTTTCTTTTTTAGTTTTTATTTTTTTGCTAGATAGGCAAAACTCAAAAAAGCAAAACAGAGCAAAACAAAAGCAGGTCCTCCACCACTCCCTCCGCTCCACCACTGTAGATTTCTGTGGGAGTCTTGCTCACCCCTAAGGCGTGGGAGGAGCAATGGAAAAACCATGGAAGTTGAGATTTGGAGAATAAAGTTTAGTATATAGGCCCTATGAGAGCAGAGTCTTTGCCTGTTAGGTTCATTGCTTGTAATCCTCAATAAATGACGCTCAATAAATCTTTGCTGAATGAATAAATGAATGAATGAATGAAAGCTACAGAGCAAAGAAACATGCCTGGAAGAGTCTCAAGAAGGCTCTAACAGAGCTGAGTTTTGAGAGCTGCAGGTAGAGATTCACTGGTGAGTCATGAAATTAAGTCTGAGCAGCACTGCCCTGAAAAAATAGGAAATTTTTTAGTACGGGGAAATATAGTTTTGTGAAATTTCTGTTTCAGATGCACCCAGGATTGTAATGAAAACTATACTGCTTATTGGTTAAAAAAAATTGGTGGAAATGTGTTTGCCTGAGGGTATTAAAGCAGATTCCCAGGCTCAAGGCAAGACTTCTTGAATCAGAAACTCAGGAATTTTGCACTTTGAACAAGTTCCCTTGGGGATATCAGTATACTCTAAACTTTGGAGTCTCCAGTCTGCGAACCAGTGTAGAGTCTGGAATTTCAAGCAGTTTAATAGCCATGGAAGAGCTGATCCACGAATTAGTTCAATAGCATTTTCATGGCCATCTTCTGTCTGGAAGCGGAAGTGGGGAAGAAGGGGGATCCGGACAGGCATTTAATGACCATAGATAAAATGCAGTTGTCCTCTTTCTGCCCGTTAATGACCTCACTATTGGCCGTTTCTTCCCAACTCCTTCCACTCACTCATCTCAAAGGCCAATCAGACCTGTTCTGGCATGGGTTGGTCACGTAGTTTTTATCTTCCAAAATAAATAAAGTGAATTTAGTTGCCAGATGTGTGCCTGGCTTGGGGCCTGCAGGGAGAGACTGCTGGGTGAAGATGCAAGAAAAACTCAGCTCAGGGCCACTGTCATCAGATCTCTATGTAAAGCAGGTGTGGCCTGTTCTACCCTAATCCTGGCAGAGCTGTTAGCCACCTGTCTGAACAACTGCATGCAAAACTCCCTGGAATGATGATCCAGTACACTGGAGGCCCTGGCTCCTGCAGGCCCACTAGGAATCCTCTACAACAGCTGTCCCTCATCCTGCATCACTGAATCCACCTCTCCCTGCCCCCCATCGTGTGTAATTCCACACATATAATGTACACTATTAGTATCCCTCCCTGCCTCTTAGGTAATAACCAACATAAAAACAAAGCTCACTACTTCTCACACATCTCTTTTCACTTCACACATATGTATTTGAAGTTAATTTCAACAACCTGATCTCTGATTGGACCACTCCCAGATCCTTCTTTCTTTTCTCAGATCCTCCGCTTTTGATGAGTAGAAGGAAGAAGATTGTCCACATCCAGTGGTGGTTTTACCTTAGGAAGTCTTCTGTACCTGGGAAGCTTCAGCTCACTTTGGCACAAGTGGTTCCCTCCCCCTGGCCTCCTACAGCACTCACTGCCTGAACTACACATCAGCCACTAGCTGCCATCTTTTGCTGTGAGCTTCTCTTATTGTATACTGTCTTTTCTCTTCAACTTGACTTGTAATTGCCCAGAAGACAGTAACCATCCTTTAATCTTGACTTGTTTCCACACTGCTTTGCTTTAAAAATGTCTTTTTTTTTATTTACAACTGTGTGCATGAATGTGGAGGGACATACAGCAGTTACACTCCATGTTAAAAGCTATCAGCGCTGGACAAATTAATCAATATCTATTAATTTAGCAGGAAGTATCTTTTCACATTTGGCTGGTTAAGCATCAAATTGCTAGTGCAGCATTCTGGGTACAAAGCAAAGCAGTGATATTAAATTTTGAAGAAAAAAAAATTTACACTAACAGGGTCAGACTAACAGTATTAATGCAAAAAGTATAAGTGAAGTAGCCTCCCAAATGGATGTAAGAAATTTTGTTGACCCAAATAACTGGGTTTACTTACTGCTACGTTCAGGCAGCAGCTAGGGACCTCATATGCAGTCTTTCATTTAATCTTCACAGCAAACTACGAAATGGGTATTATTTCTCCATTTCACAAAGAAACTAAGGCACTGAGAAGTCAAATAACTTCCCAAGGCTGATAAACAGACTAGGAATTCAAACCCACATTTGTTTGATTTTACTACAATCTTTTACCATCTTTTTAATTAATCCAACTCCTGATGTAGATGTCCAGACCATAACTTAAGGGTTCTCTTTCCTAAATTAAGGATCAAAAACCAAAAAAAAAAAAAGATTTTTTTTTTAAAGCAAAGCAAGCAAGCAAGCGAGCAATTGACCCTTCTGCAAAGAAAGCCAGATTGGAGAATTTAGTAATATGCTAATTTACCTTGGCTCTGCAAGATTTCATCTTTATTTCTTTAATCTGTCTCTTCGTCTCCAACATTACTCACCCAATTCCAATTTAGACTCTGATTATTCTTTAACCATTTTAATAGCCTCCTAATTCTGTTGGTTCCAATGCCAGAATCTATCGACTATCAGTGTGAGAATCTATTTCGAATCTGGCCACTACCATACCTCTTAACAAGTCTCTAAGCTTCTACTCTCAACCCCCTATGGTTTAGTCTCCACACATCAGTGTGTCATTTTAAAAGGTCACATCACAACTCTGTTCAATATTACCTCTAGCCTGATCTCCCACTACTCTCCCCTTTGCTCATTCCATTCTTAGAATATGTCTTTCTTATTGCTGTTTGAATAATTATGATTCGCTTCCCCCTAGGGTCTCTGCACTGGCTGTTCCCTCTGTTTATGCTCTCTTCTCCAAGATATTTACATGCACATTCCTTTGCTTCCTTTATTGCCTTTGCTTAAAGCTCACTTTCCCAGTGAGGCTTTCCCTTAATACCCTGTTTAAAATTGCAGTCCATCTTCCGACCTGAGGACTTCCAATCCCTCTTGGCTTGTTCAATTTTGTGTGTGTGTGTGTGTGTGTGTGTGTGTGTGTGTGTGTGTGTTTGTGTGTGTTTTGCCATAGCACTTACCACATTCTAACATACTATACACATACACACACACACACACACACACGTGCACACACCATATTTATTATGTTTATTGTGTCTTCTCTAGAACAGAAGCTTCATGAGGGTAGGAACGTTTATGTTTTGCTCATTGCTATGTTCTCAGCACCTAGAACAATGCCAAGCACATGATACGTGCTCAGCAAATACTTGCTGAATTGTCTTAAATGACCTACTAAGAAGAAAATCTGATAACCCCTGGTCAATGAAACACACTATGTTTACCCTATGGCTTTGAGTACTCTTTTGGTTCTGATCCACTTTGGGAAGCACTCATTCACCTACTTCAGAAGACTGGGAATGGAAAGCTTTTAAGAGAGAAATGATGTGCTGAGTTCTTCATTTCAGTCAGTCCACTATAGCTCCGGGGGATGGATCCGGGGAAGACAGGCTGGAATGATAAGCCCATTCAAATGTTTGGGAAAGAAATGATGAGAGTTTGAGAAATATTTAGGAGACAGAGGGAAAGATTCAATCTTTGGTTGGATGTTGGGGGATGGTGGGACTATGACTGACTCTCAGGTTTTTGGGTTGGGTGACTGAACAGAGCATACCAGAAGAATCTCATTTGGAAGTGGACCTGAGGAGATTAAGTCTTAACATTCCACTTAGTTTAACATTCACTTTAGCAGTCCTTTGAAAAATAACTAACGTCATTATGGCAAAATGCTCACCCAGGACTACAGAAGAAAGAGCAAGAATATAAACAAAAAGAGTCCTACAAGATCATTGCTGTGTTTTCATTTATTAGTGGTACTTAGCTGGCCTTTGAGCAGGCAGATTCCCTTCTATGGAAAAAGGCAGGAATATCTTCTCATAGGTTAAAATTTCACATAAGTTAAAAATCAATTGTCCATTAGAAGAGATACACCTATCGAGATTCCTACTGACTTCATTGACAATGAATTCCATTTCTTTGAGAAATAACTTCAGAATGAGGCATTTTTTAAAAGGCCCCATCCTAAAGACCCCAGAATAAAGTTTTACCAACAGAATAGTTCAACAACCTCCTCCGTGACCCACAGTTTTACCCTCATACCTTACCTGGAAAGTTCTCCCGATTTAGCTTGGGTCTGCGGGCAATCACAAAGTCCTTGTCATTCCCTTTGCTCTTAAGCCGTTTTCGTGGGGGGCTCTGCGGGTGGCTCAGGTTTGAGAGCAGTTCCTGGGGGATGTTCTCACTGTCTACCTCCTCCTTCTCCAGGGTGGAGACCCCCATGCCCGACAGCAGTTCAGAAGTCTTGCTAGAATCCCATCCCCAAGTAAAGCTGGTGGTAACGTTGCTACTCTGGTCGGGAATCTCCTGGAGGTGTTTCCTGCAGAAATGCACAATAGCCCCAGTTCCTTTCAGAAACACACCCATAAATAATTGGTAGGCCTAAAGGAAACTGCAAGTTATGCAATGTAGAAAACGTTCACAGCAGCTAACAGAACTGCATATTTTGTGTCGGTGGCAAGTTCCCAAGAATTAAAGATAAAATAACCGAACAAATGGAAAAGGCCTTTTAATTTACGATCACGCAGAAGGCCCGAAAAATTTCTTAAAGTGGAAAGAACAGACAAGAAAGGGAATAATCATCCAACAATTCAAAACAGTAGCAGAAAAGCCCAATAAGGAAAGTCAAATGAAACCACGTTCTGATCACCGCACTAAAGCATCCATCCATTCACACTTTCCTAAAAAGGGGCTATGCCATTCACATTAAAGCATTAGTAATATTAGCGAGAAGCAATATTCGTGGCCTAAATGAATTTAGACGGTCCATTCATATCCTGCCCCTTTTTGTAATCGGTTTAACCTGTGCATGGCGTCCACAGGTTCTGGAGTTTTAAATGCGTGCATTAATTGCAGAGTTGCCCGCCTCCCGGATTCCCGCTTTGGCGCGCGGCGGTCAAAGGCTTGCGGCTCCGGCACCCAGCAGCGAGACCCGCCAACTCTACCAACGTTCCATCCACGCCGCGCGCGCAGAGCTCTTCTACTTGATCTCCGCGGCTGCCGTCTGCAGCCCCGCTGCCTGCTGGGAATGTAGTTTCTGCCCTGTCTCGCAGTTCGGCTAGCTCGCCACTATTTCCTTTGCAGCTCCTCCAGCCTTCAAGATACCCATAACTCCCCGCGCCTGCAGGGCCAGACGACCCACAGGGTAGGCGGGGAAGCGGAAGTGGGAGGTGCTCAGGCTGACTGGAACATGTCAGCCGCTTGACGGGGACCGGGTTTTCCTTTCCCGGGAACCCGCAGGCCTTCTAGTGACCACCACCACCGCCGTAACCTCAGAGCGTGGGTCCCAGACTCTGGACAGCTGTGGCGGACGAGGAGTTTCCCGGTCGTTCCAGATGCTGTCTGGCGAGGTCAGACGGTGAGTCTGAGGGGGTGAGCGCGAAGCACTTTTGGGTCTGGGGTCTCGGGCCGAGCGCAGGCGGAGATAGAGAGGACTCCTTGAACCCCGAGCGGCTGCCGCTGCGATCCGCACGTCCCCAGCAGCTGAGTGGAGGCGGTGGCCTCGCCCTTCGGCCAGGTGCGAGGCTGCGAGCTGCGGGCGTCACACCTGTTCTCTCCTGTGTCCAGAAGCTGCGGCCCTTATAGGACTGGGTGTGTGATGTGGAACCTTTCCTCTTATGTAAAATACGCGCTATGACAACGACGCTCATCTCACAAGCTTGGAAGGATGGTCAAATCAGATAATGCGTGCGAAGGCGTTTTGTGAATTCAAGAGCAGTTTGAACGAGAAGCGGTGGCTTAATTTTAGGGGAGCAGGAGACCACAGGGGTACCGTTGTGCAGTGGGAAAGCTACGCATCCCCTTCTAGCCTTGACGAGTCTTGTAAATGCTAGCACCGGAACAAGTTAGGTAACTCTGTGTTTGCAAAGGGCTTTACAGTGCAACGCTAGAGCCACCAGCAAAGCCATTCTGTTGCTTTCGTTCTACCGCCTGCGTCGCCTCCTAAAAGGGAGCTGCTGCTTTTAGCCTGAGTAGAGTTTGGAAGCGGTTAGAGCTGAGAGTGTGCCATATTCCAGGTAGGATGACCATGCGAAATCCATTGTGCATGCTATCCTATGACCGTGACTCTGGACAAACAGTGGAAGAGAAGGGGAATAAATTCCAATCCTAATGAAAATAGAGAGGATTTATAAGGTTCACAAGTATGTAGGCAGCGTCATCACAAAAACTACATCAGTATGGTCTATGACAAACCGTATTTCTTTAAATGATTCACTGTATACTGGAATTAAACCTTCCTTGCCCACATATGTGTTTGTTTCAGGCTTGGTGCTTAGCTTGAAAAGTAAATACCACCTCTTGACAGAGAAAGGTATTCATGAACCTTTGGTTTGTTCTTGAAAGTAGGTGAAATTGGTGTAAAAAAGGCATCTGGCCACACATTGATTTCGATTGAAAGTAGGCTAAGAATAACTAGGCTGAATGTTCAGAATTCACTGAACTAATGTTATATGGAAAATGTTATTAAATGCAATATTTTGACTTTTTACAGAGACTTACCTTTATGTTATTTAGGCTGAAGGGAAACCAGTTGCCTTAGTTTGAAATCTGCATCCTTTCTCTTAAAATTGCAAGTCATTAGAGAATTTATTTTTAACAGAAAGTTATAGTCTAGGACAGTGAACAGACGGAGCTTATAAGCTAATGGAGGAGAAAGAATAAACAAGAAAAAAGCTATTTAAAATGCCATGAAGAGAATAAATAAAGTTTTGACATATAAAATAATTGGGAGAGGCCACTTTAGATATAGATCTTATGGATAGGAAAGTCTAATACATGGGATATTTCTAAATTTAAAGATGCGAAATGTTCTCATGCTAGGATTCAGCTATTAGTTGCGTGAGAACTAGGGAACATATCTAGTTCTCAGAATACTTGAATTATCTGAATTGGTGGACATGAGGTCCTGTATAGGATTTTAGAGAGAACCTGTCAACTATGAAAATAGGTCTTCAGATTCTGGAATAGATATTTCACTAATAGTTTGTCTTGGTAACAAAAACTTTAGCTTGCTGAAATGTAAATACTCTTTTCCTGCATTCCTTCTAATCATGGCTGTTAATATAGTAAATAAAAGTTTAAATTGGTACATGTGATTCTGTTTAATATAAGGAATTATGTCCATTGAAGACTTGAGATTACTAGCTATGTAGAAATTGATATCTGGTGTTTTCAAGAACTGCATTATGATTGCAACTGATGTGGATTATTTCATTTTTCTGATTAATTGTATTCATTTAATCTTACTCTAATTGTATTTATTTAATCTTACTCAGCACACCCTATGTCCCATTTTAACGAGAGAGGTATACCCTATTTCTAGAAGTGGACTTATTGGATCAGTATCTAGGACAAATGAACTATAATTTTTTTTTTAATATCTACAAATAACATTAGAGAGTAATTTCTGGTACTCTGGAAAATTCAAATTACGCAGTGACTTTGTAAACTGGGAAAATGTTTATCATACAAAGGGAGAAGGACATAGTTACAGGATAGTTAATATTTTCAGGGCCCAGAAGGAGCCAAAAAGGACTGGAAATTACATTTGACTATAAGCTTTATCTATATGCAGTAGTATATTAGTGTTCTTGAAAATCAAACATGACAAAAGAGATTCAATTTAACTACAAGGGTGATGTGCTTTTTTCTTCGCTCTATCATAGCCTGGGGTAAATCTTGATACCTTTAGTTTTTTATTTATCTAAGGCCATAATTAATAGGAGAATATTTGTAATTTGTTCATTAGGAAACCTGAACAAAAAATGATTTAAACAGTTTAAATTGCATTAAGAAAGAATGTCTGGACTGAAGAAGAGACTGTGTAATATCCTAATTATGAACTAGGCTCTGTAGTCAAGATGCCTGGGTTTGAATCTCAGCTCTAACCATTTGTGTGCCCTTTTCTCCTTTATTAAACATGGATACTAATAGTCCTTTCTTACTAGGTTAGGAGGTTTAATATGATAAAGCATGGTAGCACATGCTTGGAATCTAGTAAATTCACACTAAATGTTAGCTATTTCTTTTTTTTTAATTGTATTTTTATTAGGAAGAATTCTAAGGATTGTTCCCTAATTACCAAAATAAATCTGATAATCTCTTCACCTGAAATCTTTAAGAATCTGTTAAAATTCTAGTTGTTCTCTTCTTACCTGCTTACATGGTTGCAACCTCTCCTTGCCAAAGGTGCAACTTTTTATGTGTCCATCTTTCTTCAGAAGGGCTTTTCACACTGGAATTCAGTTCACTTGGTTGGTTTGCCAGCTCATCTCATTTTTGAAGATGGCTTCAAAAAATGCTATGACTTTTTCTGTATTTTTAAAGGGGAAGTGAGATTTCTTGTGGTATTCTATCTGTATCCTAAGCTGAGTTCTCTCTATGCCTGAAATCTTTAAACATGAGAATATTGATAGTCTTTGGAAATGTAAATTTTGATTGGGGGTAGAACATTGTTGCCTTTCATCACTCACATCTAGTTCTGATTCTTTTTCATTATTAGTAGGTTCTTGAGTTGTCTCCTACTTTTTACTATCTCACATGACTGAGTAAGGATACACATTTTAAATTAACACAGTCTGATTCTGACGAATCATTAAGTTCTGCATGGAAATTTTTCATTCAATTGCAGAATCTTAGGTTTTGATAAAATTTTTGGTTGTTCACTTGCTACCAATCTTCTCTCCTCCACCCTCTCTCCCCTTCCCCTCTCCTCCTTTCCCCCTTTCCCTTTTTCCTCCCTCCCTCCCTCCCTTCCTTCCTTCCTTCCTTCCTTCCATCCATCCATCCATCCATCCATCCATCCATCCATCAGTTTCTTATATCTTTCTCTTTTTTAAATGCTTCAAATTCCAAATTCCAAATTCTTAGCCTCTAAATTCTCCTCTTAAAGTGTGTTTAGCATGAAAACTCATCAGCCATAAGTACTTAGGAAACAGTAATCCAACTCAGTAACAACATGCTAATTAAGAAAGGCATTTGAAAATAATATTCTGTGATATCCTGATGATTGGTAAAAAGACTGAGTTGGATTTTAAATGTTTAAGACTTTCAGAACGATATTTTGAAAGGTAGAACATGCCTGCATATAAGGTGCTTAAACTTAATTGAATGAATGAAGTAGCATTTTGATTTTGAGTGAAATCTACATTTGCTGCTGTTGTGTTAATACTAACCTCTGATAGCTTTAAGTCTCTTTTTCATTTTTAATCACATGGGACTGAATTTTGATTTGCCTTCAGATTTTAGCATTTTTTCAAAAAATTTTTGTCATTAGAGTAAAAACATTATTTTAATATTTGAGGAATACTATTAGGACCATTGTTGTGGTCAGAGGTATATTTTCACTTTTGCCTTTGAGTATGTTTTTGCACAGTGCACATGTTCACAGTTCAGCAAATGATCCATTTTGATCCACCTGCATTTTGATCATATGCCTAGAAGAATGACATTGTCTTTCTATGTGACATTGGTGTGTCAAATATATCTTTTTGATATGGCTCTAAGAGGTGTTCTGTCTCTTTACAATGGTTAGATGAAGGGGCATTTGGGCTACCATACAGACCTGGGGAGGTAATCCCAGTTCATCAGGTGAGGCAAGGGGAGCAGTTTCTGTGAGCAAAGATCAGTTTTTGTTCTATAGGGATGAGGGTGAGCCCAGGCTGTGGTAACCACAGAGAATGAAGAGCAAAAGCATTGGGTTCCATTCATAGTTTTTTTGGGGAAAGACCATAGGGTAAAGCTATGCTTTGTGACCACTGGGGTAACTAGTTATCTTTTAGAAGCCCATGATATGAGGGAGTTAGAGATTAGCAACAAGCATTTATTGAAGACCTACTCTGGAACTCCTACGTGGTATTTTACTTTTATATCTCATCTATTCTTCATAACAACTTGTGTGAGGTGATTATCCTCATTTAACAGCTTACATTGCATAAAGTTACACAATTATTAAATAGAGTTCATATTTGGAACCCAGGTTTACCATGGTATAATAAAACATTTGTATTTTAAAATAGTTATAATTTTCATCACTTAACACCACAGCAAAAAAAATTTTTTCTAATTGCTATGTGTTTTACCTTTATATTATTATATTGATTTTTAAATAATTTTGAAATTACAAAATAATACATGCTCATTATTAAAAATTAGAAGCACATACACAAGAAAGCACAAAGAAAGTGGAAGTCACCTCTTTATTGCTTTGTGACAACCACTGTTAGCATTTTGGTGTATACTTACTTGTCCATGCATATTTGTGTATTTTTTATATATACTTCCTCAGATCCCACCCATGTCCCTTTTGACATATCTAAAGTGTCTGTTTGGATCTCACCTTTCTTCTGGCCTGGTGGAATTTGATGGGCTCCTTTAATCACTCTCTGCACTGGAGTGTTTCTGTTAGGTAGTTCTTGACTCAGGTACGGGTTTCTGCTCCCATCAGTCATTGCTTGGTTAACAGGATTATGATATATGAAACCCTCGGCTGCTTTTCTCAAAAAAGCAATAGACAACAGTGAGACTAGTGGATATATTTAAAACTTCCTGGACTATTTAATACAAATATTCAAGTCGTTTCTGTGTTTTCATGTTTAAATAATGCTGCTATGAAAAATAATATTGTAGGTAACTTTTTGTTCCCATTTTGGTTTTTCTTTATTTGAAGAGGAATTGCTAGGACAATGGGTATGTACCTTTTTTAAGGTCTTTGATACATATTGCCAAATTGCTGCCCTCACTGGCAGTGAGTTTTTTAATAAGCCAAACTTGAGTTGTTCAGTCTTTATTTTTATTAGATTTTAATTTAGTTATTTTATGAATTTAATATACAAATAACTAAATCAGATAGAGAAGAAGACATCCATAGCTTCAAACAGAAAATTATTCAGCCGAAATAACCAAAACAGGCTATAGAAATTCATATGGAAATTTGGAAAGTGCTATCATTCTGGACTGTAAAAAAAAAAGTTTTTATCATTCTGCTATCACTTGAATTTAGGTACAAGGTTAAAGATTATGGACTTTAAAACTATTATTTTCTCCTATTAGGTTAGGGAAACCCCAGTTTTCATTTCCAACTTCATGGGACCCGTATGCCTAACCTTGTCATAACAACACAATAGGAGTTCAGCTTTTAACAGAAATAGATGATGTAGTGAACAGACTAATAGACCCCTATGCCTTAATTCCTGGAACCAATAAATATGACTAGCTTATCCAGATGACCTAGTGAGATCAGATGAGCCCTTAAAAGCAGAGCTTTCCCCTAGCTAAAGGCGGAAGAGAGTCGGATTCCAAGAATGAGAAGGATTTGGCAAGCCATTCATTTTGGACTCTGAGATACACAGGGCCACAGGCAAAGACTGGAAAGAGGCCTCTAGAGCTGAGGGCAAATGCCAGCTGACAGTCAGCAAGGAAATGAAAATCTCTGTCCTATAACCATAACAGCCCGAATTTTGCGAATAGCGTGAATGAACTTAGAAATGTATTCTTCCCCAGAATCTTTAGAGAGGAACACAAACCTGCCGACACCTTGATTTCAATTTTGAGAACTCATTTCAGCCACACTGTGCCACAGAAACTATGAGGTATCTGACCCATATAAATTATGAAATATGGGTGGTGGTGTTTATAGTAGTTGTTTACAAGAGCAAAAGAAGACTAATACAGTGAGTATGGGGGGAGATGTAACAAATCATTTCTTTATTACTAGAATAAAGGATCCATAATTCTGTTCACTTATCTACAACATTTAAAGTACTGGCTGTGAATCATACTGAAAAATTGACAGCCATAGTAAAAAGTATTATTAGCTACTAGGAAGTTTATAACTGATTTTGTTATTTGCTTATGCCCATAATCTTACACCTAACTATTATTGATATCTGTATATATTTCATTGTTGTCTTATTTTTTATGCATAATATGTAAAAATGTGTAAATCTAGTTTTTAAATTAATGTTTTGACAATTTTCTAATGTTATTAAATAATCTTAACAAACATCATTTCTTATACTTCAGTAATATTTCATCTTTTGGTTCTGCCATATTTTAGCATTTTCTTGGTAATCTGTCTTTTTCTATGATTGTCATATTCCTTACACTGGACAATTTTAGGCAAATAAGTAAGTTAAACCATAAAGGAATTTTCAGATAATAATTATGTTAAATTCACATTGAACGATATTTTTTTAAAGCTGGATCCTGAAGCTCGTCACGGTTTTTATCAGTACATCCTACATCAAGCTATCGCTTAACCACTTAATCTATTCTTGGCTTTAAAATAATCTGTCTCTTCCTCTCTCTCTTTTAGAAAATTTTAAGTAATGAGTTATGGATGACTTAGAAAACTTTATTTTATAAAATATTTAATTTCCTAGCATCTAGTAAATAGTATATTTGTAAAAAATATTCTGTTAGAATTTATACCATTAAGTAACAAGCTCCAAATGACATTGGATTGAAACTGTTCGCATCTAGTATTTTTATTTTGTAATATTTTTAGAAGTAGTGCAATTTTTGTTAAGATAATTTTTTTCCAGAAGGCATAATTTACATGAAATTTTAAGAAAATAAGATAAAGAACTTGAGAGTAGGAATTATCCTTTTCATCTTATTCATAGTCCATCATAAAGTCTGATAGTCTTCCAAAGAATTTATTAATTTCTTAAATATTTAGGAAATTCCCATGAGGTCATTTCATATGTTAATACTGCTTTTTTTTTTTTTTTTTTTTTTTTTTTTTAGTTTACAGATATGATTCAGTCCTGTACATGAATTACTTTGGTTGGTCAGAGTGAACATCCAATAATGAGTGGTGCAGCTTTGGGACTCGAGATTGTTTTTGTCTTTTTTCTGGCATTATTTCTACTTCATCGATATGGAGACTTTAAGAAACAACATAGACTTGTGATTGTTGGAACACTGCTAGCTTGGTATCTCTGCTTTCTTATTGTCTTTATACTGCCTCTGGATGTTAGTACGGTAAGAGATGATACTGATTTTCACAATTTAAAGGGCATCTGTAATCATAAAGCATGTTTGAGATATGTTAGTTCTTAAGACAGCTAAATTATGTAAGGTTATATTTATATTTTGAATTTAAATTTTACTATATGAATTTGATTATTAAAAAGCATAGCCAGGAAGGTAATTCGGGATGAATAGGTTGATATACTCCAATATCCTTTAAGTACTTGGTAACCTTTTGATTTTTGTATTAAACCATGCATTCGTTGCTTTAGACGATATACAACCGGTGCAAGCATGCTGCTGCAAACTCAAGCCCTCCTGAGAATAGCAACATTACAGGATTGTCTGCACCTGCTACCCCAGTTACAAGGTATTTTTTTTTAATACTGTAGAAGAAAAATTGTTTTAAAACTCACTCAGTTTTTACCATTGAGATTTTATATGCCTAAAAATTTATTGTCATTCTTTTCCTCTTTCCCCTACCTCCAACCTATCCTAAAAATCCTAGTAGATTTTTAGTTACCTTGTATTCTGTTTAAATTTAAATCTTAAGTAAATTTTAAATATTTGTTGGTGTAGAAGGCCTTACGTAGACGTTAATGAGAAACATGGTGAAGTCCTGATTTTGTAGTCCTGGCTCAACCCCTTACTAAGAATGTGACTTCCAAAAGCTATTTAATTCTCAGCCTCTCTCTGATCTAAAAAATGGGGCATGCATTTTCTCTTTTGCTTAATACACAGAGTTGTAATAAAGAATAAGTAATTCTGTATGTAGGATATGTTTTTCATGTTATACATCTTTTGAAGTCATAATTTTAGACTAAGAATGGGAATAAAGTTCGAATTACCAAAAGGTTATATTGAATTCATATCAAACTTCCAAGTGAAAAACTAATAAATGCTGACCGTAGCTTTTCCCAAAGCTTTAAGTAGTATTTGCAAACTTCTTTATGTAGCTTTTATTTTGTTTCTTAAAATCTAACATGAATAAGGGTAAATTTAAAATGTAGATGTTACTCCCTTTTTAAGTACCATTAAAAATTGGACATCGATTAGCAGCAATTGTGGATTATTAGAAGCCCTTGGACTGAAGGATATACTTATAGTCTAGGAATACTGACTATTAATGGAAGAATCTATGGTCAGATACACATCTCTTCAGGAAGTTCAAACAGGATTATGTATAGATGCTGTCATCTATCTCCAGAGGAGTTATGCTTTGGTGATTGACTGGTTAGCATTCCAGTTTCCAGGAATTATCCACCTAATGTCTTTCTCCTCCCCACCTCCCTTCCCCAAAATAACCAACCCCACAAATAGGGTGCGTATATATTTTAGAAGTAATCATCAGTTTTAAAGGTGGTCATATCAGAGATTTGATGTCATGATACATTTGCTTTTAAAGACTGTTGTATTATTGGTCTATTAGGTGAACATTTTGTCCTCAGAATTGTTTTGTTCTCTGTGCATGTGTTTTTTTAGTTGACAGTCAGCTTTAAATTTAAGTTTTATATGAAATTTTCCAAGTTAGAGTTAATAATTTAAAATTTGAATATAAACTGCCATGTACAAATTATATAATTCATATAAGTAGTCATTTATTATTGTTTTGCTTTAAATTGTCATTAAACAGCCAGCATCCGTGTTTCAAGCCATGGAGTTACATTCCTGATGGAATCATGCCAATTTTCTGGAGGGTAGTATATTGGACGTCACAATTTTTGACATGGTAAGTGGTAGTGAAGGATAGAATTTTTTTGATTTTGGCTAAAGTAAAAAAAAAAAAAGATTTTTTTCAGCAAACTTTCATATTTTAGCATTTACTGAAGTGTTACTTATTTTTTTCCTTTAAATCTCTATTCTCTCCCTTTCTGCTTATTCAGGTCTCTCCCATCTTAAAAGAAAAGAAATGAAAAGAAACAAACAAGAAAAAGAAGATAGGAAAAATATTTTCCTTGTCCCCTCCAGTTACTGCTTTCTCTCTTGACCTTCCAGCCCCATTAGTATGTGAGACTGCTCTTGCTAGGGTCATCATTATACCCTGGTTTTCTTGCTATCTGCTTAGCCCAATCTTTTGGATTTCCTTTGTGGGCTCCATTTCTGTGGCCCATTTCCTAAATGCTGGTGTTCCCTAGGGTCCCATGTTTGGTCATCATGTTATCTGACTCTCCCTGCATAGGTTTAATTATAGCCATGGTTTTATTGAGCTGTGATGTATTCCAATTTTTTTTTCTATCCACTGTAGCTTTGTATTTTTGCTGTGCTCCAGACTCACATTTTATCTAGTACCTACTGAGATCTTTAGATATTCTGCAACTAAGGCAACCAAGCTTTTAAACTTCAAATAATCTGCAACTAAGGCAAATAAGCTCTAAAACTGGAGGTCTTGAACATTGCAACAGAAAATTCACACAGCAGAGTAGTGCCCCTGTAAATTCAAGTTCATTGAACTCAACTAGGTCCTCAACATTACCAGACTTTTCTTCCTTTGTTTCTGTAGTCTACTTGCTCTGCATTCTCTACAACAAATCTTTCTAATCACTTCAAACCTCTGCTGTTCCCTGTGGCTCACTTTCGTGTTCTCTCCCTCCCTCCCTCCCTCTTTCTCATCCTAGAAACATTACCTTCTCACCTTAAACATCCTTACTTTCTACCTCACAGTGAAAACAGAAGTCATCAGATGGTAGCTTTTTCTGCTTCTTAACAAACCTGTCTACCTACCATCCTTTCTTCTTTCCTCACCAAGAATGAAAGTCACTCTTAAAATCCATATTTCTGAAATATGGACCCATCCCCTTCGCTTCCTGTTACGTATATACTTAGCCACATTTGTGCAGTACATGCACAATTCTCTCATCCTTTAACACACACACACACACACAAATTCTTTCAATTTATAGCCCTTTCTTTCCATATTCTACCTCAGTGATCTAATCACATCTTAAATTTTTTTTTTTTTGGAGACTTTTTTATGGAAGTATAAATTAGTACAGAAAAGTGCACAGATTGCATTTAGTTTGACTTTTTTTTAGTTAATTCACTCATATAACTAGCACTCAGATGATGATAATGAACATTATCAGTGTCCCTGGAAGCTTCCCTCATATGCCTCTCCCAGCCATTACCCTCCCCTAAGGAACCATGATTCTGACTTTACACTGCCATTGAATAGTTTTGCCTGTTTTTTAACTTTATAAACATAGAATTATACAATATGTACTTTTTTAGTCTCTCTCTTTTTTTTTGCATATACATTTGGAAGATTCTTCTATGTTGTGTTATATGTATCAGTATTATTTTCTGTTTCATTTCTGTAAAATATTTCACTTTATGAATACCATAGTTTATCCTACCTTGTCAGACTTCTTAAATGAATTGTCTGCATTTAGTGTCTGCATTTACTCACTACTTACTCTTTCCTCAATCCATTGAACTCTGTTTTCCAACCTCACTTCTCTACTCTACTTTTGTTTTCTCTCTCCACTTTGAAACACTTTCTTCTGGTTTTTACTCTATACATACCCCTTAGTTATCTTCCATACATTTCTACCATTCTATATCAGTCTCCTTTACTGTCCTCTCCTTCTCCTGTTTCCTCTATCTCTCCTTTAAAAATAAATATTTCTCAGAGGTCAGTCTCATTTCTTTCCTTCTCGTTCTATATATGCACCCTTCCAGATCTCATTCATCTACTGATGTTATTTCAGTACTGTTGATATGATGATGACTCTCTATCTGTATTTTTAAACCTCTCTCCTGAACTCTGAAGTTGGATAGTCAACTACTTCCTGTGCAGCTCTTTTAGAATGTGTCTTAGGTACTTCAAAATCAGTATGTTGACAACCAGTCTTCTCTCCTTCTGCTTTTTACCACACCACCACCCCGTACCCTCTCCCAAATAGTTCAGTTTTGTTCCCTTTAAGTCCATTCTCCATGCAGAAGCCCTGTCGGTCTTTAGAAAACTAAATTTGATCATGTCTCCATTCTTTTAAAAAAATAATGATTCCTCATAATTCTTTGGATGCAATCCAAGTTCTTCATAAAGGTTTTAAAGTCCTTCTTTTAGACTCATCATAAGTCACTCACACTGTTACATTCTCTGCTGGTCATTGCAGCCTTCCTAGGAATGTGCTTTGTTTCCCCCCAAATTTAATATTACAAAATGTTCAATCTATTACAATTTATTTGGTATTAATAATCAAAATCATATTTGTTTGTGAAAAGAACTATACATTAAAATTGAGGTTCATGTATTTGTTATTTTGAGATTATACAGACATATCAAGTATGTTTTTTAATCATATTTTTTCCAACTGTTTAGGATTCTTTTACCTTTTATGCAGTCGTATGCAAGATCAGGAGGGTTTTCCATAACTGGAAAGATCAAAACTGCACTGATTGAGAATGCAATCTATTATGGCACCTATTTGCTGATTTTTGGAGCATTTTTAATTTATGTAGCTGTAAACCCACATTTGCACTTAGAATGGTAAGAAAAATTGTCAACATTGCTTCCGTGTATATTTCCATTTTTAAAAATTAATTTTTATCTCATATAGGTAAATAGACATTTCATTGAGACATATCAAGTTATAATTTTATAAAGTCCCCCAAAAGAATATCTGAATAACACATATTACTAGGAAGAAAAATATGGAATAACATCTTTAAATGTAAATGTAGCTGTTAGACAAAAGACTAATGCTTTGTCTAATTGCTATATGTTAAAAGTATTAACCCTCTTGATTTTTTATGGGCTTTCAAATTTTGTGTATGACAGATATCTGGTTTTCATGGGCACTTGTGAACTTTTTTCTTTTGTTCTGACTATAGTTTGAGGGCATATTTCTCTTTAATGTTAGATTTAGACATTGCAGTAAAATGGAAATCTGTATTATACTTGTGATCTGTAACATATGTGAAGAGCTAGATCTGAAAAATTTAGAAATAGGATAGCAGTGATAATCCTCCCTATTGCATTCCTGAAATTTGCATAGGTCTGCCTCAAAACAAGTTAAAATTTTTTCAGGCTTTTCTTGGTTAATATTAAGTAAGAAAGCTCCTAATGAAAAATGTTTTCTTTAGGATAATTTTTCCCATGAACTATCTTAGATTTTAATATTAACTATAATAGAAGCAGTGTTTCCTGTATTAAAGTCTGTTTCTGCAGTCTAGTTTTTTCACATAAAATTTTAGCTATCCTTTATGATGGTTGATTTATGAAAAACCATTTAACACTAGTTTCATTTCACATTTTTATGGGGAAAATTTACCTATCAGTTACCTGCTTATGTTTTTTTTTCTCTTAGGAACCAGCTTCAGACAATTGGAATAGCCGCTGCAAATACATGGGGTCTGTTTCTTCTTGTGTTATTGTTAGGGTATGGTTTGGTAGAAATTCCTCGGTCATACTGGAATGGAGCAAAAAGAGGTTATCTACTTATGAAAACTTATTTTAAGGCAGCCAAGTTGATGACAGAGAAAGCAGATGCGGAAGAGACTCTAGAAGATGTCATGGAGGTAAGCAAGTTTAAACTTTACAGTCAGCAGCACGTTGTGTGTGTCTCCTCTTAAATACACTGTTGATTTGTTGTTTTTGTTGTTAGCTCATTGATGTGCTTTAGGCTGAAAATTTGGTGATGTGCAATCCTTAAGGATGTCTTATCCACTAGGATTACTTCATATTGGCAGCTCAGCTTTATGAGATGTCATTTCCATCATCTAACTGACAAAGACTCAGGGAGAATATATTCAACAGTGCAGAGTTATGCTTCTTGTTTTTGGGCAACATCTAATAGTGCCTTCTTTTACTCTTTAGAGTCTCCCAGATTAGATGATAAATTATATGGTTACCTTGACATAGTGAAAGTGAAAAATTAGCAATCAGAGGACACTTCTTACTGAAAGCTTAACCCAAAGTAATCCCACCAAATCTGGAAACCTCTTTAAAAACAATATTTAAGGGAATTTGTATCAGTAACTTTTGTTTTCTGTCTGTAATCTTAATAAGGCATTTCATTTTACTCATAAAATGCAGATGACTTGAACTAACTTCACAAAGTTGTTGAAAGTATAAATTTCAGTAATATACAACAAATTATAAAATTTTACTGTTGAATAATTATTTGGTTATTGATTTAAAAAGCAATTATTGTAGTCACCTCACATTTTGCTCTTTTGGGAAAATACCATTCTAATGATGTTACTTACTCTCTAACTTAAAACCTGATGTTGAAGGTTTTTCATTTATGTTAGAATAAACTCCAAAATGTTTTAATGTAACCTATCAAAACAGTTTGCCTCATGTTTAGCTCTCCACCTTTATCTCTAGCCTCTATCTTCCTCATACTGGTCACCTTTGATTCTTCGCACTTTATAATGGTGATAATAGCAAACAAGTATATAGACTTACTTATTTACTAGTGACTTTCTAAGAACTTTACATATATTAATATATTATCATAACAGCCTTAGGAAGGAGAGTCTTTAAATCCTCATTTTACAAATGAAAAAAAAAAAAAAACAAGGCACAGAGAGGTTAAGTTAAGTTTCTCATATTCACACAACTAGTAAGCAATAGAGCCAGGTAGTCTGACTTTAGTTCATGCTTTAGCAGGAAATGGCAAACTTCCTGTAAAAGGCCAGATAGTAAATATTTTAGGCTTTGTATGCCACATGGTCTTTGTTGTGACTCCTCTGTCACTGTAGCATGAAAGCAGTCATAGACCGTATATAAGTGAATGAGCAAGGACATGTTCCAAACAAGAACATGTGGCTGGATTTGATCTGGTGAGCCAGCCACCCCCTACTGTAACCATTACATTCATTGCTTCTCTTTTCTGTGTTTGAGCATGTGATTCCCAAACTCAGAATGCTCTTTTCTCCACTCTCTTTAGCTAATTCCTGATTTATTTTCAGGTCTCAACATAAGTGGAGAATTCTTCAGGGAAGCCTTATATATTAGTTTCCTAGTGCTGCCATAACAAAGTACCACAAACTGGGTGGTTTAGACAACAGAAATGTGTTGTATCACAGTCCTGGAGGCTAAAAGTCCAAGATCAAGATGTCAACAGGGTTGGTTCCTTCAAAAAACTATAGGGAAAATCTCTACCATGACTCTCAACTTCTGGTGGTTTGCCGGCAGTCTTCGGTATTCCTTGGCTTGTTAGATCTCTGCCTTCATATTCACATGGTATTCTCCCTGTGTGCCTATCTGTGTCCAAATTTCCCCTTTTCATAAGGACACAGTCTTATTAGATTAGGGGCCCACCCTACTCCAGTATGACCTTATCTTAATTTAACTAATTATATTTGCAATAGTCCTATTTTCAAATAGGATCACATTTTGAAGTACTGGGGGTTGGGACTTCCAACATATAAATTTTGGAGGAGACACAATTTAACCCATAATACCTTCCCTGGTCTTCCAGACTCATAGACACTCGGCAACCTTTTTTAAGTGAGTAAATAAATGAATAAAAGAATGTATACTGTGAATGAAAATTTTTATGTTGACTTTTCAGCATTTATTCCCTATGACATGTAAGAACTGTAGCAGAAAATATTGATTCAAAATGCAGGAGTATATCTCATATAAATAGTAATCTATTACATTTCCTCAGGCAGATAATGGATATTATTACATTTTTCAAAAGAGGATAATTTTTAAATTTTTTTTAATTTAATTTATTGGGGTGACATTGGATAATAAAATTATATAGATTTCAAGTGTACAATTCAATAATACATCATCTGTATATTGCATTGTGTGTTTACCACCCAAAGTCAAATCTTCCACCATCATATATTTGGCCTCCTTTATCCTTATCTACCTCCCCCACCCCTTTTCCTCAGGTAATCACTAGTAAACTGTTGTCTGTCTGTGTCTGTGAGGTTTTTTTTTTTGTTTGTCTTGTGCATTTGTTACTTTCCGTTTTATATCCCACATATGAGTCAAATCATATGGTTCTCAACTTTTCCTGACTTATTTAGCATGATAATCTCAAGATCTCTCTATGTTGTCACAAATGGCAGTATTTTATCTTATGGCTGAGTAATATTTCATTGTATATATGTACCACATCTTCTTTATTCAATCATCTATCGAGAATTTTTTTGAGAAAATATTTGAAAATTTCTATTTGATAATAAAATAATTAAAAGAAGAGAATTTAAATTGATAGCGTTCCCCTCAAAAGTTGATATCAAATTTAGTCATTTCAGATTTGAGGAATGTGGATTTCACCAGCTCATTCAATATTCCTTCAACAAATGTAAATCTAATTTATTACTTGAGATCTGGATTTTGCTAGGAGGAATCTTGAGTATCTGCATAAATATAGATTTGTTTTTGTTGTTACTGTGAGTAAGAGACCTCTACTTAGGAATAGAATGTGGAAAATTAGGATTGGCATTGATGCTTTCTTTGCTATTTTGTATAGGTTTAAGTTGTGAGAGATTTAAAGTTTTAGCTAGGAGAAAATTTTCCATGTAAATAAGAAACCACTTTTTTTTATTGAATATATTTGATATGTAACATCATGTAAATTTAAGGTATATAAAATGTTAATTTGATACATTTATATATTGTAAGAAACTGTTCTTAATGGATGTTTTGAAAATAGCAACAGGTCCACATAGATAGCAGAACTCCAGCCCCTTCTCCTGCCCTTTAAAAATGCATAATTTTTCAGGTATGAATTTTTTTGTCCCTATGTTTCAAGAGAACTTGGGATCTTTTCTGTTTTTCTGAATATCTGAAAATTTATAAACTTGGAAAGAAAATTTTTTCATTATTTAATATTTTGTCGTCTTCTCATGTTAAGTGCTGTGTAGAACTGGCCATTCGGATACTAACTACCTAGAGTGGAGAACTGTACAGTCTTTTACAGTTTAGGGTATATGTGATGTGAATTATACAAGGAGATGCCCTAGTATAGAGAGATTTCAGTTATGAATAGTGATCAGAGGAAGAGGTGAAATATGACCTGAGTCTTGAAGGATGTGTGAATTTTTTATAACTGGCAGTGTTACAGTCAGTTATCAGGAGGTTTTTAAATCAGATTAACTGAGCATAAAGTTTATGTTGGAAAGATAAAACTTGTAAGGTTTGAAAGATAAGTTGTAGACAGAAAGCAGGGCCTTGAATGTCAGACTGAAAAGTCCAGATTATATTCGAAAGCAGTGAGGAATCATTAACACCTTGCAAGCAGGGAAGTGACATGATTCTGTGGTGTATAGGATGATCAGTCTGATGGAGGTGTGCAGACAGAATAAAGCATGGAGCAAAAATATGAATAATTTACTTTGAGAGAAAACTTCTGAAACTACATTGGCTTTGAATACATCTTTTAACAGACCACAAAGTTTGATCACCTTTTTTGGGGAGAGAGGTGGTAGTTAATTATTATATTTTTCAGCTCTCCATAGAATCTTCCAAATGCAATTTTATAAAAACCAGTTTAGTGTTTTTATGCTTCTCTCTGAAGTGAATGTTTACATATGTGTATCTATTACTTTTCTTTGAAGCATGAGTAAAACTTATAAGCCATCAGACAATTCAAAAGGTATCTGCTAGATGGCCTGAGAAGTCACTTCTACCTTTTTTCATTTTTCGAGGTAGAGGAGTTTGGAGAGGGACAATCAGCTATTTATTTCTACTGAAAATTGCCTGTTAGCCCAACTTGATGGATGTTGTCTGGCCTGCCTAGTAAAAAATTGATTAGGCACAGTGATGTCAGAGCTCAAAATTATGTTGTTTTATATGAAGAAAATAAGCTAATATTTCAAATACTTTCCACACTTCATAAAAATTAGGAACTTTTAAAGGAAACTTAATTTTAATACAGATATAGCAAATATCAATAATTAATTGTTTCAATACTAATTTTGGTTTAATATGGCTAAAGAATGTAAAGGAAAAATATGATATTTCATATGTAGTATATAACTAGACTGTATAGTTCATATTCAGAGTTGTACAAGCAAGCCAATAAAACTTTAAGGCAGCTTAGTAATGGAAAATTGCAATGTTTCAAGCACCTTTGAAAAACCCAATTCTTATCTTGTTACTCCATGGTTAGGCCTCACTCAATGATCACAGAATAAACTTCATAAGGACTTCTGGATGCTGTGCTCTTACTCCTTCAGCCTGGGCAAGTACTTCTCGGGCCCTTACTCTTTTGCCTGTGCTCACACTGGACTTCTTTTAGTTCCTTAAAAGTCCTTGTTCACTTCTGCTTGAAGCCCTTTGTACATGCTGTCCCTCTAACTAGAATATTCTTGGCCCTTCCTTTGATCAGTTCATCATAAAGTCTCCCACACTAAATTATATAGCAGTTTCCTCACCATTTCTCTCTGAATAATGTGTTTTTCTCATTAAGCTAAGCCCCTTTACAGGAGCAATGTCTTTTGTTACAGATTATTCACAGGGTCTGCATATTTACAGTTTTGATGGATATTGCTAAATTACCTTTCACATTTTACTGTTTTCTGCGGGGACATGTTTCCCCACCATCTTACATCATTACATAATACCGATTTTTTATAATTTTGTAAGAATTGCTCTCAATTATAATTGTTTTTAGCGAGCTTTAATATCTTTTCACACATTTATTGGCTGGTTGTATTTCTTCTGTGTTTTTCCATTTTCCTGTTGACTTGTTAAGAGCGCTCCATATATTAAGGATAATGATTTTTTGTAATATAAGTTACACATATTTTTTCATAACTTTGTCTATATGCCAGATGGTTTCCTGGCCTCCAGTTTTGTATACCCTAAGGCCATTATAATCAGAATTTTTTTTTTTTAATATTCTGGTTGGTTCTGTCTTGCTTCCCAGCCTTTGAACATGTCATTTATTTTGTCTAGAACAGTAGTCCTAACATTTTAAAAATTTCATTAATATTATAGAATATTGATTCTTTTAGAACTACTGCTTCTCATGATTCTTCTCCCTAACCCCCTTATACCTTTCGTACTCATGCAATAGCTTATTTAATTATTTCATCACTAGACACTAATCTTAGAGACCTATAACATCATGTCTTCCCACTCTACCCTCTAGTATGGATTGTGGTGACCTTACACACAGTACAGTGCTGGCCTGTAGCGTGCTTTTGATAAACATATGGAATGACTCATTAGTCATGATTTCTGTGGAGTATTCTTTCATTGGATAGGAGCAGGTACTTTGTGACATTAGTAACCTGTTCTGCTTCTTCTGGTTTCTTCACTATTTTAGGTTATGAGATAATTAAGCTTGATGAGCAAGGTAAAGGAACACAGTTCTTTTCTTTTAGAATCACAAAGTTTGTCTGATCCTTCATGACTTTTTTATGATGCTATTCATCCTTGTATACCAAGTAAGCAAATGATAAGGGAGTAAATCTAGAAAGTAATAAAAAGTATGAGGGTATAGATATAGCTATTATATAACTTTGTACATACGTATTTTACTTGTGTTCATGAGAACTTATATTCAGTGAATGATACTTTGTGTATATGCTAAGTAATTTGGGTTGAAATTAAGCTTGTGAGAATATATGTATTTATACAGTACCTAGAGCATTCTCATTTGAAATATCTGATCTATAGAAGTGGAAATATTTTCATTTCTATTACTGTTTTTATAGGAGGTTCGTAAAGTGAATGAAAGCATCAAGTATAACCACCCACTGAGAAAATGTGTTGACACAATACTTAAAAAGGTAATTAAATCATATCCTCATCTATTTTCCTTCAAAATATAAAATTCTATAATATTATAATAAAAGCATTAGGAAGGTATGAGAACAGCCTATGACTGAAGTCTTCTCAATTCCTTTCCATTTTTATGGACATATTGACCATAAACCGATAGTAATATGTACATAGAATTTGTTTCTTTGTTATTACAAGTTTAACATTGATTATTGACAATATTTTTCATTGAAGTGGGTATAGAAGTTATATTAAGTAATGTATAGTGATTACCATGACACAGTGATGGAGATGGACCTTTACAGTTTGTAAAAGTGTCATTAAATGTGGTCAGGAAAGGCATATATCCTGTAAGAAAATAAACGAGGGTCTTAATCTGTTTCATTCAGCTTCCGACATATCATTTAATTGTAAAATGAATGAAATTATGGTATATATAACACATATTAAAAAGAAGCATACAATTAAATTTTTGATGTACTGTAATTGAATTATGAATATTCATATATTTCCAAAAATAAGTTTTCCAGTTATCTTTTCTGCAACTGTGGAACCACTGAACTATCTCTTTTCCTATATTTTAGATCTTTTATACTGACTATTAGCTAGTGTTCCTTTTGGCTAAGGTGATAGTCATGAGAATCAATTCTCTAATCATTTACTACCTTTCAAGACCTACTCAAGGAAGTTAACTAACCCAAGTTCATATAGATAAGAAATGATTAATAGTAGGGCAGATGACTCTAAATCATGTATTTGTTTCTCTGTACTATCCTTTTCAAAAATTCAACAACTTGTATTTGTTATGATTCTTTATCATTATTTAGCTAGGAAAATAATTGACAATTTTCATCAGGTAGGTGCTTACCTAGAATAATCAGCTCAAAAACTAGTTAGTTGCTTAATGTAGGTGAGCTCCCTCCCTACCTGGCCTGAGCTAGTATGTCTGAGCACAAAGACTAATATTAATAGGGGGAAGAAGAAACTCAATGCATCTTTTAAAACATTTTCAAAAAATGTCAGCAAGTAAAATTCCAACTATTTAGAGATGGCAATAACGGAAGATATTTTTGAGAAAATTAGAAATGTCCAAGTATGTAAGATTTTTAATAAAAATAAACTTTTTATATTTTTGCAAATAAGATTTTTAAAAACTTACTTGTTCCTTTTAGTGCCCTACAGAGTATCAGGAAAAAATGGGTAGGAACATGGATGATTATGAAGATTTTGATGAAAAGCGTAATACCTACCCAAGTGAAAAAAGTCTGGTGAAACTGCATAAACAGGTAATTATTAGTTGTAGCTAATTTACTTACTGATGTTTTAGTTAGAAGTATAATTACTTTCTACAAAAAAATTCTGAGTGAAATGTTTTAACTTTGTTTCTTGACATGGGCATTATTGGCATTTGGGGAGGGAGAATGATTCACTGAACATAACTGTTACATATACTACAGAATATTAACATCCTTGGCCCCATTCGGCCAATGCCACTAGCACTTCCCCATTGTTGTGACAACCAAAACATGCTCCTTAGTGGGAAGTTGAACTACTGTTGGATCAGAACACTGACAGGTATACCTCTTGTTCTCTTTTTTAGGTTATTTATTCAGTTCAGAGGCACCGTCGAACTCAAGTACAATGGCAAATTCTTTTGGAACAAGCATTTTATCTAGAAGATGTAGCAAAAAATGAAACTAGTGCTACTCATCAGTTTGTTCACACCTTTCAATCTCCAGAGCCAGAAAATAGATTTATCCAATATTTTTATAATCCTACAGTTGGTATGTAATTCAATATACATTTCAGAGTTTAATGATAATAATTTTTCTGAAGGATGCAGAGAGTTGAATTGTATTTATTTAACTTATATTATTTGGTAATATTATGTATCTAATAAACTCCTCCCCCCCAAAATTATTTTACTTGTCATATAACATATGTTAGTTTCAACTGTTACTTCACAGATAATCAAAATTCTATGCAAAAATATATGCAATATGTTAAGCATATTTTGTATACATAATATATACTTAAAATAATTAGAATTTTAAGCAATTTTATGTCACAAACTTGGGACTCTCCTTCAGTCTTGACATACTACTAAAATATTTCCCCAAGAAGTCTTATTTATTTACATTTATTAGCCTTATTTACAAAACCTACACTCAATAGTCATAATTATTCTGTTCTCCTTTATGATTATTTGACACTTTCTTCAGTGTTATTCAAATTTAATATAAAGAAATTAATGAAAATATCAGTGTCACAGTTATTAAAACTTCTGTTTACCTCATGTATGCAAATAAATGGTTCTGTTCACTTGATTCTCTTTTTCATGTTTGGTCTTGAGTAAGAAGACATAATGATTATAACAAATATCGGAAAACTTTCTCAATGAAGATCTTTTCTAATTAAATGAGGGAATTATGTGACACCTGTTTTCATGTGTGTTATGTTTCGGTGGGCGCTTCATATATATCATTAAACAAAAACGAAAAATTTCTGCCTTTGTGGAGTGAAAAACAGGCAGCATACACATAAAAGTATAAATAAGATGCCAACTAGGTAGTTGGCTTTAGAAATTGGAGTTCAGAGGAGAAATCTGGTCTACAGATATAAATTAGGGTGTCATCAATGGATGGGTGGGCCATGGGCCAGGACAAAATCAATAAAGAAGTGATTGGGATGGAGAAGAGATAATCTGAGGGCAAGCCAGAGGCAGTCCAGAATTTAATCATCAGGTTGATGAGGAGGAACCAGCAGAACAGACTAGAAAAGGAATGGCCAATGAAATAGGAAAACCAGGACAGTTAAGTGTTTTGAGGAAAAAAGTGTATAAAGTACCCTTTCAAATGTTGCAGGTAGATTGATTATCATGAATATTAAGACTTGACATTGGCTTTCAGAGAAGTAAGGGTGGAGTAAGGGTAAAAAAAGTCTGGAGTTTAAAAGAAATAAGAAGGAGATCAGGTAGAAGCATTAAGAATAGACAACTCTCAAAATGTTTTCCTCATTAAAGGGAATAGAGATAAGAGGTAGTAGGAGGATGGCAAAGTCAAGAGAAATTATAGCAAGTCATGTACGAGTGATATCTTAGAGGAAATTTGATGAGATAGGAGAGAATGGCTGAGACAGTGTACGTATACAGGAGAGATGAAATGGGAAATAGTGAACAATGAAGAGAAAGACCTTAGGTTAAGAGATAAGGCCCAAATGTACTGAAGCAGGTGAGAAGATGTAATGGTGGAAATTTGGAGAGCTTCTATTTTCTCAGTGAAGTGCTGAGAGTAAGTATAAAGGAAGAGATTTTGGAGATTCGAAGAAAGAAGAGAAGTTGCAAAATAGTTGCTTAGGAGATTATGCATGGGAGAAAATTAGTGGATTATAGTAGGCTAGCTAGGCAGAGACCACTTGAAGCTAGTGATTAAGAATTTTAAGTGCGATGAGTCAACAAGTTGTGTGTCTTATTCCTGGAATTGACAGCTCATGGGCGCAGACAGGATAGCCAAGGAGTAGGTAGCCAGTGTGAAGTTCGGTTTAGCCAAGTACAGGGAAGCAAGAGAAAGCAAAAGAATTGGGATATTGATTATTTACAAAGTCTAGGGAATCTGAGCTGGTAAAGAAAGTGATAAAGGACATCAGGGTGTTAAGTGGCAATAAAAAAGAAGTAGAATAAATGGATTGTTGGTCCAGGTAGAGGTAGTCAGTAGAGTTGGAATACTAGATCAAGGTGTTGCTAGATGAGATTATAAGTAAAGGTTGAGATTATGAGTAAGGGTTGGAGTTATTGGCGATAGAAGGTTTAGGGAATGAGCAATTGAGATAGGATGGAGGACAGAATCATTGGAGGAAAGGAGGGCTAGGAAATGGAAGACCAGAGTTTTGAAAGGAGTATCACCTATGTGGGTATTGAAATCATCAGGAATTAATTATGCTGACAGTATAATTGAAAAGATTTAGAGTGAACCAGGAGCTTAACTCAGCAATGAATGAAGTGAAATACAGCATTTTCAATTTTATGAGCTTTCTTTTTTTTTTTTTTACTTTTAATTTTTACCTCAAGTCAGACTTAACAAAAAGTTGCCAGAATAGTATAAAGAATTCCCATATACCCGTCTCCCAGATTCTCCAAATGTTAACATTTTACATATTCATTTTCTTTACCTTTCTCTCTGCGTATATATTTTTCCTTAATCTTTTCAAAATTGAATCCAAATGTGATGCCTCTTTACTCCTGCGTCAGTGTGTATTTTCTAAAAATAGGAACATTTTGTTACATAACCAACCGCGATGATCAAAATCAGGAAATTAGCATCAATACAATCTTATCTACAGACCTTATTCAGATGCTAATTGTCTCAATAATATTCTTTATAAAAAATCCCAGATCATGCATTTTATTCAACTGTCCTGTATCCTTAGTCTCCTTTAATCTAGAATAATTTCTAAGTCTCCATTTATGTTTTGTGACATAGATGTTTTTGGAGAGTACAGGCCAGTTGTTTTGTTTTGTTTTGAGTGTCCTTGAATTTGAGTTGCTATTTTCTCATAATTAGATGCAGGTTCTATGTTTTTGGCAGGAATACTGTAGCAGTGATGTTGTGTTCTCATTGCGTCATAGCAGGAGGCACATGGTATGTTTGTCCCATTACTAGTGATCGTTTGGTTAGGATGATGTCTCCCTGGTTCCTTCACTGTAAAATTACTATTTTTCTCTATGTAATTACATATCTTGTATGGAGATATTTTGAAGCAATGTAAATACACTGTTATTCCTTTATGGTTTTCCTAATCATTTTTTTCTTTTATCTTCCAGAATGGTACTGGGAATGTCTTTTGCGACCATGGTTTTATAGAATACTTGCTGTGGTTTTGTCCATCTTCTCTGTGATTGTTGTGTGGTCAGAGTGCACATTCTTTAGCACTACACCTGTCTTATCCCTTTTTGCAGTCTTTATACAGCTGGCTGAAAAAACATACAATTATATTTATATCGAGGTCAGTTTATTTTATATCTGTCATAAATAAATGTCAGTTCATAGTATAATTCTTAACTGCTGTACCTTTTCTCCATATATTTCTTCTAGTAATAATGAAAGCAGTGAAGTTTCTCACAGTGTTATTATTCAAACTTCCAAAAATGAGCCTTATCAATTTACCCAGACCATACAAACTAAGAACTGTATTTAAGGAGAGATGAGAAGATGCAAAATAGTGCAAAATACTTTTATGAGAATTCTTTGATCTTCTTTATGCCAGTGAAGCTACCTAACTTACAGTCTTCATATGAAGAGTTGCCAAGGGAATGAGAGTATTGACTCACTTCAGGAGGTAGATTTGCAACTTAGGGATAAGATGTAAAACTGGTTGAAGTGTAGATTTTTTTTCATAATTTCATTGTCTTAAATGTTTAAAACAACTACTCTTTAAATTTTAGAATGTCAATAAATGTCAGCTGGAAATAAAGGATAATGTTTGTGATAGTACATAAAGTACTAAAACTGTTGTCTATTTTTTTAAATTTATTTAAATTAGTTTCAAGTATATAGTACATTGGTTAGACATCTATATAGTTCATAAAACGATCCCCCAATTGCTCCCTCCCTCCCCTGATCCTCCACCTAGCCATCATATTAATGCTCACTGCATTCCCTGTGCTGAGCTCACCATCTCTGTGACCAACTCTCAACTACTAATTTGTACTTCTTTTAACCCTTCACCCCATTCCCCAGCTCCCAACCCCCTCCCCTCTGGCCATCGCCAAATTGTCCATTATATAAAATCCGTTAGTGTTAACCTACTTTGTTTTTCTTTTTTCAGATTGCTTGCTTCCTTTCCATCTTCTTCCTAAGTATCTGTGTTTATTCTACTGTGTTCAGGATTCGTGTATTTAACTATTATTACTTGGCTTCACATCACCAGACCGATGCTTACAGCCTTCTTTTCAGTGGCATGTAAGTAGATTGTGTTTAGAAACAAGGGAAATGTCTCCATTGTATATATTCTTATGGATTTCACTTTCATTTCTTGTTTGTGGGTCTTCCACCAACACCTGTATTTCCCTGGGCTAATCGATTGGGTTTAAATATTAGTTTTTGCTTGCTAGATAAATCCTGTTTGAAGTTTTGGTTTAAAATCCTATGCTAGATTAGGAAGGAAAAGAAAGACATAGTGAGCCTGGATTTACCAATTAGATAGGTTAGTAAAAATAGGAACATTTGAGAGTTTAGAGACTAAGTGAGACCTAGAGAGAGAGTATTCCAAGATTCAGTGGCTTCAAACTGAATTGTAGAAGACTGAGAAAACCAAAAGGAATAATTTTTGCTAAGAGCTTTGGCAAGAGTTTTGAGAGACAGCTCCAGCTTGGGCTAGTTGTACAATCGATTATTTATTCATTTTGTTAAATTAGTCATATTAGATACTTATAAAGGCTGGACTTAGGGAGATTCACAGAAGAATCACTATATGAAGCATCTCTAAGACTTTTTTCTTCTTTTTTTAATCTTTTTTTCCAAATAGTTATAGACTCACAAGAATTTGCAAATACAATATAGAGTCCTATTAACCTTCACCCAGCTAGCTTCCCCCAATGGAGACATTTTATATAGCTCCTGTACAATATCAAAACCAGGAAATTTACATTGATAAATTACTATTGACTACAGACCTTATTTAATTCTCACCATTTTTTATCCTTTATTTGTGTGTGTGTCTGTCTAGATTCCTATAATGACCACCACGATCAATACACACAGCAGTCCTATCACCACAAAAGCATTCCTCATATTACCTCTGTATTCACACCCTCTTTTCATTTTCTTCTTCCC
The DNA here is from genome assembly GCA_028627145.1 of Eidolon dupreanum. Taxonomy (NCBI): domain Eukaryota; kingdom Metazoa; phylum Chordata; class Mammalia; order Chiroptera; family Pteropodidae; genus Eidolon; species Eidolon dupreanum. The sequence continues at coordinate 85,989,679 of CM053501.1, forward strand.
CTATTCTTCAACTCTGTAGATCTGTAAGATTCTCTATCTGGACAAAACTGAGCTCTAACAATTCTTTATACCTCTAGTTATCAGAGTGATATACTTTGATGATAAAACTCCAGATCTTTTATGTAACGAGGGCAATTCCCCTTGAGAATGTTGCCATCCTTATTGTGCTGCTGAGACAGACTGCACAGATGGTAGACTTGAAAGAGGTACATAGAAAGGCATTTCACAAATTCTTGGGATAAAAGAGTAGCAACCACTAAAGCAGTCAGCCTGAGACTGGAGTTTTGCCTTGTAGATGTTGATGCTTTTAAGAAAGGTGTGATTAATAGGATTTTCAGAATGTCACCCAAGTAATAAGGGAGGTTCACATTAATAATTCAAAATATATATAATACAGATAGGTGGAAATAGTAGTCATAATGATGTGAAATGTTCCTGATAAATTTCCATGTATAAAATGTATTTTGCTGCTTTATTTTTTTATATATTCTGTTTATAAATGTTTATTGCAGGTTATTTTGCCGTTTGACTCCTCCTTTATGTCTTAATTTCTTGGGTTTGACCCATATGGATTCATCCATCTCTCACCAGAATACACAGCCAACTGCTTATACATCTGTAAGTTGTATAAGAAAACAGAGTTCTTTAGATTCATTATCTACGTGGGATGTTATTATTTTGAAATTTCTTTTAACACAGAAAAGTTCTGTAGCATTATTTGGATCTTTTTTTTTTAATAACCAAAACTTTTAAAGGTTGTATGTGTAATTACTAATGGCTAGATGAAAGTGACTTTGCTTTCTTTTGTTATAAAAAACGTTTTTTGGTTCACATAGGTGATCCAGTTGAATAGTATCAATAGACCTGGCTTATACTAATATTAACTTTTATATCTATAGTCAATGTATATAATTTTCAGTAGTATTTATAAAATATTAATTTTCTTTAAGTGAAAACCTTAGTAAATATGCAGATTTAAGATTTGTGTCAGTTTAAGATATACAACATAATGATTTGATATATGTATATATGTTGAAATGATTACCACAATAAGTTTAGTTAGCATTCATCACCTCAAAGTTATAGTGTTCTTCTTGTGATGAGAACTTAAAAATCAGCTTATGTAGTCCTTTATTTTTACTTTTTGAAAAGTCCAAATTTATTGATATAACTGGTTATGCATGAATTTTCTAATGATGGAAAAGAATGAAAAATATAGAACTCTAATGATTTAACTTACTTTTTTCTTGCTCCTCAGATTATGGGTTCCATGAAAGTTTTATCCTTTATTGCAGATGGATTCTATATATATTATCCTATGTTGGTGGTAATTCTCTGCATTGCTACTTATTTTAGGTAAGAAACTTAGTGTTGCTTATTTTTCCACATACTCTTAGCCCAATCTGGATATTCCTTCTTCTTGAAGCTCTTTTAAATATTCACTGGTTGGGTTCTGGTTGTCTGTTTTATTATGGCTTTGGGGATGCTGGGGATAGTTTAAAGGGATTGCTTGATCCCTGAAGATATTTTCAAGAAGAGTTATTCTATTACAACTATTTAGGCTGCAAAGTAATAGGATTAATTATAGAATATTAACTCTAAATCCTGGCCTTTGCCACTGACACCCAACATAGCTTATAAAACACTCCCATGCCCAGCTTTCTATCCAGTAACATAAGTTTAGTCTTTGGGCCTTTCCCACAATCATTGCTGGGTGCTTCAGACCATAACCAGCACAAAAGGTCATGTGAGGAGCAATTGTAATCAGACAGTGCAAGTAAGGCTGGAAAATACATGGGCTGTGGTCCTTATAGGATTGGGAAAAGTGGTAGAATCTTGGCAGACGTAACACTCAAAAGGAGTTAAAGGACAGATGTGCTTGTCTTTGAGCACCCTGTCTTCCCTACTTCCCATGTCAGGTGCTCTTCTACCCACATCCTATACTCTGTCCATCCTCTTCACTGCTTGACTGCTCCATGACATACCAAAAATACCACTTAAAAATATATTTTATTGATGTTAATCACTTTGCTTTTCTAATGAAAATAAGTTTCTTCTAGCTACTTTTAATATAAATCTTCCAACACTATGGTATAGTTATTATCAACAGTATGTATGTATTCACATTAGGATATCAAGTAAACATACAAATATTGTTTGAAATAAATTCTCTATTTTACTTTTAAAAACATCTATATTTTCTCATAAGGGAGATAAAAGATTAAAATTTAAAATAAAGCTGTTAATATGAAATGATAGTAAATGTATTGAGTTTTTTTCTATAAGATAAAACAGATTTAGGTTTATACTGTGAAAATTATGTATTAAAAGAAGAGAACAATCATCTTTTGGATGTCCAAAATGAAGTTTTGATTTATGCTTATTCACTTAAAAAATTTATAAACTATTAATGGAACATTAAAAGCTTATGTATAAGTTATGCTTCTCATGTTAGTAATTCTGTTGGTAAGATTAGCATCTTTTACCTTATTAGACTGTTAATATGGATCAAGTAATAGACGGGTGGGATAGTGCTTTGTCAACTATAAAATCTTAAACACAAGGATTTTATCATGTCTAAAAGGAAAATTGTTAAACTTAAAAATAATTCCTTAAAAGTATTATCTTAGAGTTAGTTAGGATAAACTTTGAGTGCCGGTTTGTCTTTAAGGAAAAAAAAAGGTTGTATTTCTCAATTTTCACATTATCTCTTAAAATGGATATTCTGTTAATGGAGGTATATGAAACAATGCCTTGCTGACATTTCAATGGTAACTTGACTTTTATTGATCCATTTTCTTTTGAAATGCTCTCATATTTAGTCTAAATAATTCCCATAATACTAGCAATACAGCCATACCTAGAGCTGATTTTCAGAATTAAATGCCTAGAGAGTGTAAGACTGTTTCTCGATACTTTACATAAAGCTAAGACCTTTTAAGAGACAGTTATCTAGTTTGAGGCTTCTCATCCTGGGTATAGTATTTTCACAGAATATGAGGATGGTAAAGGAATATTTAAAGTCACAGAATTAGCAGTACTAATACTGCTGTTTGAATGTAAGAAAAGAATAAATTGCTTCTGTATTATAGCTATTGTTTCGAATCCTGGTATAATAATTTTCTGAAGGTATACTAATGGCCTAACTTAATTTGCTTCTGTAAGAAATCTGGGTGTGGTACATACCCTAGTCAGTGGAGTACTGGGCATATAAACTTTTTAGAAATAAGTACTACTTAAAGATAAATGTAACTATGTAACTTGCTGTGATAAATAATAATACTACATAGGCTTTTTCGGGGGTGGCAACACTAAAGAACAGTTTATATTTATAATGTGAAATAATGCTTATCTTTTTGAAAATCTCCTTTTATTAGTTTGGGAACTCGTTGTTTGAATCTACTTGGTTTCCAGCAGTTTATGGGAGATAATGATATGACATCAGACTTAGTTGATGAAGGAAAAGAATTAATTAGACGAGGTAAGATTTGTCTTTTAAAATAAATGAAGGCAAAGCACTAAGATTCAAAATACAAAATTAATATTTGTATAGTTTATGAGTTTTATTAATTTATTTAAAGAAATTACAAATTAATGTTTTTTAGCTGAAAACCTACATAAGGCCTTCATAGCAAAAATAATTTGAAAACATAAATGATTGTCTCATCTTTCTTTAAGAAATTCTGCAGCAGAAATTATTTAGTATATTTACAATTAAAGAATGCCCTTGTATGGCATTGGAGTTATTTTAATGCTCACTTTGAAACAGATATGCCAAGTTTAATATAACTCTAAAACTCATTAACTTAAAGAATCATCAGTTTAATACTGCACAGAGAATCATTCAAGCCAAGGCTGGTTTTTAGAATGTGATGGGTGATTATTAACAACCTGTTAGAATCCATGGCGCACTGCTAGAATCTAATCTCAAAATGGAGTCCAATTTCCTGATGTTTGAGTGATGGTAGGGTAGGGGGAAATGAAACACAGAACTTGAATTTGGGGTCATTGATTTTTAGATACTCCCCATACTTGGGTCTGGGCTTTTGTGTGATACTTAGTTAAATGTAAGTCAAAATGTGCTATGGCTCTAAAATAAGCTGGTATAGCCTTCATAGCTATCATAGGAAGGTGACGTCTAGTTAATGTAATAGTTCTACTGCTTTTGCATTAACTAGACCATATGGAGTATCATATTCAGTCCTGGGTAAGATTTTCACGAGTAAGACTAATAAATCAGAAGGTATTTAGAGGACTGCTAGAATTATAAGTCTGTAGAGCATGTCTCATGAGAAAAAAACAAAGCACTGAGTATATAGTCAGGAGAGAATAAGGTTAAAGATACTTATACAGAAAGAAGTATGAACTTAATTTAGAAGATAGGACATAAAGGAAAGAAGTTATGGGGAAACAAATTTCAAGTCACCATGAGGAAGAACTTTTTCCTCACCACAGCTATTCAGAGAGAGCCTTTAAATGGCCATCTCCAACAACAGTAGAGGAGTTAGGTGATCTCTAGAGTTAGGTGATCTCTGAGGCTTTTTCCAACAATAACCTATTACCTTTGACTTTATAGTAATTTAAAGAAATTAGTCATAGCCTGGTACCTTTACTTCAGTTAATTAAACCATGTTATACCAAATTTGAGACCACTTTTCTGTCTCTAGAGAAGAGAAAAAGGCAAAGGCAAGAAGAAGGTGAAAATCGAAGAAGAGTAAGTATAGTACTTATTAAATTGCTGTAACCTAAAGATAAATGTGAAATATAAGAATCTTACCGATTAGAATAATTGGCTAAAGACCAAAGAATAGTGGGGAAAGACATAGGACATATTTTTAAAGAAAGGTAATTTAATAGTTCAGGTGTAAATGCTAGGTGTCTTGTCAGACATTTTAAGAAGTCATTAGTAATAATTTACTTCATGTCCAACATCTAGCAGTGTCTTGCCTAAGGTAGGTGCTCAGTAAGCAATTCATGTAATCTTACTATGAAAGTGATTTTGATTGTTTTATGAATATACTTTTTTATGACATTAATTTTATTCCTCTTTAATTTTTCTTCACTCTTCTGTTTGGTGAGGTAAACTAACTTCCTCCTAGAGAGTGAAAAGGCAAAAAATGAGAAAAATTGGGTCAAAATTACCACAAGTTTCCAACACCTGGGTGTATCTATACTGGAGAAATGAAGACTCAGGAGACAAGATAGTAGTGGTGTTCATGTATTTTAATGTGTGTTGTGTAAAGAGAGACTTGTTCTTCATTTCAGAGGCATAACTAGAATCAAAGAGTGGAAGTTACTGAAGAGAGAGTTCACCTCTCTATGAAAAATTTCCACAGTTCACCAAAATTGCAATGAGGTGATAATGCATAGAAATTTTCCATATCATCTAGTAAGAGAGCCAAAAAGCGTCTGCATAGCTATTTTAGAATGAAACCCTGCATGACATGGGAATTGAATTAGGTGACCTCTAATATTCCTTTCAATTCTAAGAATTTAATGAGCAGAATCCTAGTTAATATGATTTTAGTGAAGTTAAGACTATACACAATGCCATGTGAGTAATTATCTAATTTTCTTTGTATAAACCTTTAATTTCACTATCAAAAATGAGTCTAGAGGTATCTAATAATTTTAGTTAATTTGGGTAGAAGAAAGTTTTGTTAACATCTCATTAATTATTATGAGTTCTCACAACTTTTACATGGTCCAGTTAAGCTTATTGTAGTTGTAATATTGTTTTGACATTTTAGATAGAGGAATTGAATATCTTAAAATAAACGTAAAAGTTAAGTTTGAATACTGTTAAAATCATGTAGAAATAAGAAAAATTATTAAGCTATGACTTTTAAAGTCACTGTGCTAGTTATGCTGATTATCTGGTGAAAAAGTTATATTACTCTACATATATAATCTGTTGTCACTGATGAATTATTTTCTGCCTGTGAGTTCTTTTGTTATATATTCACCTATGTTTCCTTCCTAGGAATGGAAAGAACGTTATGGACACAATAGAGAAGATTCCACTAGAAATAGAAATGTTCATATTGACCCCAAAGAATCAGACTTCTCAGATATAAATACCAACCGATGTAAGTAACTTATTGTCTTGAAATTTTTTTTTATGCTTGCTTGTGTAGAGACTCAGGATTAGGATACCCATTCAGAAATGCCTTTATAGAATTTAAATGTGGTTCTGCAGTGACTTTCCTTTATTCATTCCTTAGCATATCAGAAGTAGGGAAATGCAGATGTGCATTTTGGTAGGAGAAGAAGCCATCTGAGATATCAAATGTATAGTTGTAATTGTACTACCCTAAGTAATAGTCCTTAGCCTAGGCATATTCTAGGCAGGTAGTGATTTCTACTATTTACCTAGATGTTTTTCTTTAATAGATTTAGGCTCTTCAGTTGTTTTTATAATAATTTACCGACTGACCCATATATATCAGATACTTTCCCAGGTATGCAGGGATATAGAAAACATAAATTTCCATTCTTATAATTTAATGAAGGACTGATACCAGTCAGGAGACATTTGTCAGTGGATTGGGTAAGGAAACCTCCCCACATTTTTAATCCTGCCATCTACCCAGGGAAAGGTGGCAACAACCTGTTTTTGTTCAGGAGCCAGCACTGAGTAGAAGGCAGAAGTCATCTGTCTGGGGGAGATGCAGGAATGCTGAGAGAGTAGAAGGGTACACACCTGATGTTGCGAGAACTCAGCTTAGGGGATGGAAAAGCAGTAATTTATTGGGAAAGGAGTTCCATGATAAATACTTAACTGGGTATTTATGAATGAATAGTACTTAGCAGGTGAAAGTGTTTTAGGCAGAAGGCAGAATGAGTGATATAAGGTAACCTTTGGGGAAATGCAAGTTTTTCTGCATGATTAGAGCCTAAAGTATGAGGAGCCTGAGAAGAGGGGAGGCTTCAGGTATAGTTGGGAAACAGATATTATTGTGCTCAGATGATTAAAATTTATCCCAAAGATAAGATTTCAAACTGGAAAGAAGCATGCACAGATTTTTGATTTAGAAAAATTTTGACAGCCATATAGAACTGGTTTCCAGAAAAGTGAGACACAGAAGCCAGTTGAGTGTTTGTTTTGGTAATGCAGTCAAGAAATGACGACAGCCTAAAATGAGTGGTGACCCTGGAGATAAAGAAGAAAGAATGAATTTGAATGACACTTAGGGTGGAAGAAATAGGAGAGAGTTAAAGATTAGTTAAGACTAGGAAATAGAGGGAGGATTTTGTAAAAAGATTTGAAAGTTGGGTTATCATGGAATAGGAGTTAACAGAATGGGACAATCTGAGAGTGTGGTAGAATTTTAAGAGAAGAAGAAACACAAAGCCTTGGGATGGTGAGTTTGATAGAACCGGGCATGTGGTAGGCAACCAATATTTGCTGAATGAATGAGATAAAAAGTGAAGGGTATAGTCCAGGATGACAGAAATGTAAGATATAATGGAATTGGTTTGGCTTAAGTTTCAAAAAGAACTATATCATAAAGTTATTTTGACCTATTGAACTGCTCAGAACCACATTGTAAAAATTTAGATTGTTTATGAAGAAAACCCTGTCCACGAGAGGAAAGGAGAGTTAGTGCTTTTAGATCTGGGCTGACCAGGATGGTGACTATCAGCCACATGTGGTGTCTGAGCATTTGCAGTGTGGCTGGCGTTCCAAGTTAAAATGATAATGTTTTGGATATGTTGGATTAAAATAAATATGTTAAAATTAATTTCACCCATATTTTTTTACCTTTTTAATGTAGTTACTAGAAAATTTAAAAGTAAATACAGGGCTTGCGTTTTATTTCTGTTGGACATTGCTGCCCTAAACTCCTGCCTGACAGAAAAGATTCAGACCTTTGTTAGAGAGCTGGGAGTTGAGCACACCTTAAAGAGAATTCTAGCCAAGAAACGAGATGTAGCAGCCCCTGGATTCACTATGAAACCAACTGAAACTTAATGATTTTATTATGAAAAGTTTCACTGTTACGATATCATAGTTAAATATTAATTCTAATTCAAGTTAAGTTTTTGCACTATAGCTGCCTCTGAGCTTGACTAGTAAAAGAGAAAACTTTTCTTTGTTATTTTCTATTATACATTTATCATTTTAATATGATTTTAAGGAACCATGTAGTTATCTTTTCTTAATATTGTCTTCACAATCAAAATTCAGATCCTTTATAATCTCGACTTTTCTTTCTATAAAACCATAGGCTGGGACCCATAAAGACAATAGAAAAGTTAACATATTTTTTTGTTAACATATTTTTTTCTTCCTTTGCAACAGCATCCAAATATATCAGAGCTAATAATAGGACTGAAAGGGACCGAATAGAACTCCTACAAGATGCAGAACCTTTGGATTTTAATGCAGAAGCATTTACTGATGATCCTCTTGAATCTGAATCAGGAAGGTAAGTTCCAGCCATGTCATTTTGGCTCCGGTATTCTTCTGAAATTTTGATAACACACTGACTTGATGAAACAAATAAATGTAAGGAAAGTGTTCATGCATGTTAAGCAACATTTGATACCTTTTTATACCTTCTAATGCTTTTCTGTTTTTAAAATGATATCATCCAGTGGTGGGAATTGAAACTTATATCTTAATAAACTACTAGTGGTCTAATAAGCAAGAAGAATTGAACTTGATAGTACACATCTTAATGTCTCTTTCTGACACTCACTTTTGCAATTTATCATATTTAGCAATAGCCACATAGCTATGACTGGATGTCAGACACTATTCTAAGCACTTTAACAATGCTACTGTGTTTTATGGTTGTAAATCCAACTGAATTTGAATCTCGAGAGGCTCAGTAGTTTGTAAATGAATCATCTGGAGTCACATAGTTTGTAAATGGCAAAATCAGGCATTCGGATCTCAGGATTCTGGCTACAGAGTCTGTGCTTTTAGCTACTATGCTATGTAGACTTAATTAAACAAAAGCAAAATGTCATATACATGAAGATATTTGCTATAGTATTGCCTTTAAATAACAACAGCAACAAAATAGAATAGTCTCTTTGTATTCAACAGTCAAGAGTGGTTGTTAAACCTTTTAAGTTCCATGATGTGTTTTCCATCTCTCCTTCCCTTATACTTCTCTTGCCTTGTCATACATGTATTCCAGGCTCTGAACAGTTAGTTGTTGGTTAATTTATAATTAAAGTCAATCCCTTTGGGAAAATGTCCTTGGAGAAGAAATTTCTGCTTTCAGCTACTGAATAGTTCTGACAGTGCTTACAAATAATTGTAGCCACTTCCTTTTAATGTGTCTTTGTTTTTCTCTCCTCCTTTATTATTTTTGATGCCTCATATCATTTTCTTTATCCAACTTTCAGGTATCAGCCCGGTGGACGATACCTCTCAATGTCTCGCAGCAGAATATTTGATGATGTATAAACTCTGAAAGAATTTATGGAATAACTAACCAAAATCAGCACATCAGTTCAGTCTTTATGAACATCTATATATCCTGTCGTTATGAACATCTGTATATCCCAGAATTTACACTGTACTCTCAGTGAAGTGTCAGGATAAAAAAGACACTGAAAATTAATCACATCTTAGTAATAATGGTTTATTATTCGTTGAATAGAATCTTATCTTTTCTATTAGGATTTATTACCTACCATTCCTGAAGTGTCTGCCTTAGAAGTGCAGTTACAGTGGAAGGATTTAATTCATGGTAAAGATCAGTATGTATGTTGAGAAGACATAGTTTAGTTTGTTTCAAATTTTTTTTCAGGAAAGTTGTTTAAGGGTCCAAGGAAGCCATAAGTCAAACCAAATAATATTATTTTGATTTTATTATTTTGGTTTTACTACTTTGATTTACATTTTTGCGCTTTCTAAGGAATATGTTTATCCTGTATGTCCCAAAAAATTGGAGACCTCAAGTAATAACCATAGTTACAAAACCCATGTCTTAAAACAAGGCTTACTTACCAGATAAAGCTGAATGTAGAAAGCTTTTCAACTCTGTATGCATATTAGTGAGGTTTTCCCATGTACAATTAAGATACTTCAACCGATAATGTTAATATCTTTAGCATGTGTGCTATAATCAGGTGATATATTATTCTTTCAGTCTTTGGTAGTAACTGGAAATTGTTTTATGCTTTTGATATTGCTTTGTAAAGATTTTCATTTCAGGGAGAAGTGTTCACCTTTATTATTTAGCATGTTGATTTAAGTGTTGATCTTTCCATTTAAGGAGAATCTTAAGCATTAATGGTGAATCATGTTTTTTTTTTTTTGAATAACCAAAGAGTCTCACAAAATTCTCTAATTTTTAAAGGTGTCTGTCTATGCTTTTTAAAAAGGAACATCTCGTTGTTCAAAGGTAAAAAGTGAATCCATTTACTGTTACTACTAACACTTAAATTGTGGTTTATAGATAACGAAACTACAGGCATACCTTGAAGATATTGCGGGTTTGGTTCCAGGCCACCGCAACAAAGTGAGTATCACAATAAAGTGAGTCATGATCTTTTTGCTAGTAGAGGGTCTTGCCTTTAGTTTGTAAAAAGCATTCACATCTATGGGGCGCAGTAAAGCGAAACACAATAAATTGAGATATGCATGGATATTAGAATGGAAATGTGTAATAACTTGTTAGTTAAATACGCTGATTATTTTAAATTGATTTTTTTAAGTTTTGTGCTTAAGCCAGAGTTAGGATATTACATTTTAAATCACAAGTGTTTTATTACACAGTGAATATAGTTGAGCAAAACGTGCTTGCAGGGAGTTTTTTATGTCTTTCTGAAATGTTTGCAAGTCTTAGAGGATCCATGCAATGGAGTCACCCAATGGTGATTATACTTGAGCGTGTAATTTTTACTAGTGTTCACTATCACTCGTAAGTATCCCAGTTTGAAGATGAATTATATATTCACCCTAACAATATGATTATATGTTTCTTGAAGGTAATCTTTCCCTGAATTGTAATATAAAATTTTTGATTGTCCTCTTTAGTGTTATCATGTAAACTTTTTAAAGACACAGTTCTGTTCAGATACTGAAAGTAATAGTGTATCATCCTAATTATCAATTTTTATGATTTTTGAAATTAGATCCCCTTTAAAATAATTATCAGTGGATAGATTTTACTCTCAATCGAAGGTCATATAGAGTGTCCATTTGAGAAGACGCACACACACACACGGACAGCCTTTTATTATGAAGTGTGGTTAGAGAGCAATAGGTCAGGAACAAAGATAATTTAATACTGCTTGTAACTTCATAATTGACCATCGAATACCGTGGGTAAATCAAGTAACCTTTTAGTGCCTCAGTTTCTTCATTTGCGAAATGAAGATGATACTTGCTATTTACTTACTGATCTACCTCACAAAGCTATTGTGAGGGTATTGAGTTGATGTTTATATACTGAAGTTTAAAAAAAGAATAAGATTCGTTGTTAGCTGTACTGTTTTTCCCAGTGTTATTTGAAGATGTTGGATGGGCAAATGATCATCCCACAAAGGGATCTATTTCTTATTATTACAGAGAATCTTACAAGTCTCCAAAGCAAAAACTATTTTGGGAACAAGTCATCAAAAGTCCTGTGAAAATACTATTGTTTTATTATTTAGTCTTTGGATTTACTCTGGAATATTTTCCTTAAGTATGATGTTGTTTCTCATCAGGTTTTGTCATGAAACTCAGATGCAGTTGTAGAAATAGAAGTAGAGAAAGAGAAGAAATTATCAAATTGCTTTTATAAATTATAATCCCCTAAAATAAATTGATAGGAATGTATAAAGGAATGTACTACTTTCCTTTATTATTAAATTTTTTATGATTATAATAATCAAAGCATTATACTTCACAAACAGTAGATTCCCTTTATGACTTTTGAGTTACTTCCAAAAAATTTTTGGTTGTTTAAGTGATCCAGAGCATTCAACTTTTTAAGCAGCATTTATCTTACAGGGTTTTATATGTGATCATATAGGAAGGTTACTTGGCTGGATAAATTTGAGTTCACAAGGCAATGATTTAATCCTTGAAGATTGAGTTTGTTGCTTGGGAACTAAGTTACTATTTATTAACCCATCTTGTATAAAAAACTGTAGTAAGAACAAAAGTGTCTTTTTTGAGAAGCTTGTTAAAATGTAATGATATCTACTATAAAACATTACTACTAAATTAATACACTTTACATACAAAGTACATTTCCTGAAGAGTTACTTCTGGCAGTTAGCTTTTGATGTCTTTCTTACATAATAATAAATATCCAATTAAAATTTCTAAGTTATTTTTCTAAGTAATTGTTAGGTAAGGATATTCAGTAAGCCAATAATTCAAAATAACCATTGCAGAAAATAATAATTAATAATTTATTATTTTCATGAATCACCTGTAATTTACTTATTAATTTTTGTTACTACATCAATAATCAGTTATTATCAATAGAGCACTTTTGTAAAAATCATTAAGATAAGAAACAAGGTATAAGCTGATTATTAGAATTTGTTCTCTTACTATATGAATACCATGGTTTTGGAATAATTTCATCACACAAGAGGCCCTCATTTCACAAGAATGGTGATAGCTAAATCAGAACAATCAAGAGGTTTCCATTTACAAAAAACAGATCAGAGAATTTGACAATCCAGACCTTCAAAAAGAAAAAATTTGTTTTTGGACTCTACTGTTTAATTAGATTATCAGTTCTTAAATTTATACCTTTTGCGTACCCAAGTGAAATTAAATGTGGATGGGAAAGGCAGAGTATGTTTTCTTAAGTATATTTTAGCATATTAATGAAGGGATTTCATTTATGTACAGTAGCAAACCTTACTTTTTTATACCTTCAACATATTTAGGGAATGTTCTTGATGGTATGTTGATTACCATTATAAAGGAAAAAATAAACTTTCCATATGTGGTTCCATAGTGTAGTGGTTAGCATGTCTGCTTTACATTCAGAAGGTTCTGGGTTTGTGCCCCAGTGGAGCCACAGTCCATGGTCTACGGCCATGACACCCTGAACAAGCCTGATGTCTGATCTCGGAAGCTAAGTAGGGTCAGGCCTGGTTAGTACTTGGATGGGAGGCCACCTAGAAAGACCAGGTGCTATAGGCATAAATAATAATAAATAATAATAATAATAAAAAGAAACTTTCCATAATTATAAATCACACTGTTCAGTAATGTGAGTTTTACACTTGTGATTTGAGTGGACCATGCCTGAAAAATCTTAAGGATAAATATATTTACACTAAGAGGCAAAACATGTCCCTGAAAAATTTTAACATACTTGAATTCTAAACATTAAATTCTAAATGTTAGGAAGCAAATGGATTTAGAGGTTTATCTTTCCTTCTTTTTCCCTTCCTCATTCCTTTATACTTTCCTTCCTTTCTGAGGTCTGTCTTTACAGTATGACTTTTAATGTATTGACAGATTTTTCTTCTGTTTGTTTTGAGTACACAATTGTTTTTGATGATCAGTACACTTAAAAGGAACTAATTCTGACTACAGATTCCACTACTAGAATAGCATTATTGCACCTATAGTAAAACAGATTTTGCTAGACAACTAAACAACATCTGAATGTAAATGTGATGTATACTGCTGCTCAGTGTGTTGTCTTTTATGTTGCCAAGGAAGGCCCTTTAGTAAAATGAATTACTGTCTATAATGTGTTGGCATAAAAATGGATTTCCAAAAGCAGTGATTGTTAAAAAACAAAACATTAAAAAACTTGAAACCTTTTTTAATGAAAAGGAATTCATAAATAATATACACATTGTTAAAATTTTTATTAGGAGAGGTTGGAACAACAATAAGAGGATTACAGGAATGCCCACTGTGTAGAGTACTTCTTTCCAACTCAGTGACTTTTTCTTGCTCAGAGACTTGGAAGACCAGGCAGTGTTGTTCCCTGTTCCACTTCCTAGGGACCTGGCCCTGTGAGCCATCTCTCCTGGCAGAGCAGCCAGTAGCCTTGCCCCATCCCCAATCCCACTGCAATGATCACATGCCCTCACTTCTAATTCCTTTCATGCTTAGCCTGGTGTTCAAAAATTTTACTCTCATTTTAAAAATTTTGTCCATTGAGGTTGATGGAAGCCTTCTTGTAATTTAAGCTTGTTAATAAGCAAGAATATTGGCATGTTCCTCTCCTCATTGATATCTTAAAGGACATTTGTTTTTAACCCACTCCCTGGGGAGAATTAACTTTTTCCCCTGAAAATCTTTTCTTTTATGATCTCAAGTTATTTTTACAAGAAGAGATTTTTACTGTACTTAGTACAGAAAAAAGAGTGGCTTACTACGGCAGATATATATAGCGTAAAGTCATAATTTATTATTCTGACTATACAAAATCATCTGAGTTGATAATATTGATATAAATTTGATCAACCTAGTCATTTAGAGCTGTATTTCTCAAAAGAATGCTGGCTGACATCTTCCCTACTTAGTACACCAAGTTGTAGGGGAGAGACTATTTATTTTTTAAAAGTGATCCAATGGATTTGTTTTTGTCCATATTTTGAAAACAGCTTGAAGGATTTTTCTCATTTTAGAAGGTAGAGAATCTGTGAGCCTGTCTTTTAAATTACTGTAATCTAATATATATTTATAAATTATAGCATTGAAAAAGAGCTCTAATACTGATGTTGTAACTTCCTGGTATTTAATTTTTATATGATGTTTTTGTAAGTAATTAATCGTAGTATTGCTTTTAAGTAATATTTTCTTAGAGCAATATTTTAAAGTTCAGTAGTCCAGTGTGAATTTGAAATGTTCCTACATCTCTTCGGTATCTTTTTATATGTACCAGTATCCAAGCAAAGTATACCAAAAGGCTAATTACTGTGTTGCATTAATAAAGTGTGTGCTATTGATCTATTTCAGTGGATTAGGTGAAATAGAAGATAAGTCTTTTCAAATGCATATCCGATCATAATTTTTCAAAATGTTCATTATGTTCATTTTTGGTGCATGATGCCAAATTTATCTTTAATCAGCCATTATTCCCTGATATGTAATGACAAGTGTTTTTTTAATCTGGTCAGTGGGTTGTGGATTTAACAGTTTTTGCAGATTCTCATGACATTTTCAAATATGTATTTGGAAAAAGCTACAATTGCCACCTATAAGTAAATTAGCATCTTTGGCCTTATCTATTGATAATGTTCTCTCAAGTTTGGTTTTGACAAACTCATGGACTTACAGTTGTTCTGTAGTATTTTAATTTATTGTGATGTAATGAATTTTTTTGAAATGTTTATTTGATTAGGTATTAAAATATAGAAAATTATGTAGCTTTGCATGAAATAAAGTACATTTCTACAAGTTACTAAGAATTTTGCTCATTATTTATGCAATTTATATCATACATCTTTGAGTTTAAACTTAAATTCATTCTTTGTTCCTTACAAGTTTATTAACATAATATAAAAGAAATGCTTTAAGGTAAATACATGAGCTTTAGGTTCCCTATTTATTTTGTGTTTTAGTAAAAATAAGTAATTGTTAAAAGATTAGAGCAGAAATCACTGAAATTGAAAACAGGAAAACAATAAGGAAAATCAACAAAACCAAAAGCGGAATGTTTGAAAAGATCAATAAAATTGATGAAACCCTAGCCAGGCTGACCAATAAAACATAGTTGCTTTCCTATATTCAATTGTTCCAAAAGAACAACTGAAATTCAAAATAAAAAATAGCACCATTTATATTAGTCCTAGCTGATGCAATAGACAAGAAAAGGAAGTAAAATATATACAGATTACGAAGGAAGAATAAAACTGTCTGTTTGCACATGACTTAATTGTTAATGTAAAAAATCCAAAAGAATCGCCAAAAAAATTCCTAGAATCAATAAGCGGTTATAGCAAATTTGTAAGATACAAGGTTAATACGCAAAAGTCAATCATTTTCCCATATACTATCAGTGGACAAGTGGAATTAGAAATTAAAAACACAATACCATTTACATTAACACTCCCCAAAATGAAAAACTTAGGTATAAATTTAACAACAACAACAAAAAAATACAAGATCTATATGAGGACAACCACAAATGCTGATGAAAGAAATCAAAGAGCTAAATAAATGGAGAGAGAGTCCATGTTTACAGATATTGACTCAATATTGTCAAGATGTCAGTTTTTAGATCCTGAGTGTATTTTCTCAACCACTTTAATATTTTAAGCGATTTCTGCTTTTGTTGACACAGTTGCTTCCTCAAGCAGGTCCCATTGCTACCTCCTGCTCATTCAGTCCCTACCGAGTGGTTTTGACAGTGGCCGCAGGTCCATCAGACAGGGGCCACCAGCGTGGGGCGGGGGTCCCACACAGCAGGCCAGGTTCCCCAGGGAAGGATATGAACATATTTTGTGTCTCGTAAGCCCGGGCTTCAGTGGGAACAGACCAAAGAGTTTCAGGGGACCATACATTCCCGAGTCAGATCTAAGCTCCAAGCATGCCTGAAGATGTGTGTACGTTCCATGCTCCACACGTTGGCAACTGGTTCACAATCATTTCTCCAGTTTCCGAGAGCATTTAACAGAGCTCGATTGCATAAGATAGCACTATTTTTTAATAACACATAAGCATTTGAGCATTGTGTTTCTCAACATCCCTTCTCGTGAATGCTAGACTTTTTTTTTCCATTTTAATCAGATTTTGTTTTGAAACTGCTTTCATATGAAAATTCAGCAGAAAAGTACTTATTTCAACAAAAACAACCTCTGATTTATAGTTTTAAAGATTAACCCTCTAAGTTCTCTTTATAACTGCCTTGACATTTTGGGTTCTGTTAATTTTCTTTTCCTTTTTTTGTGTGTTTTTCATTTGTTTTTACTTTTGCATTTAAGACCATTCTATTTGATTTCATTTTGCTCAGTTCTTCCCAATTTGATCTATAGATTCAATGGAATTCCAATAAGTTATTTTGTGGATATTAACAAAATGATTCTAAAGTTTACATGGAGAGGCAAAAGACCCAGAAGAGCCAACACAATATTGAAGGAGAAGAACAAAGTCAGAGGACTGACACTACCCAATTTCAAGACTTAGTATAAAGCTACAGTAATCAAGACATTGTAGGATTGGTGGAAGAATAGACAAATAGATCAGTGGAACAGAAGAGAGCCCAGAAATAGACCAATATAAATATAGTCAATTGATCTTTAACAAAGGAATAAAGACAATTCAATGGAGAAAGAGTCTTCAATAAATGATGCTGGAACAACTGGACAACCACATACAAAAAGAATAAGTCTATTCACAGACTTTATACCTTTCACAAAAATTAACTCGAAATGGATCATAAATCTAAAACTTGAACACAAGAAATATAAAACTTTGAGAAGATAACATAGATGAAAACAAGAGGAACTTGGACTTGGCAATGTGTATATATATCACACTAATGTATGTATATGTGCAGCAAGAGACATGTACAAGAATGTTCATAGCATTATTCATAATAGCCTCAATTGAAACAGTTTAACAGAATGGATTTATTTATCAAACTTGGTAGATAAATACATGAATAACTAAATGAAAATGAACTAATTACAGCTATGCAACAACATGGATGAAATATGTACAATAAAAAAATAATATAGTGTGATTCCAGTTATATAAAGTTCAAAAACAAAACTAAATCGTAGAGTTAAGAAAATGAATGTACTGTAGTAAACCTATTTTTAAAAATCAAGGAAGAGACTACTATACATGTCAAGCTATTGCTTACCTTTGAGGAGGAGGAAGGGAGAGTGATCGGATGGAGCGCAAGAGAAGCTTCTGGATTGCTACCTGTGTTTTCTTTCTCAGGTGGTGGTTTATAGAATTTCACTTTGTAATGCATTGCTGAGTTGTACGTGCTTTTGTGTGTGCTTTGTTATATGTATATTTTGTTTCATAAGTTAAAATACATAGAGAATTAAATTACATAACTTACCATATTAGTTGGGAATAAAGGAGACTACATTGTAGTGTTCAAAGGTAGTGGTAATATGCAGGAGGAATATATTACTGTTTAAGCTAGACTTTGTTTAATTTGGTAATCATTAAAAGAACAGAAATGAGGTATAGTTTCAAGTAGAGGAAAGATGGAAAGATTTTTGAAAATTCAGTCAGTTCAAAACAAGAACAAAAACAGCCCAAACTAAACTTTATTGTTTTAAAATGCATATGCAGTTGGTAAAACTAAACAGAAAGCCATGTGAAGTGACTTACAGTACCATTTAAGTCAGGTGAGGATGGACGTTCAGCGGTAGCACTCAGAGGCTTTGGGTTCATAAGGTCAGTGCTTTGTTTCTTCAATCAGGTGTTTTTAACAAGCATGTTTCTTTTTATACTTATTACCTATACATTTACAATTAATGTACTTTCTGAATTTTTATATTTCAAGATGTAAAAGGTTTCCAAAAAAAATCAATTTCTGTAAATCTAATAGTTGAAAAGAGTAAAATCATGTGATCATCTCAAATTGATGCAAAAAAACATTTTGATAAAATTCAACATTTGTTTATATTTTTTAAAAGTTTATTTTTCAAAAACAAGCATGTTTTTCTGATAAAGGATGTATATCTACATAAGTATATGTAGACATGTGCATATATAAACGAGAACCCAAAACTACTGCAAATATCATCCTTTATGCTACAAGCTTTACCTCTGAAATCCAGAACAAGGCAAGATGCCCTCCATCACCACGTCTATTCAGTTTTGTATGTTCTGTAATCATAAAACGAGAAAAGGCCTAAGGATGAAAAAAGAAGGAAACAGGCTCTTATATATTATAACATAGTTATGTATATGGAAGATCCAAAGATACACAAATTAGAATTGATAAGAAAGTGCATTCTCTTAATATGCTGTTTGGGAACCCTAAATCCTAGTTATGTCAGACATCCCCCAGTAAACCTGAATCTCAGACTCATATTTGTTAAAAGTGGGGGGAGTGGGGGGAGGGGAGTTAGGAGAACGGCTTATAATACAATATTCCTCAGGATAGCTGTGAGATTGTAAATAAGTAATGAACTTTAAAACACCAAGAATAATGCTGCCCCACAGCAGATACTCATTAAGAAATACCAAGCATCCGCTTGATTCAGCTCACCCTCTTCCTTACCTGGAAGTCATTTCTCAGAGATGCCACCTGTCCTGGCTTAATTTTTTCTCCTTAGAATTTAGCACTACCTAACATACTAAATATGCTAATGATCATCTCTCAAACTTAAGCTCCATGAGGAATGATTTTTGTTATGTTTGTGGACCTATGCATGCCTGACCCCATAACAGGTGCTCAATAAATTTGTGTTCAATCAGTAAATAAGTGGGTGAATTTACCATCACCATCCAGCAGTGATCTGTGCTACTGGATTATATATAATAGGTATGGGTAATGTTCACTAGGCTACTAAATGGTAGAAGCCTTGTGATGCCTGTTAAACCTCACCACCTCTAGGTCTCTTCCCTGGGAGGAGGGATGAAGTGTGTTGTAGATTAGGTAAGTGTGACTATTAGAATTAGTGAGAAAGGCAATGGGGCAGTCGAATCTGAAGAGAAAGATCCAGAAAAGGGGAAATGGGAATTCCAAAGGCAGACCTATCCAAAATTAGTATTCCGAATCAGCGCTGCTCAGAGTGTCACATGCCCACTTCAAGGCGGGGCATGTCATCGATGTGATTTCCTTAGAGACTCCAGCCCTGGATTTCTTGACTTGACCAAGGTGACAGGTTAGCAGAGCAGGAATCCATAGCGCCAAGAAAGCGGGGGGCGGGGGAGGTAAAGAAGTCAGGCCAGACAACTTGCTCTGATCCAGCAGGGGCAGGCACCGTGCTTGGCTAGTTAGGAGTTTGCAGCAGCTTTCGCTATGCCGGGACAAAGGAGTAAGAAGAGGTCCCGGCCGCACGTCTCCCTCTGCAGGACACAGCGCGAGTGAACGTGGCTGGGCAGCCGGCGCTGCTTCTGGTCTTCCTGCTGCCCTGGCCACAGCTCCCGAAAGGTGCCAAACTCCTGACCCTGTCCTTGATCGGTGAGTGTTCGGAGCAGCGACGGAGCCAGTGCATGGGAGCCACTCCTGCGCTGCGGGGCAGAGAGGACCCCTCCTCTCTCGGAGCAGTCAGGTCGGGGCTGCTGAAAGCTGCCCCTAGGGAAAGCACCCGGGCTTCTAGGAAGCTGAGACCAAGGTAGAAAGAATGCCTAGTTTGCCTAAGCCACAGTCCTATGATCAAGTCTCTGTAGATCTTTCCTTATTCTTTAATGCAAATCAAGACACTCTCATCCCCACCCCACGGGTCTTGACAGCAAGCTACAGGTATCTCACGGTGTCTGACTTCTAAGTGGAGCCAAGTTCAGGCTCAAAATAAGTACCTCCTGCAAAAGTATTCACACTTAAAGGATCTTTCTAGTGTTAAGGCGTGTAGTTCCACCTCCTCTCCAAGACTGCCTCCTGGAGTCACTTTCTAGACACTTTCTGGTTTTCACTGTAGCAAAAATTTCCAAAGAGGCGGACCCCAAGGATAACCTTGATTAGGCTGTCTGCTATGAGAAGCCACATGCATACCACCTTGTGCAGTTTTTTTTTTTTTTAAGAGCATAATTAAGGGGTGTGACCCTTATTATAATGTAGGCTATTTCCTAGGGAGAGGAATACCTTAAGCTCTAAGCTTATCTCACTGACATGGATCCCCTGGGTCACCCGGCAAGGAAACTGTAGAGGGGGGCTGCTACAGATGAGGGCTCAGAGAGCCAGCAATCAACCTGCATGAGTACTCTGAGGATTCAGGGCAGGGTTGCTCGAATAGGAAAGGAAGAGAGGAATGAAGCTTTCCTTTTGCTCACCATCTAGCCAGGGTTATTCCGAAGCTTCCCTGGATGAGGTTTCCTTGTTTCCCAATCCACCCTGGCTTTTCTCTCCATGGACCTCACAAAACTGAAGTCTTGTTCCTAGGGGGAAGCCATTATCTACTGATGGACTGGGTATCTCAGATTCTTCAAGATCATGGGCATGACGTGATCCTACTTCAGCAGAATGAACTTATTTCAACATCAGTTATCATATCTTCTTGTTCTGTGGACTAGTGTTGTCTAACAGAAATACAACATGAGCCACAAATGCAAGCCCCGTAATGTAATTGTTAATATTCTAGAAGCCACATTAAAACAGGTCATACTAATTTTAATAATAGGTTTTATTTAACCCAATATAACCAAAATATTTCAACTGTAAACAATATAAAAATTAATACATTTCACATTTGTTTATATTAAATCTGATATGTATTTTACAATTCACACTAGCCACATTTCAAGTGCTCGTTAGCCTCATATGACTAATGGCTTCCATACTAAACAGTAGTGTTTAGACCTTCCTTCCCTAGGTGATAAGCTGTAAGTGCTTAATTAATTTTTCTCTTCTGTCTCTTCTTAGATTTTAAAAAGGAGAAAAAATACCAAATTGTTAGTTGGTCTCCTCCTGAAAACTGTTAACAGGAATTCAAGAAAATTTTTGATTTATTTTTGAAGGAAGCTTTGCTGGGGAAGTAATACTTTGTTTGTTTGTTTGTTTTGTTTTGTTTTTTTCTTTTAAATAAAAATAAAGCAATTATTATTTGAGATATATGAATGAATGAACAGTATGTCAATCATTCCTGAACCAATCACTTAGATAGTCTTGAGGCTGTGGCACTCTGATTAACTTTCCCAGCCTGTTTGGCATTCGAGCCTGAATAAGTAGATATTATCATTAGAAAGTAGGTGGACTCTCACCATAAATATAGATTTTAAAAAACTCCTCACCTTCTCTCTTTGCTTTTAATGTCTCCAGCTCAGGGACAGTGATGGGTGACTCATTATTTCATTGTTGGATAAAGTCACAGTAACTCAATTTTACTTCCTTCTGTTCCTTTCTATTCTCATAAATTTTTTGATATTGGGTCACTTACAAAAGTTCATTTTTCAAGAACTGGAATCTGGCCATTTAAGATTCAATCCATTACAAAACTTGAATACTCACTCTCAGACTTGCAGAGAGTAAGTCACGAGGCTCCGAGAAATGCCACTCATCTGAAACTCAAAATAACAAGAAACTACTCATCTTAAGCAGGAAGTCATAGAAATGAAAATCATGCCTGTCTGTGTTAATTAGAATATCCTTGCTCCTCCCTCATTTCTGCATAAAGCTGCTACTCATTCAAGGCATTTCTTAAATACCGCCTCCTCCATAAAACCTGTTCTATTTACCTAACTTCTTCCTCTAAACTTTCTATACCATTGATTTAGTATTTGGTTTTGTGCTTTATCTTTTTCATTAAAAAAATTAATCTAGGACTTAATAAGTGCTAGGCAATGCAGGTATTAGAGATGGAAGGAGAATGAAAGAGACCGAAAAAGCAAACAACCCTACTCCTCAACTCTGCCCTCTGTTCTCCTGTCCTCTAACTAGATTGAGCAGGGAACATACACTTTTAAAGTATGTTCCACAGGGCCCAGCACTGTGTTTCTGCCAGTCTTTTCTCTTCCCTCATGTTAAGTTAATGTTTCCATTGTCATGTACTAATTTCCCAAAATTTATAATGTATGCCTGAATTTCTCAAAATTATCCCATATGTTACTTGAAAAGTTTTTTGAAGCTCAATTTAAAAAATCCCCACTGATTTATATTAAATTGGTATAGCGCACAGACTAATTACGGCTAGATTAATTAGGTTGTTTCTGCACTTTCATAATGCCTAGTTCTTTCATTTGAAGTACTTAGAAAACTCATTAGTGTTTAATTATTTGTAATGATTTATTCGACATATGCTTTCCCTGTCAAAGTTTAAGCTTCATGAGGACAAAGGTCATATTTTCCTTGCTTGCTACTAAATCTTCAGAATCTATTATAGTGTGGAGCACATAGTAGCCAACAAGTAAACATTTATTTTGCTATTTAAAGATCAAGATTTATTAAAATGCTAGATTAAAGTATAAGTCACATTTTTCTTGACCAGCTTTTTACTATTATTGAAATCTTCATTGCTGTCCCAGATATAATTAGAAAAATTATCCTGATTTGAGCATCGAATTCAAGAAGCCTCCTTACACTAGTCTTTTTCTGGCTTAAGCTACCTATCAGATGTGTGAGATTTGTTTGTTGTTTGTTTGTTTGTTATCCCCCAATGATCCAATCAGAGCACCCTCATCAAACTTGCAATAGCCTAAACTGACTACACATTTGATCACATTTATCTTCTCCTAATCTCATGTCCTTTTGGAAGAAGCATGCCCTGCCCTCAAACTGCTGAGATGACAAAACAACTTCCTCTCTCCGGTCCCCAATAATTATCAGCAATTATCCTCGCAGAAAAGATTTTCTTTACTGAAACAGAATTTTAACAACTTTTGTGCCAACACTAGTTCATTCCATCTTATTTCTCCTGAACCAGTTTTAAATATAGTTGAACCATTTAAAAATATGTGACTGGCGGTATACCCTGTTCTCTTACATTAGGGTAAATGCATTTTTGCCTTCTTTCTCCCTCCAAAACAGTAATTCTCAACCCTGCCTGTATATTATGATCAGCTAAGGGACTTTAAAAGAATGCTCATGTCTGTGTCCCACCTTCAGAATGTCCTATGTCAATTACTTATGGTGAAGTCCAGGCATAGATGTATTTCTAAAGCTTCCCAGAACTTAGAGTAGAGACGCCACCCCCCAACACACACACACACACACACACGCACACGCACACGCGCACACACACACACACGTCATGTCTCCCCACCCTCACATCACCACCAGAGGGCACAGGGCAGGGCTCTCTCCTCAGAGTTCTCTCTATGACAGTCCTTCCCTTTAGCAGAAGGTAATTATACAGCTGATTGCGTCATTCAGTTCATGAATTGATTGCCTAGTTCCTGTCCAGGGAAGTGGGAATATTGCTTTTCCACCAGTACTCTGGGTCCTGAAATCATCAGTATAGAATCCCTTAGCTGGGGCATTTGTCAAGTACTATATAAACAGTAGCAAATATTTTAAACACAATTAAAAGGAAAGCAAATAAATTCCCAATAAAGTGAAGTAAAACCTTTAGTAAAAGCTGACACAGGACATTCATTCTCAGCAGGGTTTTAATAAATCTGTATCACAGAAGAAGCCCTAAGGGTGGGGAAAAGTATGAAGTCCTTACTCACTGGCCTTTAAGAGGGAGCCCCAGGCAACGATGGCCTTTTTTAAGGATTTGCTGCCATAGAGTATGAAGACATCTGTTGGCTGAATAGTTGAAAGAAAAAGACCGGCAGATGTCACAGGAACACAGCTTTTAGAGTGGTTTGTCCAGTGGAAAATGCTGTCCTTCACTTGTGTTCACGGGACCCTGTCATAAATGCTTACTTACACAGGAAAACATGTCGTACACATGGGTACATTTGAGAGCAGAGTATAATTGAAGGTCATACAGAGCATCATAAATGAGCTTCAGCGTTCAGCCAGTCGAGAGAGATCATAGACACCAACCATAGCTGTTAACATCTCCCAGAGCAGGATGGGCATCAAAAGATGTGTAGGATAAGAGGAAGAAAGAAAGAGGGAAGAAAGCAAGAACTTTCTGAGTAGCAAAAAGAATTATAGTGAAGACAAAAACAGGAAATTGTGTGGTGGAGTTGGAGGTAATAAAAACACCAACACGTGGAACAAAAGGGTCTCAGGCAAGAGTAACACAATAGGCTGGTTGCTGCCAGAAGTGCTTTTTCTTCCCGTGCTAAGATTCTTGTGTGTGTTTTCAGATTAATACTTCCTGTGAATATTAAATATCTCTCACTTTTTTTTTTTTTACAGAAACTTATTTACAAACCATTTGCAGATAATGGAGCTATATGCAACTCATTGTAGTCATTTGTTAAGAATTACAGATATCATGGGCTTCTTAAAGAATGAGAGTTTCGACCTAGTGGTGATTGACGGCATGGCTCGCTGTCCTTTCCTGATAGCTGAGACACCTGGAAGGCCGTATGTGACCATCTGTCCTACCGTGTTTGGAGTTATGAATTTTGGGCTGCCCGAGCCTGTGTCTTATGTTCCAGCATTCTTCTCCTCCCTCACAGATCACATGGGTCTTTGGAACCAAGTGAAGGCCAGTGTTAGCTCATCTTCAACTGAAAGCAGAGCTGTGGATTATTAATTCTGACTTCGCCCTTGATTTTGCCTGCCCCCTGTTCCCTAAAACAGTTTATATTTGAGGTTTAATGGCTAAACCTGTTGAATCAATACGTCAAGTAAAATTTCAGCACTCCGTTTAGATGTGAGGAATCATCCTCAGGATGGTGCTTTTAGTGCAGAGATAGCAATTGTTTAGACACAGGGACAATGTAAGTTTATCTTTAAAGAAATCGCTAAGCAGTGTTGCAAGGTGATTGTATAATTTTATACTGCCCCGAGCAACACCCTAGAGTTTCAGTTATTCCACGTCCTTGTCAACACTGGGTTTTGTCAGTCTCAATTTTAGCTTTTCTGATGAGTGTGAAATGGAACCTCCATTTTCAATTTTTATTTCTCTGATATTCAATGATGTCAAACATTTTTTCATATGTTAATAGCTATTCTTATATCTTCTTTTATGAAGTGTCTGTTGATCTTTAGCTCATTGTTAGTTTGTTTTTTTTTATTGTAGATCTGCATAATTTCTTGGATAAAGATGTTCCATATATAAAGATCTTTTATTAGATATATGTACTGTGAATATAGTTCCCAATCTGCAGGTTGTCTATTCAGTTTCTTGGTATTGTCTTTTGATAAATGGAAGCATTTATGTTTGATGAAGCCTAGTTTATCAATTTTTTTCTTTTATGATATAAGAAATCTTTGCCTGTTTCCAGGTGATAAAGATATTCTCCTATGCTTTACTTTTCTATAGACTTTATAGTTTCAGATTTTACATTTAAGTCTCTGATCTGTCTTGGGTTAATGTTTGTGCATGGATGAATTTAGGGGTCTAGGATTTAGAAAAATAATAATAAATATTCATTTGTTCTTTTGTCTTCTGATTTCTCTAAGACACGGTACCAAATGCCTGGTCCAAAGTATTTGCTTGCTAAATGATTGCTTCAGTTATGAAATGGGTGGGGCTAGTGAGAAACCCAAATCTCATCTTGTCTTCTTTTCTAACTATTGCTTCTTTCCAAGCCCTATAGCTTTATTCGATACAGAGCTTATGTTCCAGCTTCTCAACCTCAGCCTCCAGCAGCCATACCCAACCCCAATACTACAACCTCTCGTTTGGATTCAGCCAGCAACTAGCTTACAATGTCTGTTTTGCAGGTCTCACTAAGTAGTTCTTATTGGCTGCACATTAGAATCACTTGTGGAGCTTTAAAAAAATATCAATGCTAGGGGCGCACTCCCAGAAATACTAATTTAATTGGTCTGTGATGCAGCATGGGCATTGGGACTTTTCAAAAGTTCTCTAGATGAATCTAATTTTTAGCTGAGGTTGAGAACCACTGGCTTAGAACAATATCAGGGAAGGTTTGAGAGGGTCATGCCTGATCCTGGGTCCAGAGCTATAATGAGGAGGAATGTTTCTGACAACCAAATATTTTATTCCTTAAAGAAACAAAGTGATAGATGGGAATTGGGAACTCTAAAACAATTGGTTGTGCTTTGGATATCTCATCAATTATATATGCTGCTTTGTTGTCAGAGTATTTCCCAGCCCAGTCTTGGAATATGTATAGCTCCGGTGAGCTGTGCGCCGCCACGCTGGTGCTTCAGGATCATGCAAGTCATGTTCTGCACTAGTCTTCCTCCAAGTGTGGTCCTTAGCCCATCTTTGCCAGGTTCTCTTGGGATGCTTGTTAAAAATATAGATGCTAAACCTTACCCTAGACCTATTGAATCAGAATCTTCAGATATGTATCCTGTTAATTTACATTTTTAACAGCACTCAAACTGCTTTTATGCAGACTAGATATTCGAGAATATAAGATTGAATGTGAGGGTGCCATTTTTTTTTACTCTTCCCTCCATAGTCTGTGCTATGTCCCTAAGTGAATCAACAAAATGAAAGATATTTTTACTATGAATTCAGCCTATGAATATTCTAAGAGAAATATATGAGAATCATCATTCTCCCTATATGTTGGTCTATTTTGGTGTTGTGTAGTAGAAAGAACTCAGGCTTTAGGGTTAAACACAACTCAAATCGAATTCTGATTCTGTCATTTATTTGATATATTCCCTCAAACAAGTGACTTGTTTTCTCTGAGACTCAGTTTGTGGGGATGTAATGGATTGGATGAGATGTTTTTAAGAATTCTGTTAAAGTGCCTGGCACATGTTAGGCATGACTAAGTGGTACTGGTCATTATTATTACTAATGTTACATCTTACCCACGCCTGGTTAACAGAGACAGAATAATGAGACACACGCCTCTTGGCTAGTATTACAGGGAGGCAAAGATCCAGCTACTTCTGTGTCTTTGCTGCTCATTCTAGGCTAGGCTATAGCTTCTTATGCATTCTTGAAAGATTTACCATCATCTTTTTCATTAGGTCCTCCCTTATCCAATAGGAGCCAGCACAGTGAAGAAGTGGTTTCAACCCCATGGGAGTTAGTTGGCTGTGGAAGCACAGAAATGTAGAGTAGTGATGAAATACCCTCTCAGAAGCACACTCTGAGAACATCATTGTGGTAGAGTGGAGGCTGAGAGGAGCACAAATACCCTTGAACTTCATACAGAAAAGCCCACACAGGTCACTGGAAACTCTTAGAAAGTTGAGAAGAACTTGAGATTATATTATGTGAATTGTGACACATGTATCATGCATCTTTCTCTCTAACCATCTTCCAGCGCTCCATATTTCTGCTGCTTCCCTGGCAAGGATAGATGAGATCCAGTAACTGACTATTTGGGGATCCTATTTATCTCCAGGCTCCTCTTGGGGAAACCCATATTGTAGGTTAAGGAAAGGTGTTAATACAATTCTCTGGAGGGTACTATTAAAAACCATCCCTTCTCTTCTTTCCTCACCCATAAGAGAGGAATTTGAAATTTAACTCATCAAATTATAAAGACTGAGGGGAAAGGATATACCATTCTTGTGATCCTGGAGAGATCAAGGTTCTTTCTTCCAGGCCACCCAGCTTCAATAGACATCGATGTGTGACAAGGGGCATCTTCAGCTCACCCTGAACAGGGGAAACACCCAGAGTTAAAATGAAAAGTGCACTCCATAAACAGCATGACTCGTATTGGTGGCTACATAGTGACTTTATTGTTTTGCTCTCTTCAGGAATTTGAGAACTTTATTGCCAAGTTTGGAGATGTAGGCTATATTCTTGTGGCCATGGGCTCCACGGTGCACATACAACAGGCCAAGAAAGTCCTAAAGGTGATGAATGCTGTCTTTGCCCACCTCTCTCAAGGGTAATATGGAAATCTAATCAGGCTCAATGGCCCAAAGATGTCAAATTGGCAGCAAATGTGAAAATTGTGGACTGGATTCCTCAGAATGACCTTCTGGGTAAGCACATCCTTCCTCTGCAAGCAGCAGCCATGTCTGCCTTTCTCTCTCCAGGTACTTTTTTCTTTGGGGTTTATTGCAGCTCCCATCCCTACCTGGCTACTCCACTGTCATGTAAAAGGAGAGCATCTGTTAATAAAAAGCAAAGCACCATAAAAGGCTGGCTCTTTGTGGCCACTTTATTTATTTATACCCAGACCAGTTATTTATAGCCATTAGCGATATTCAGATGTGGCTACTTTAGCCTCTTGCAATTGACAGGTGATCAAGATCAGCCAAACCATCCATGAAGTGCCTATAAATGCTTCAGGATGTATCTGTGCACAGCAAGAAGGAAGTCTCTGCTGCCCAGTGGCCTTGTGCCACCTGCTTATTATACTCAGACCCACATATAGGCACCAACCTAACTCTTCCTCACCAGAGGCGTGAGAGATTTGGGTACCAGAGTATCTTTTGATTTTGACAAAATTCTTCATTGTTCTGAGATGCCCTACAGCATCTCCAAGGGGTTTCCTCTCTGAGAAATGCAGCATTCTGAGGACACCTTATGTGGATAGCTGTAGATTGGATTCCAATTACTTGCTGAATTAGAAATACAAGTTTTTGGTTCTACCCTTGCAAATGTATTTCAGTAGCCTGTGGTAGAGCCCAAGAATTGAACTTTGTAAAAGCATATTAGGGGTTTCTGAGTCTCTAGGCTAGACACATGCCTCCTCAACATTTTATTTTGTTCTAGAGGAGAGAGAGACAGGCACAGGGACTGGCAATACTAAGGTATAAAGCACAAACTCTGCTTAGAAATGATGTAGTAGGGTGATGAACAGATAGATGGATGAATGCTAGGATAGGATGAACTTAGTTCTCTCTCTGTGTTCTTCACTTTAGTCAGATCTTTGACTCATGTTTCTGTGGATGCTCACAGAGTGTCTCTCAAGCAATTGGCTCTTGAGATTGCTTCCCAAATGCCTCTAGATTCCCTCACCATGTTTCCTGACAATGTTCCTTTCCCAAGTTCCAGAAATTCTTTCTCTAGCATTATCCTCGCTCTCTTTCTTCTTGGTCCAAGCTCACCCCAGCATTCACCTAGTTGTCACTCATGGAGGGATGAACAGTGTGATGGAGTCTATCCAGTATGACATGCCCATAGTGAGGATCCCTCTCTTCACAGACCAGCCTGGAAACGTGCTCCAAGTAGAAACCAAAAATCTAGGTGTCTCCATCCTGATAGAGCAGTTCAAGGTAGAGACCCTTGTTCTTAAAATGAAACAAGTCATGGAAGATAAGAGGTATGTAGTGCAACTGGCCAGAGGTTCCCTCTGCCTCAAATAAGCTAAAATTCAGCATAAAGAGACCAACTCACCTATTTTCACTGAATGTCAAGTTAAAGAAATGAGACTTATATTTCAATAAGAGAAATCTGGAGCAGATGATAGGGAAATTTTTTGTCTTTAAAAGGAACTTTACAAAATTTTCTCTTTCAGAGATTTTGTTCTCTTGAGATGCTTAATGTGTAATTCTAACCAGGCACAGTGGGTTCCTTTTACCTTCAAATACATCACTCTTTCTTCTAGAGGTCTTTGTCCTTATCTGTTCCAGAACATTCTGTTCACCTCCAATATCACCTCTTCAGAGAGGACTTCCCTGACCAACCAGTTATTCTATATAATTTCCTTGATAGCATGTTTCATACTTTGTAATTCTATATATTAGTTTACTTGTTTATTGACTCTTTCTTCCAGCTCCACGAGCAGAGGGTCTTATCTTTCTAATTTATCATGGCCTATCTCACTGCCTTGTACAGAGTAGGCATTCAACAAGCAACTGTTAGAAGAGCAAAGAATAACTAAATGCTAGTCCTCTAAATCAGGGCCCAAGAAACATAGATGCCTGGGGTCCCCGAATACCTGGTATTGTGACATCGTAAATTGTATGTGTTCGCATTATATACGTTTTCTGGAGGGTGTTTTTATAACGTTCATCAGATTCTCAATGGGGTCTAATACCTGGAAAGACCAAAAACTGCTGCTTCTGGGGGGTCCTTCCACCCCAGAGAGATTCCTGGATGATGTTTAACACAATGCCTGGGGAGGGGTAGCACCGACATTCCTAGAGACCCTTACAGCACCCGCCCCCTTCTTGGCAGGCCATTAATGTTTGCAAATTAATAAATTAAATGGCTCAGGCTACTTAACTCAAGACACTGGAGCCAGGCCTTCATGAATCAGGGAGGCTCTCTGGTCTGAACAAGTATCTGGACAGTTCAGACACTATGGGCTTCTTTCCTCTGCCCCAGACGGTCTGAGACACCTTGACTGCCCCTTGCTTGTGGTCCTCTTCACTACTATGAGCCTACCTCCCCATGAGGAAGAAACGTCCGCCCTGAATGGTTGCAACTTAAATTCATGACCATAGGCCTTGACATGGGCCCTCAATGATGCCTGACAATCTCATTGTACTTCCCTATTCATCTTTCCTACCCACTTTCCTATTGCTGTTTTGCTGTTCTCTTCTCAAACTTCCAACATATTTTTTCTCCCTGCTCATTCTCAGTGTTATGCTTTTCTTTTTTTATTTTACTAGAAAATTTTTTTTTTAAAAAGCCACTAGTGAAGAACTTTTACTTGTGTTCATTTTTTTCTATAACTCCTTGTTTCCTACCATCAGACCTAGCAGTTCTACTTACCTAATACCTGCCTACCTGCCTACCCATCTGCTCTGTCTGCTCTTGTGGCTATGTCCCTGCGGAGGCCAGGCCCTGCACTGGAGTTGAGGCCCTTGCTTCCATAAATTGCCCCATTCTCACCTGCATTATTTCTCTCAGAACACTTTTATCAATGAAAAAATAAAGTGCTGTAATAACTTTCACGTTTTTCCCCAATTTTTCTTTTGAAAAGTTTCAAACTCTCAGAAAAGTTACAAGAATAATACAATGAGAACTTGTATACCCTTCACCTATATTTACCATTCATTGACATTTTGCCATATTGTGTCCTCTCTCTCCCTCTCTCTCCCTCCCTCCCTCCCTCCCTCCCTCCCTCTCTCTCTCTCTCTACACACACACACACACACACACACACACACACACACACACACACACACACACATATGCAGAATATTATCTATCTATCTATCTATCTAACTATCTATCATCTACCTACCTACCTACACACACACACACACCCACACACACACACGGCAGAATCATTTGAGAATTTGTTGCAGACATCATGATACTTTGCCGCTAAAGACTTCGGTATTTGTCTCCTATGAATGAAGACAAAATGTATGAATTTTCTTACATAACCACAATATAATTGTCAGAGTCAAGAAACTTAACATTGAATACTTCTCAACTTAAAACAAGCTTTCTTGATCCTAGACCCTCCTTGAGCTATATTCGAAATCTCTGCTCCTCTTTACTGTAAAACTCTTTAAAAGGGTGGTCTCTGCCCTATGTTGCCACTTTCTCTTCTCCTGTTCTCTCTTCAACCCACTTCGGTAAGTCTCCCTCACCCCATCAAACAGCTCTTATCCAGGTCACCATGGCATCTACAGTGCCAAAGCCAATGACCACTTTTCAGTTCTTATCTTACTCATTCCACCAGCATCATTTATCCCAATCTGTCGCTGCCCCTTCCTTGAACAATACTTCGGTTGGCCCTGGACACCATACTCTCTGAGATTTTTCCCTTCACTGCTGCTTCTTCTCAGTCTCCTTGGTTGATTGCTCTTCAACTCCACAGCCTCCAGACTTTGTAGGGCTCCACACCAGGGCCTGGTCCTTGGATCTCATCTCATTTCTAATCCATGCTTAACTCTTGGGGTTCTCAACCAGTCTCATTAATTTCCAAGTTAATATCTACAACCCAAACCTTTCTGCTAATTGCAATATATCCTATCACCTTCCTGACATCTCTTCTTCATTGTCAAGTAGGCATCTCAAACTTAATATGACCAAATGTCAACTTTGGCTTGTTCCCAACATCACTAAACCTGCCGATCAAATCTTCCCCAATGCAGTAAATTGTAACTCCATTTTTTTTCTACTTTATCAGGCCCAAAACTTAGGTGTCTTTCATTTAAAATTTGTAAAAATTTAAATAACAAACACAAGGAAGAATGATAAATATTTTATTATAGCAGAATTCAAATTTACAGAATTACTTGCTGTTCTAAGATTTATACCCTAAAAACTCTGCTAATTTAAAATTTACTTTTAATCATTTAATTTTATTTAAGTCATGAAACTTTCAAGAAAAATCCTATTTGGGAATCCTTTAGAACTTCATTCTATGATAGCCAGCATCAGCTTCGGCCTCAGAATTGGCTGAATATTTAACATTTGGCCTTTGACATTTGCCCAAGCTGTATATAATGTGCATGTACATATACATGCACACACACACACACTCACACAGATATATATACATATTGTGTGTGTGTGTGTGTGTGTGTGCGTGTGTGTGTGTGCATGCATGTTTTCCAACAGGTACAAGTCAGCAGCAGTGGCTGCCAGAACTATCATGCGCTCCCACCCTCTGACCCTGACCCAGAGGCTGGTGGGCTGGATCAACCACGTCCTACAGACAGGGGGAGCAGCGCACCTCAAGCCCCATTCCTTCCAGCAGCCCTGGTATGAGCAGTACCTACTGGACGTCTTCTTGTTCCTCCTGGTGGTCACCCTGGGCTCCCTGTGGCTCTGTGGGAAGCTGCTGGTCGTGGTGGCCAGGTGGCTGCGTGGGGCCAGGAAGAAAGCCTGATGTACAGTGCGGCCTAGGGGTATGTGCGTGTTTGGTGTGTGTGTATGTGATGGGGTCACCATGTCTTACAAGCCTCCCACCAGTTCTGGCAACCCCTGATCTTCCACCTCATACTTACTTACTAGTTTCGCTACAAATTTCTGCTTCCTGGCTTCTTCCTATGATCAGAATTCTTCATTCAACACTTGAAGTCTTCTTTATTTGCCAGTCAGCAAAGGATGATGGGGTAATTCAGACCAGTGACTCTCAGATTTTAAGCCTCGAAGCCCACCTTCTTTATCATGCCCCTCTGTGAGGCACTGAGACCGATTGATTTCAGTGTCCATGTGCAGTACCTTTGCAGTCTCTTTCCCTCACTCCTGCCTCCACCACTTGTCATAGAAAACTCCTGAGACAGGCACTTTGCTAAGTTTTTCCTTCTCTACTTGCTTCTCTCGCAAACTGTCATCAAGGCTCAGGAAGCCTGCTCATGTGCATTCAGGGCCGGCCATACCTTTGCTGGTCTCCATATTTGGTCCCTGTCTTGGTTCCCGCAGAGCACACCCTCTTTGCCAGTCAGCTATGGTTATTGCAGGATGGTCACACAGGCTGACATGGCCTTGGTCTCCCCTTTTCATTTCTGTGAGCTGTCATCTTAATTTTCCCATTAAAAAAATGAAATCATGATGAAAAAGATAATTTATTTTTAAACTAGTGGTGTTTTGTGCCTCTTGATAGTTGATCCTTTCTATATGCAGCATATTATTGGGAATTGCATTCGCTAATAACAGAAACCAGAAAAAAAAAAAAGAGGATGAAACAGCTTAGGGGTTTCTTTTCTTCTTCTCCTTGTATGAAAGAAATGTGCAGGTAGGTAAGCAGTACAGGGCTGGCATGGTGGCTTGATGATGTAATCAGAAGTCCAGATTTCTCGTCTGGTTGATCTGCCTTCCCTGGGGTATGGCTTTCATTCTCAAGGTCACCCTAAATTTTCAAGGTTGTCATTTTGAATCCAGTCAGCACATTGGAATTTCAGGCAAGAAAAGGGAAACTTAGGGAGAGGGAATAAAGCAAGTCCCTGCCAGCTGAGTCAACATTCTTTAAAGAGATTTCCCACATGTTCCTGCTACCCAGAGACTTCTAGTTAAATCCTACTGACCAGACCTGAATCACACGGGCACTCCTAGCTGTACAAAAAGTTTAAGAAATGTACCCTAGCCTTGACTGCCCAGCTGGTTACATTACTACTCCAAGTAATCTGGGGTGTTGTTAGAAAGAAAATAAATGAACAATGGGTAATGGGTGGAAACTAGAGGCTTGGTCACATGTAGAAGGCAAGCAGGGTGGGGCTGGATTAGATGTTTTGTTCTGCTTTTGATCCTGTGACTCAGTGAGCTGAGGGACAGTCTTAAATTCACTGTAACCAGCTGTGGGTGGAAAGCAGACCTTTCAGCGTGGTGAGATGCATAATAGGAACAGCAATCCCTTCTCATTGTGAAGAGTGTTATGCCTTCCAAGTTCTCTCATGTCCTTCCTGCCATTTAATGAGACGGTGTGTCTAATCTGCCTAACCAGAAAGAAGCATTCACCCATCAGAGACAAGCACGGAGGGAAGGGAGAGCCACTGTGCAAATTAAGACAAGAGCAACAAAACCTGCTGCCTCCTCTTGGTGGTTGCACTCTCTAGCCAGGGCACAGGGCTTGGCGAGTGAAGAAGATGGGCTCCTTTTAGCCCCTACTGGCTCCCCTTGAGGACACCTCTTTGCAGAGAATAACCTACCCCACAACACGGTGATCCTGGCTGGTGGACCCATCCCCGTCAGGGTGATCTCATGCACATGCATGCAGAGAGCAGTTGGATCGGCTAAGGAATTCTCTTGGGATATTTTGTTTTAGAAACATTCATTGCCCCTAAGGTCTAAGGAGGCTCCTTTCTGCATGCCAGACTTGAAATTAGTTAATTATTTATTTTTATAAGTCCTCAAATAAAATGTTCGTAACTTTAGAGGCACACATTTCTCAGAGTAGATTTTTTACAAGTTTCTTCACATTTCTTCTCAAGATAAGAGTAAGTAATAATCAGATAACGCTTGCACTAGTGATTCGGTCTTCTGTTGTTTTTCCTTTCTTTCCCTGTTTTAAAGGTTCAGGATGAATTTTGAGAAATCTTGTGTTGGAACAAGTGAAAAAAAGAGAAGCTTCCACACCAAAGGTCCAGGGACACTGATGAGTGAAGGGTTCACTTCCCTTGACTGTAGATAAGATTTTTGAGAACGATGGCACTCAGTAACAGCTCTCCCTTTCTCATTTGTGGCATTAAGAGTTGAGCTTCATCTGTACTCTAACAGAGATTTTACAAATGAGCAAGACTACTATAAAATATACAGAAAGGAGTGTCATTCATAAATGCCGAACAATAATTCTTTGCTTCACTCCTTCCCCTGGCTATAATTGATCACATGAAATTTTATTGAGCTAGGCTTTGCTCCATATTCCTTTAGTGACCAGTTATAGTCTCAGGTGAAAGTTATTGTAATTGGAATACAATGAGTGAGGAGTAACAGAAAGCCTCAAGAGGGGTTAAGCCAGTAGCCTTCCAGCTGGGCCACCTGCACCATAAGGTGTACATGAAGTTTTTCCAAGGCCTACATGTCCAGAGAGTTTGGAGGTGATGCATGTCCACCTATGTGTCCACTGGTTTCCTAAAACTAGTCTGCCTAACAATGTGCTGTGTTTGGTTGGCAGATTCTCTTTCCTGCCATGCTTTTCACATTTTCCTGACTCTTATTGTACCAAAGGAATGCACATTCTTTACCCACCCCCATTCTCACTATAATTCATTGCCCCATGATGGAACAACAGAGGTACCAAATGGACAGTTTGAAATCTAATGACTAAGTAATTAGAATGATTTGAAATTTTTTGCTTTTAACAAAATTCAAGGATGAACTATGATTTTTCAGCTGCTAGACCATTAAAAGTAACTTTTAATGATGGATTGCTATGAGATTTTTGGCATATGATTCTGAAGGTGTTGAAAGAATTAAGGTATATTATTCTCGAGATGTTCATAACAACAATCCTGCTACATCTGCTACTCATTGATGTGAATAATTTTCTTGGTGTTTACATAAATAAAAGATATTAATATAAATCTCTTTCATTCTAGAAGCAGATAATGTTTATCTACAGATAATGAATTAATTTTGAACGAATTGAAATACAATCCCTTAACTCATTGTGAGACGTGTTTCCAATAAAATCTTATAATTTGTGTTAGGTGATAATTAATCTAATTTGAAATCTCTTTATGTTGTTTTGACTAATGTGAGTATTAAAACTTAGAATAATAACAGTAAAAATATTAAGCTGTTAGGGTCTGTTTGCTGTAGGAAATATAAATATTAATTTTAATCTGATTACATATTTTTGATGCTTAAAGTTATGAGAGAATACCCAATACAATTTTCAAGCATAAACTTATAGAGTAGAATTAAATTCTCTGGGGATAGTGGAATAAAGATAATAATTTAAAAAGAAAATGAAATGATGTAAAATTGACAACTAATGAGTTCATTATCAATGTTAAGAATGAATGATGATATCAACCTCCCAAGATATTTACAACCCATTACATAAATTTAACAGAGTGATGTAACAGTTTATTTTTAAATCGCATAATTACAATCACCAGAAATGACATCCTACTTAATTATTTACACTCATGATGAAAAATTTTACATGCCAACTAAAAATTTATTCTCATAGAAGTATTCTGTAGGTTTAGTTGAGAAAAATGTTTGAAGATCATGAATTTTCTGTTAGTGGCTTCTACAAAAAGAGGGTTATTTTTTTCTCCATAAAAAAATAAAGGAGAAGTAGGCAACTGTTGGCATTGGCTCAATAGCTCTACAGTGTCAGGAAGAATGTGTTTCTAATTCTTGCCCTTAACCTCATGGCTGAAAATGGCTGCCCAGCTCCAGATATCATATTCATGTTCGAAGGAGGACAAGAAAAGGGGGAGGTACGGTATGAGCTACAGATATACCTTGATTTGGAAATAGCAGTTTTTACAGAATTATCTTTCTCCCTCCCTCCAGCCAAGAGACTTCTGTCTTCACCGGGCAGAATTCTGTCACCTGGCTGATTAAAGCTATAAGGAAAGCTGAAAAATCTATTCCTTGGCAGCTGGTCAGGGTTTTAGTTTAACCAACCTGTGTATCTGAAACACAAAGGACCGAAAAACCCTCCATAATGCTTGACCCATTATAGTAGAGTTTTTTGTGTTCTGGACTATATATTTATATCAAAGCAGTAAGCAACCTTGAACATAATCGAAATAAAATGTAGTCTCTTGGATACAGTCTCTGGCTGGGCCTGAGAAAGGACCTGGCATAAAGTTGGCCTCAAGTACAGTAGAGACCACAGACAGGGAAAGGGAAAACGTGCGCTCCAGCCTCGATTCCCGTGCAGACAAGAAATGGGAATGGAATGGTGGCTGTTGACTCCAAGAAAAGTGCAGAGATCAAGGAAAAGAGCAACAAAGCTCACATCTTCCCGTTAGGCAGAAAACTAAACATCAAACTTTAGCAGAGCTATTTACAGAACTCCTGCTACAAAGCTTTGTGGAGAATTAGCGAGTCCAGAAGTGTCGTACGGAAAAGAGAAAAGGGCCACCGAAGGCCCCAGGATGAATTTAACTGTGCCCAGGAAGAGAAAGTCCACATTACCTAAGAAGACTCTGTCAGGGAGTTCATGTAGATCGAAGCTTTGACAAGAGGAACGGGACACAGAAGCATGAGGGGCCCAAGGTACCAGTCTTGGAAAGGCTTCATTTCTGAGGGAAAGGAGGAAAATAGGGGAGGGGAGGCATTCCTTGGATACCGAGCGATGAAAAAAGAAGCCACCTGGCAAAATGCAGGGTCCTGCAGGAAAACAGGAAACTAGAAGGTTGGACAATACAAACCCCTAACCAAGCCATCACCAAAAAACAAATGCCATACGTTAATGAGACTGTACTTGCAGATTCTTTGCTATAGAATTCTGCCTATCATTAGATGTCCCTGCATATCTATAGCATTGACTATGTTAAGAAAGGGAACATGAATGAAATAGTGACTCTTAACACAATTAAAAATATTCATACCTACCAAGAATGAGTATATTTAGGACAGTTTGCCAGACTGACAATTTCTTCTTGATCAGACTGTGAAATGACATATTGAAGTTGTGGGAAATGACTCCATT
>CM053501.1:86028669-86186961 GCA_028627145.1 Eidolon dupreanum
CCCTGTAATCTTATGGTAGGCAAAGATTCATTATCCAAAACTTGAAAGTTCAAATCATAAAGACATTTGATAAAGTAGACTTTCATCAAAATGTAAAACTTTCACTCTTCTAAAGAAACCAGTAAGGAAACAAAAGTGTAAGCCAGAAACTGGAAGAAAATATTTGAGACAAAGAATTGTATCTAAAATATCTAAATAAATCTTATAGTCCAGTATGAAAATGGACCAAGGGTTTGAACAAATGCTTCATAAGAGAAGAAATACGAATGGCCAATAATCATGTGAAAAGTTACTCAACACATTAGTTATCAGAGAAATGCAAAGTAAAGCCACAGTTAGTTACCATAACACATTTACTAGAATGGCTGAAATTAAAAAGACGAACAATATCAACATTTATCATGAAGACAGAGCTACCGGAATTCATGCAGTCCATGCTGATGGGAACATAAAATGGTGCATCCATTTTGTTCAATTGCTCTGCAGTTGCCGAAATAGTTAAGCATACACCTGTCTAATGACATAGCCATTGCACATATAGGTACTTACTGGAGACTGGAGTTAAATGAAAACCTGTCTACCAGAAAATCTGTACACAAATGTTCATAGAAGCTTTATTCGTAATAGCCCCAGACTGAGAAAAAAATAAATGCCTATCAGTAGCTGAATAGATAAAGAGCTGTGGTTTATCCATAAAATAGACTATTGATTAGCAATAAAAAGGAACATACTACTGATACACACAACTGTATCAATGAATCTCAAAATGATCATGCTGGGAAATAGAAGCCCAACTCAAAGAACTATATCCTGGGTTATTCCACTTATATAAAATTTGAGAAAATATGAACTAATCTATAGTGACAAAAAGCAGATTAATGGTTACATGAGGCTGTGGGATGTGATAGAATGAACTACAAATTGGGTAATGAGATATTTTGTTCTTGATGTCAGTGGTGGTTTTGTAGGTCTATTAATCTATCAAAACAAAGTGAATGCAGTTTGTCATATACAAATTAGTTCTTAAAATAGATTTGAAAATTCCTATGGGTGAAATATGTTCTTAAGTGTCTTTCTATTAGAGTAATTTAAAGTTTAGTATTCATAAAGTATTGTTGCATTTGAATATAATTGAAAATGTGAATTCATTATAATAATTTAGTAGAGCTGGTACAATTTTGAAGAGTGAGGAAATATGTGTGTGCAAGAGGTAGAGCCATTTCCTGGGAAAACATAGGACTAATGGTGAACAGCCTAAGATTAAGGATCAAGTTCACATACTCAGACCTAATCCATGTTTATTTTGTGAGGGAAACCTGGGGTCTTTCCATATTTATAACATAATTATATTTTTGAGAAATTTATAAACAGGCAAAACATTTAATTTGTTAAGCTTTAATGGGCATGAACCGCGACATATACTAAAGTTTACATATAAAATACATATCTTTGGAGGTATATTTTAAGTTTCTAAAATGAAGTTCAGTGTGTAATTTATGTTTACCTTTATTATGTAGTTATTCTTCTACTTATCTATTTCTACATTACCACCAGATATGATCACATATCGATTCTCTGTGTGTCTATCTACACTAAATGCTCTGTGTTTGTGATTTTTTTCCCATGTTGACCTTCTGTTGTTTTATTTATCACATCCTAAATTGTAGGCTATTGCAAGATGGTTATTTATTTAAACCTTAGGCAATTATCCATGTAAAAGGAAGTAAATGGAATACTTGTGGTCTTATACAAATCTAGTACAAGGAACTATCTCTTTTTGAAAATCAGATTTTTCATTTTAAATATTCTTAATATAAATGTATTTTACTCAGTTTAATAATTTGATTCAACCAATATTGACAGATTTCATGTTTGTTTAAGGTATTGTATTGGGCACTTTGGAAGATGCAAAAATGAACCAGACTCTCTCTTGGTCCTCTAAGAGCTCTCAGTGGCTTCTCATTGTCTTCCTGATTGGTTAAAAGGTAGGCTTATCTGTCATTAGCGATGAATCTTGTCTGATTGCTTCTTAATAGCTTATCAGTATAGCTTAGTAATTTCACTTAGTGAAAGTGAAATAAACAGTTCATCATGAGGTCAGCTGCAACAAGGAAGGATGTTTTTGGATGATGTCAGCACCTGTTACGGCCTGGTAAGTGTCATGC
Organism: Eidolon dupreanum; assembly: GCA_028627145.1. Taxonomy (NCBI): domain Eukaryota; kingdom Metazoa; phylum Chordata; class Mammalia; order Chiroptera; family Pteropodidae; genus Eidolon; species Eidolon dupreanum. Next base: position 86,030,835 of record CM053501.1, read on the forward strand.
TCCTTCTAGAAACAGCATTTAACCCCAAAAGAGAGACGAAGGACATATTTTTGAACAAGCAGCCTTTTCTGGCCCCTTGAGTCATGCCTTGCTGGAAATCAAGTTTTTATTAAAATCTTCAGACCATATCTCTCTCGACCTCCAGGACAAGTCTGAGAAAATGATAAGGCAGATACAATGTCTACTGGAGAGACTGTAGAAATCAATGACCACTCACCTGAGAATACATATAATGTAAAATGCAAAACAGAAAGTGGGACTCAGGTCTTCGTAGTTCTTCTAGTCTTTGGTTCTTTGTATCACTTCATGACGGAAGTGAGAAAAGAAGTGGAAATGAAGAAGGTACGGTGGAGGTACCACAATGAAAGAGCATGACGTAAGTATTTTGTTATTAACAGGGCTACTAGCCTGCTTCTTATCTGACAAACTTATTGTTAAGGATTCAGAATAAAAAGGGATGAGAAGTGAAAAGAGGAGAAGACAGAAGAAAAGAAAGAATGGAAATAGTAAGAAATGGCATCCTATCAGTATGTGAATGTGGAGGACTTTGAATCACCTTTATTTATATTTGCCTGTTCCCATGTGTTTTGCTTTTAAGTGTCACCTGATAATGGCACACCCTCTCAGTGATACATCTGGAGACAACAGGAGCACAGGAAGGGATTGCCTAAAGAAGAGAATTTGCTGACATTATCTTGTAAAACATGTGAAGCAAGTTTTGACGTCGTTTTAGAAACCAAACAGTTGCCAGCAAAACTTCCCGCTGGCTTCTCTCTTAAGGCAAACAGCTTGAGCTTCCATAGTCACTGGAGTTCCTAGGCAACAGAAGTGTAAACTTGACAAAAGGCAGAGCCAGAATAGGGACTGACAGTGAGGTGAGCCAATCAGGATGTGAGTATGCAACAGTGATTCTAAACCATCCAATTAGCATGAGAGAGCAAACTAGGAGGTGTGAGGAGGAAAGGTAAGAGAGAGGGGGTAAAAGGGGGTGGGAGGGGACCGGTCTTCCCAGATGCAGAAGAAAGCGTCCATAGTTTCAGTTCCAGGCAACTGGTGGCAACAGGTTAGCATTTAAGGTAAACCAATTTTTAAAAATGTATTATGTAGATTTAACCACTTTTGTTTGATTTTAGCTGAAAGAGAGACAGAGAGAGAGAGAGAGAGAGAGAGAGAGAGAGAGAGAGAGAGAGAGAGAGAGAGGGAGAGAGAGAGATCTTTCTAAAAAGAAATCTTAAAGGTTGATGTGAGTTCTTGGCTGTCAGCCTAGGGAGGTAAGAGCTTAGCGCTGGGGGAGCTTTTGTCATCTTTGCAAAGAGGTGCTCAGATACAAATGCACGATAATAAATTTCATTCAGTAAAGGGGAAGGAAGTAAACAGCACTGAGCAGTCACTATGTACTGGATACTTTAGTGTGAAGTGTTGGGTGAACTACCTTAACTAGTCTATGTGACCATTGATACAACTGAACTTCAGGAAGGTTAAATATCTGCAAGTCATAAAACAAAAGATTGAGCTTTGATTCAGACCTTGGTTTGTCAGATGTTCAAAGTTGTGCTATTTCGCATACCCTGCTGAATTGACCACTTAGAATCAAATTAGAATCAGAGTTCTTATTAAAGTAGACTGACATAACTTATTAAAAAATATATTAGAGAGCTGATTTGATTGATCATGAAGTTACAAAGGACCTTGGCTACTGGCTATACCACATACCCAGGTTTCTATCTCCCTTGACTTCAGTCTGGGATACAGTTAAACCATACTAAGTAGATTAAATTCTTTTCTGTTTTTAGAGCTCTTATTTTTTACTCAAAGTCTTACAACTATAGAAATATTTTTATTTTGTCATTGTGCATTTAAAATATTAATATTTAAATTGTGAGCATTTGTTTGTATTCATATTTAAATAACAATTATTTAATAACAATAGAAATGATCAATTCCAATAGCAATCTAGTGGCATCATGATAAGTACTCATGATATGTTGACAGGAGACACAAAGGATAGAGTCCTTGCTTTTAAGGAACTTATAGTCTAGCAGGACAAAGCAGAGAGGTATGTCCTAGTGCAGTGTGGATGTCATTTGGGCTTTTCACAGATTATACAAAGGAACACACAAGTTCCTTCACTCTGGCGAGAGTGGTTATGTGAGGCTTCACCACAGTGATTCTAGAAAAAAGAGTAAGACTTTTTTAGGCCAACAAAGGATGGAGGGTGTTCCTAAAAATGGGACAGCATGTACAAAGGCACAGAGATATAGAGCACTGAGGTGTGTCTGAGGTCCGTGAATACGCACAGATGCCGAAGAGATTTGAAGGGGCGGAGAATTACTAGAAGCAAGGCTAGAGAGATAGGCAGAGCCAATGCACACATCAAAAACTAAGATGCTTGTTCTTTACCTGTACACAATGAGGAGTCATCAAAAGGTTTTACACTAGAGTATGAAGTTCAAATTTTCATTTCATAAAGATTGCTCTGACAATCTGGAGGATGGATCGGAGGGGGTGAGATTGGAGGCAGGGACCCAGATAAGGGGCAATTCCCATAGTAAAAATTGGAGATGACCAGGTCCGGGATGAAGGTGGCATCTGTGGCAACGAAGGCAAGGAAAGCAAAGGAGAAGCAGGAGGTGTCCGGATGTGAAATTCTGCAGGACTTGTTGCTGACTCAATGTAGAGAGTGAGAAGGAGTCTAGGATAATAGCTCAGTGAATGAGCCGGGAAAATGGTGTTGCTGTGAGGCAAGGAATAGGAGGAAAAGATAATGAATCCGGTTCATTAAACTTGAAGTGTCTGTAGGTCACCGAAGTGCAAACGTTTCGTGGGAAATTTGAAATCTGGCTTCAAAGCTCAAGAAAACACATGCATTGTAATAAAGATTTGGGAGTTGTCGCTATGTCAGGGGACATGGCTGAGGTTGCTATGGATTGGTAAGCGAGTGAGAAGGAAATAAATAACTGAAGCCTGGGGAACAGTGACATTTAAAAAAGCAAACAGAAAACATGGCCGAGATCAAATAGATCAGACCTCAGGGGAAGGGAAACAGAGGGAATTAGATTCATAGACACTGAGAAAAAAGAGTTTGAAGGAAGAAGGAAGAATGATAAATAGAGCTGGCTTATTGGGCGAAGTGATCTAGGGACTAAGAGTGACTGCTGAGGTTAGCAATGACTGCTCCTGGTCCCAAAGGGCCATGTCTCTTTCACTAACATGTGGTGGTGATGAGGTGCCTGGGAGCAAGGAGTGGGGGTGTTTGTAGAATACACTTTTGGTTTCAACTGCCACTTGAATCTCTTTAATTTATGAATTCAGTAAGGTTTTACCTTACCAAATTTTTTCCATATAAAAGTTTGCTCTTTATTCTAATGTCAGACAATTTAGTATAAAGAAAAATATCAAAGTTCATAAGAGCAGTTTTCTCTATTTCAGACTCAAGCCAGTTGGCTTTGGGAGAAAACAGTAATGTGGGGTGATTATCGTGTCACAGAAAGGGCCATGTGCTGCCTTTCGTAACACTCCTAGTGCCCATAAAAAGGCACGCCACTCGTGACCTTTGGAGTGGGTTCTTTCGAACATCTCTAGCCACATTTCCATTTTGCCACCCAGTATCTTGTTTTCCTTCTGTCTTGTAATAATTTTTTTCCTATTATATCTTATAACCTGAAGTCAATTAAAATTTTCCTCTATGCCGCAAACTGAAAGGTGTAATTTGAGAGAGCAGGACAGTTCAGTTGAGAGGAGGGTTGAAGATGCTCTTACTTCCTTTGGAAGATCTGGTGTGTGGGTCTCTCCATCTCAGCGGCCCTCTGACTTTGACATGACCTCTTCACCCAGAGGAAGGAGACAGGTCAAAGCTTTCTCGTCACTGACTGTGTCAGTGTTCTTACTAAGTGTGCTTTGGACTTGATACTGATAATAAGATTGTCCCAGGTTTTGTATATGAATGATTAGTGACAACTACAGTGGTTTCTTGTTTAAAAAATGAGTATTCTTCTGAAATCTTGTGGGTATTTTACAAAAAACCCCTGGGGAGGTGGCAGGTACAAAAGACCCTGCTCAGAATCTCAGTTCTGCTACTTCGTCTAAATTGGGACAACCCTTAAATCTCTTTGTACTTCAGTTTCCTTATTTTGTTAAATAGGAACAGCCACATTTCCTCTAGTGTATGTAGAAGCATTTGGCAAACTTGGAGAGTTGCCAAATTTACTTGATACCAGACACGTCTTCTGTTCTAAACAAACTGATTATGAATAATTTGTAAATAGGCCACCTGTTTAGCAGAGAGCCTGACAGAATAGTGCTTAACTAATATTCCTTATCCCTGTTGTTGTTATCCTTTGAATGGTCTCAGGGGGCTATAAACTATTTCTATATGGGACCAGAGACCAAATATTTAAGGCTTCCTGGGACAGAAGGTATCTGTTGCAATTATCCAGCTTTGCTATTTTAGCATCAAGACAGACATTGATACATAAACAAATACGTGTGGCTGTTTTCCAATGAAACTTTATTTACAAAACTATGTGAAAAGGCAAATGTGGCAGATGGGCTGTGGTTCGATGTTCCCAGGCCTAGTTTATTTTGGGCTATGTTTTCCTAAACTCAGGGTACCTTTGATTACTGCCCTTGGGAAGGTGGTTCTTATTTGCTTTTAGAGAACAAAGATCGAGAAGGGAGATATCGTCAATGTACAAACTGCTGCTCCCCGGACTTATTTTCTCAATCAGGGTGTTCTGGTTGCTTCATATGTGTCCACAAGGCCCAGGCTCCAGAGAACTGGAAGTGCTCACACTCTTATTTTCTGGAAGGACTCTGACAGAAGCTGCCAGTTGTATGTCTAATAGCCAGTCTCCTCTTTATAAACAGAACCTGGGGGACAGAAAAGTACCTAGCCTAAAATTAGGTTTCCCAGCTGTCTTAGTCTGTTAGGGCTGCTGTAACAAAATGCACAGACTGGGTAGTTTATAAACAACAATAATTTATTTCTCACAGTTCCAGAGCCTGGGAAGTCCCAGATGAAAGCACCAGCGTGGTTGGGTGAGGGCTCTCTTTATGGTACATAGAAAGCATCTTCTTGCCGTGTCCTTACGTGGGCACGGCAGCTCTTTGGAGCCTCTTTGATAAGGCACTAATCCCATTCACGAGAGCTCTGCACTCATAACCTAAGTACCCTCCAAAGGCCCATACCTCCAAATGTTATCATTTTTGAGAGTTAGGATTTCAAATATCCAGAACATAGCACCAGCCTTTTTTTGCAAAAGTGGCCAATGAGATTTAAGTGGAAGGCATGAGATAGGGTCTTTTGGGAACTATTTAAAAGAGGCTGACTCCATTGGGAAGTGTGTCCTTACCTTCACCCCTTTCTGTTTTCTGTTTGCTGAACTGTGGATGTAACAGCTGGAGCTGCTATGGTTACTTTGTAACTTTAGGCAAATTTGAGGAAATAAAATCGTGGTAAGTTAGAAAGTTAGTTGTTTCTTGGAACTTTGACAACTCAGTTAGTTGTTTCTTGCCTCCAGACTTCTTTTGCATAAGAGGGAAGTAAACCTCTATCATTTTCAGAGCCGACCTGTTTCTGTTATGAGTAGCTGGTGTGCCCTATCTGATACGTCAAACTACACTGATGTTGGGTTTCTATCCATTAACACTTCTTGTCTTTCTGGAATTAACAGTTAAAAGCATATGGGATGCAAATAATAGGCTAGGTTTCTAAGTGGCTCTAAAACAAACATTAAACAGACAGATGGCTCCAAAAGAAGCATTTTCAAGTGACCGTAAAATAGTTACTAAGTAAGTGCTTTTGGTGACTAATATTGCAAAAGGGCAAATGGTAGTTGGAACTGTGGCTTTACAGTCATCTAAAAGTGGAGGAATGTGTGCAGGTGGGGTTTGTCTTTGCAGTAGGTTTGAAATCACTGACGTGAGGCCTCATGGCACCTGAAAAAAAAATGGGATATTTTTTTCAAGTGCCATGAAAAAATATGGTTGCTTCATTCTAAGAGTATAGTCACTTAGTCACTGAAACCAGGAAGTTTGGGAGACAAATCTTTTCCTTTTTTTTTTTGGAAACAAATCCAGCCAAAGCTTTGCTTACCTTTGTGTATAGATTTTTTTTTTTTTAAACGCTGCCCCTTTAAGTCTTTCCACTCGGAATAGATTGCCAGTAATCACCTGGTAAAAACCCCTGGAGACTCTAGGCAGAGCAGAGGGGAAGAGGGAGGTGCAGAAGGAAGCAGCAAGGAGTGTGCCGTTCCCATGGGAAGCTCACTGTGACAAGGACCCCATGCCTCTGGGGCTCTGTTTTGTTAAATGGGAGCTTGTAGCAAATTGTGTTAGTTACATGGGTCTTTGAATATCGGGCTAAGCAGTTATTCTTACTTCCTTTCATAGGAAGTATGAAATGCTACATTGGCTGCTAAATGCTGATAAAATTCTATGGAGACAAGAGGTTATAATGGAGTTACTTTGCCTCTTCTCTCGGTTTTCAGGGGTAGCTGAACCTCTCTTCACACTGGATTGCTAGTTATCTTACCCAGGAAAAGGCCAATACCTAGGGTCAACCTAAACACTGCAGGTATAAGCTTTTGACAGTTGTAACAGGAATACTTTTAGCTGCAAGTTACAGAGGTACTGCAACAATGGATTAAGAAAATATGGGTTTATGTTTCTCACATGATACGAGTGCGGAGTGAAGCAGTTGGTTACACTGACTTAGCAACTCAGTGATGTTAGGGGTCTAAGTTAGTATCTCTGGTTCCCTTAGCCTTTCGCTCGTGATTGCAGAAAGGCTGCCACAGCTCCAGACCTTGCATTTTTTGTTCAAGGCAAGAGGAGGCAAAGAGATGGGAGAGCTCTGCCAGAGCCCTTAGCACTTTCAGTTGAGTCTCTTTGGCTGAAACTCGTTTCACGTGGCCACCCCACTGACAGTGGAATGTAGCAGAAAAAAGAGATTGGAGTGACTTTTGAATCAGCCAGTGTCTGGAAAATCAGCTGTAATCCAAATTTAACAAAGTTAAAACTACCCTAAGGAATATAAACTTCTGGAAGGAATCTTGGATGTCACATTCATTGCTATTGTGTGGCACACAGTAAGTATTCAATAAACCTGTGTTGAATTCAGTGCCAGGACTAGGGGGAGGCAAACGATTTAAGACTTGGGCAAGTAGAGGGTTGACATCTGGACAACCCTGAGACTGAGGGCCTCCTTAAGCATGATGCCTTAGGCACTGACCTAGCTCTAATCCCAACCCTGGTTGAATGAATAAAACAAAATTTCGTATGAAGTGAGTACTTTACAACAATGATGTTTATGAAATGTTCTTAAATTGGGCCATACCAGACACATTAAAATAAGAACTTAATTCGCATTCTGAGGATCAGCAGAAAGAATAAAAGACTGTACTTTAGAAGAGATGGACTCTGAATACTTGCGTTTTGACAATGGCTGAAACATGAATTTTAAACATCTTGAGAAAATGTATTTTAGTGCAGAGAAAATTTGGTAAGATGCCAGACTTCAGTGACATCTTATTTCCACAGTATATGTGTGTGGAAATGTAGATTAAATACTGTCATACTTTAAGTATTATGTGGAAATTGGCAACCCAGACAAAAACCAGATGTTTTAGATGTTTATATATTGCAGAAATAATTTTAAAAATAATTTTTGAGAAAAGAATAAGTGTTATGGAAGATAATCAGTACAATAGCTTTGAGTTTAGATTTCTGGGGGGGGGAAAACATCTGGCACGTCACTTTATTAAAACAAACAAACAAATAGCTCTAAGAGGAAGAGACTAAGTGAAATTAGAAGGCGTTTACACTGAGACTTGAAGTTTTGGAAACTCGCACAAGGACACTGAGGTGAGGGAGGGGTCACGTGTGGGACTTGTGAGCGTTCTGGCTTTGCTCTGCCCTGCCCTGTCCATCTTCCTCTTCAGTGACATCCTTCTGACACTGCAAAGCAATGTCTTCCTTGAAGCTTTTCCCCTCTTCATGTTGTTTCTGGGACTGTCTCTGCATTCCCAAAGCAATTTGTCAGCACCTTGGTGTAGTGGTGGAACACGGTGACTTACGCAGAACTAGATGTCAGTTCTGACTCGGCCACTGTCTCACGGCATATTCTCAGGCAAATGACCCAGGTTCTCGGAGTCCCTGCTTACTTCCTGTAATGAGGAGGCAATATTTCACGGAGCCTATCACATGAGATGATGTGCGGTTATGTGTAAAGCACTGAGCCTTAAGCTGGGCCCCTGGGGTGGTCACTATGGTTATTACTACCGCTTCTCTTCATGCCTTTTACCCCGTGTTATGTTACAGACTTTTCTCTAGCTTTTTCCTACAAGGCCTTACTCCAGCCACCTGAGGTTGACTTGGTATAGTCTACCTTTTATAGCTTAGATTCTCAAACTTAGGTGTACCATTTGGAACCACCTGGAAATATTAAAATGCAGATCCCCAGCACTCACACCGAGATGTTCATTTGCTGCGTTTGGGGGTGGAGCGTGGGTATCTTTATATTTTTCAGCAGCATCTCTGGTGGCCTCAGCACCCATCAGCGTCCAAGTCTCTCTTTATACCCCAGCTTCTCAACCTCAGTAGTACTGCCGTTTTGGATGGTAGAATTTTTTGTTCTGAAAAATCAGCACAGTCCCTCTTGTAGCTGGAGGTGCTAAAGGTCTGTTTAGTTAAACTGAGCTCAGATGGGTTTGATGAAGGAACTCTCACAATGTCAGCAACACTGATACATGCTTGTTATTATACCTTTTTGGGGTTCTCCAGTGTTCTATGGCAGAAGACATGTCGCTCGTCAAATGGTCTGAGTCTTTCATTTCAGACTCAGAGGAGGGACACCTAGCCCTTGCTTGGCTACTCTGAGTGGTGGTATCTAATACTTATCCCAGAGGGGCACTTTCTAAGGGAAAACTTCTTAAGAAACTCCAGGTTTTTGCCACATACCATGTATTGGTAATTCCTTCATTGAACAGACTAGAGTCAGTAGAGATGGCAAACGTTGCCTTTGGACATGGCCTGTTGTATGTTTCTCCCCATCTCTGGATTACACTTCAAGTATTAAAAAGTCCACTGAGTCCAAATCAAAATTCAGTCCTACACCCAGTTCCTAAGTACAGGGAGAAAGAGGAAAAACACCTCATGTATGCCATTCCCCTGGGGACGGGTCTCCATGCTCAGCGTCAAGTCTGAGCTAGCACAGACAGGCGTAGTTTTGACTTGGATGTGAACTAGACATAAGGCAGATACGTTTTCCACATCCTGGGGTTGAGTATAAAGCCCTACAAATTTAATCAATAGCCACCTGCTCTTTCCATTGTCATTCTCTTCTTTCTGTTAAAAGCAGAACGTTTTTAAAAATCACACGGAACTACTAGAGCAACTCCTGGTCCCCTGTTATTGAAATGGCTAATGTAATGGCACAGGTATTTAAATTACAGAAAAGCATAGAAATGTTCTTAAGGTAAAAATCATTTTATGGCCTGGCTGTGGGGAAAATGGGCTCCATGGCTGTAAGAGGCGAGAGAGGCAGGTGCCTTTATCACAGGCTGGGCTTATGTCATCTCCTTAATAAGACAGTTTCCTCATAGTACACGCTGTCCCTCAGCACGGGGGGCGGGGTGGGTGTGGGGGGACTCGCCCATCTCCTCTTTGTCCCCACAATGTCCTCAGTGCCTTCTTGTTAACCTAACCTGTCCTGCCCCCTCCGCTTTAACACAGGCTTTTACATGTCCTCTCCTCTCCAGTTCTTCTGATCTCACTACACCTGCTTCAGCTCCTCACGCGACCGTCCTATTCCTGGAAGAGGAAAACCCGAGTGTAGTGTCAGAGAAATCAAAATGGGGACGGTTCTTTAGAGGGTGGAGTGAGACATTTCCTTTGGATTTTGCATCCAAGAGGATGCGGAAGCGCTTGGTGCTTCCCCTTTACGGATGTCTGTGTGGGGCCTTCTTTGGGTTTAAGATCCACCGCTATGTCGTCCTAGGTTGTTTGCTGGAATGAGGAAGCGGGAGGAGGAGCGGGAGAGAAATGAGAATATGTAATTCAGCTTATTGCCACTAGAAGACAACAAAGATAACCCAATAAAGTGCAGCCTGGGGCTTCCCCAAAGATCCAGCTTAAGTCTGTCCCTGAGCTCAGCAAGAAGGCTCCCGGGAACCCTGCGGAGAATCATGAAGAGACAAACCTCCACGAATGATCAGTTTTCCGTATTCTGTCCCCACAATGATTTTTGAAATCCACGCAGACAGAGCGTGTTGGCAGTGGCAGGCAGCCGTGCACCAGGGGGACGGAGGAGCCTTCCCTGGGTCGGGTGTGAGGAGACCTGATGACCTCCGCCAAGTCTCCTTCGGTCTGGCTGCTGGCGCCGCCACTCGGCCTCTGCCGCCAAATCTCTGACCTCTGCATTTCATTGCTCTGTGGATGTCCCTTTCCACCAGCCACTGGGGATGCGGGTAGGGGGCAGTAGAGCTTTGGACGCCACCGCCGAGTCTTCCTTCTCTCTCAGACAGCACACTCACTTCGCTCCATCTCCGCTGTCCACACTGCCAGACCTCCTTCCAGGCAGCAGGCCCGCTCAGCTGATCGGCACCAGCATGGCCTCCCATGGCCTCCTGCGTAGCCTGTCCCGCCTTCCAGTCCCTTCTTCTCGCTGCGTGCAGAGGGCTCTTTTACAATGCAGACTGTCGCTCCCTCATTTCAACCCTCTGCAACCTCCTGTTGTTCTCGGCGCAGAACCCAAACTCCCTACCGCAGTGTCCCATCCCAGGCTCCTTGTGATCTGGTGCCTGCTTACCTGCCCAGTTTCATCTCCCTCCAAATTTCCTTTTTCCACGCCCCGCCCCCCGCCCTTCAGCTCCACAACTCTTTATTTCTCTGGGTCCAACACCCCGAATCCTACAATCATACTAAAATATTCTCATTTTTCTCATACAGTTTTCTCCTTCGCTTTGCCCTTAGCGCTTGGGAAATATACATTGACCTTCCTCCTTCCATCCCACTACCCCCGCCTGAGTAACCACTATCTTTCTTTAGGATTAAAGCTTAGACATCACCTCCTCTGAGCAGTCTTCAGAAAGCTCCACTCCAAGGCTGGGGTAACCGCCCTTTTCCGATTTTTTGCAGTTCAGTATTTGGGTTGCTCCACCCAACTGCCCAGGCTGTTAGTGCTGTCTGTCTTACTGCCTCTTTCCGGTACTCCTAGCACAGGGCTCGGCACTTATTAAGCCCTTTGTAGACACTTGTTGAAGGAATGGACCCGGCGCTGCTCGGCCTGGGGAGATGCACAGACGCGATGCTAACACAAGGTGGCGCTGTGGCCACGGGCATCAGGAGGGCAGCCTTTTCCAGTGCCTTGCATCCTCGGGGCTGGATGGGCTCTACTGTCACCACGCGTGCTCCTGGATGCTCAAAGAGGGTCTTTTGGAGTCAGGGACGCTTTGTGCAACGCTGTGATCTCGGCGACACATGTTTCGGGCAGACTGTTGCCCTGGTGCCTTCAGGCAAACTTCAGAAGTTCTGAGTATCATTCTTCTTCACCAAGACACTGCGGGACAGTGCCTTCTTCAAAAGCTCCGAGTTCTTTGCGGTGCTACTGAACTACCGGACATCAGTACTCAAATTTCACATTCCAAGCTACTCAAAGGCTTGCTTCTCAGAGCAGTTCTTCCGTTCCAACACTGGTGTCTTGAAAATAGCACGCAATAAACAGTAGCTATTTGTTGATGATCTGGGTCACTAAATGATTAAAAAGAAGAAAAACCTTATGATTTCACTCATGTGTGGAATAGAAAACAAAAACTAACAAAGAAACTCCCAAAACAAAAACAAACTCAAAGATACAGACAACGGAATGGTGGTTACCAGAGGGAAAGGGGGTGGGGGGAGGAGAAATGGGTCAAGGGGTCAAATATGTGGATGGAAGGAAACTAGACTTTGGGTGGTGAGCACACAATACAGTATACAGATGTCAAATTACAGTGTGGTGCACCTGAAAATTACATAATGTTATTAACCGATGTTACCTCAATAAGCTTATTTTTTAAAAAGGGTAGTTAATATGACATTTCAAGTAATCATGGAAGGTCAGCAGGAGAGAATATAAAATTTTTTCCAAATATAGCGAATTAGAATTCAGAGGTATTGCATTGTCACTGGGCAAGAATGGCTGCAGGAGGTAGAGTGAATAGGACGTTTTCTCGGGCTCTACCCGGCTCTCCTAGGACTTGGCACTATCAGATTGTGCCTTGAAGTTCTTTTGCGTTATTTTACAAAGGTGGTGGAGTTGAAAGAGCCCTGTTTGGAAGTCAGAAGCCCTGTGTTGGGTGTTGGCCAAGCTTTTGGGCAAGTTGCTTTACTAAAGCAAGCCTTAGTTCCCAAGTAGGCCAAAGGAGGAGGTGGCACTGGATGATGGTTCGGGGTGCTGCTCCCCTAACGGCATGTGAATTACTATGAGCCCCACTGACTGTGGGAACCTGGAAAAGTTGCTTGATTTCTCTGCACCTCATTTTTTATCCATGAAAGAGTCATAGTCATAACTAGCTTATAGGTATTCTTTTTTAATTGAGATAAAATTCATATAACATAAAATTAGCCACTTTAAAATGTATCACACATTTATAATGTTGTGCAACCACCACCTTTATTAAGTTTCAAAACGTTTTTCATTGCCCCCAAAAGAAACCCCACACCCACTGAGCGCTCACTCCCCATTGCTCCCTCCTCTAGGCCTGGGCAACAATCGATCTGTGTTCTGCTTCTATGAATTTGCTTACTCTGGATATTTCATATAAATGAATTCATACAATATGTGACATTTTGTGTCTGACATCTTTCACCTAGCATAATGTTTTTGAGGTTCATGCATTGTAGCATAAGTCAGTATGTCATTCTTTTTTATGGTTGAATAATATTCCACTGTATGGATATATCACATTCTGTTCATCCATTTATCCACGGATGGACATTTGGGTTGTTTTCACCTTTTGGCTATTATGAATCATGCTGCTGTGAACATAGGTGTACGTGTATTTGTTTGAGTCCCGTTTTCAATTTAGCTCTTAGGGTTTTTGTGAGGACTACATACATGCTTACTACAGGTGGGAAAACAATAAATGTTAACAATTGAGGTTTTACTATTATTCCGAAGATGTGCAAAAGGCCCTACAAGGTCTCTTTCCTTGGGGAGAAATGGGAGCCAGATCTCACTTTTGCAGCTGTAGGATTTTAGTCTATGTCTCTCTCCATTCCCCACCTGCTACCATGGCTGGTGTGGAGAACCAGCGCCAGGTAGAAAATGCAGGGGAGAAGAAGTAGGGAAAATGAGGACATGAGGACCGGCAAGTGAGTGGCTGGGAACAACCATTGGGCCAGTAGCACTGAGCAAGGGGGATAGGCCCGAAAAACAATGGGGTCTAGGAAGGAGCAGACCCGGAGGTAGATTTGGAGAATGAGGAAAGCATGACGGGAGAGGAGGGCTCAGGCTGGTGCCATTGGCAGAATATGAGCAAGGCCAGAAAGTGCCTCAGACAAAGACAAGTAAGGCAGCAGGAGAGGCTAGACTAGTGAATTAGTGTATGTGAACGTGGGATTCTGGGTGTGGCTGAGGGATTCTGTGACGGTGGCGTTAGGCCTGGAAGCTGGGGACAAACTTTGGAAATTGTCAGCTTGAAATCATGTGACAAAATGGTAACAGGTAAACACAGGCTTTAGAAAAGTTAATGCTGCCAGGAAGGCAGCCGACTCGGGCCACGGTGCCCTTGTTGGACGAGAGTTTGGATCACGCTCTTCGTACACGCCTGCGGGGAGAAGCAGGTGTCGAAGGGTGGCGTGTGCGGCCGTCTGGAATCCCGGGGAACCTCTGTTTTTGGTGTTAGAAGGAGCAAGGAAGCCTCCAGATGAACTTTAGGCAGAGCAATTTCTTCCTAATGTGTAGTAAAACAGCTGGAACCTGAGAGGCCTGCTCCTCGTGTCCAATAGAACTGGGAGTAATTACTACTGTCTTCAACCGTATGATGGGAATCAGAAAAAAAAGGGCCGAGAAGGTGGAAACCCGTCACTTGGCTCTTGAGAGTTGCTGTAGGAAATGCAGCAGTTAAACATGTGCATCCCTCAATGATCTATTCTGGTCTGTTTTCTCTCCAAGATTCCCTCTCTAATGTTAAATAATGGGAACTTTATGGGGAGCCTTAAGGGGCACAAATTAGAATCCTATTCCACTGTGGCCTCAGGGGAAGTGTTAGCTTGTGGCCGGCAGGGGGTGCCCTTGAGTCAAGGGAGGATCCGTTCCAGCATTTTTCTGCACCTCGAAAGATATTCTGTGTATATCCATCAAGCTCTCCTGCTCTTTCATTCACAACTCGCTGTAAAGTGTAATATCTAGAATTCCCTACTTACTGGGTCAGTGGGCTCATATGAGGATTAATGGTTTTTGGAGCAGGGAAGGGAACTCAAAAATCGTCTACTCCGATCCTTCCATTTTACAGAGGAGGAAGAATGGAGGGCCTGGATTCCATCGGTCGGAAGCCACCGGGAACAAGTTGATGAGTCAGGACTAGAACCCGGGTCGTCAGGCTCCCCGCACGGCGGGCTTCCACTGTTGTGTGGATTCTCAGAGGTCAGGCTCAGCTGCAGGAGTCTGTACGTCGCTCACAGACTTCCCTAGAGATGGAAGTCCTATTTCCTATTTCCGAATATTTAAAACGCACAAGCCAAACTGTAGAAAAAAAGATAAATCTGTTTCTCAGGAGAGAGAGAGAGAGAGTGTGTCTATTTACCCTTTTCCTGTTTGAGACCTAGCTTGGTGTTAAATGGATACTAATCCGTTAGTCAAGGAAAACATACTGATTACTGGTAGGAACCACTAAGGCCCAAGCGCTGAGAATCTCAGTGAAGACAGAAGCAACAGAATATTAATGGTTGGACCAAAGAGGAGAATATTAAATGTGGAGTCAAAGGAAATATGGAGAATTCTAAATAAAAACATAAAGATTTTTTTATATAAGGTTGGCTCAAAAAGAATTTAGAGTTTTTTATTTATTTATTTTTTTATGGTGGTAGGAAGATGAAAACGTATTGGGGAATGGCTGTATATTTAAAACTATTGTCCAGGCTGGAGCACTCAGATATTCCCAGGACGAGATAAGCAGGAAATAAATATGCCAGACAGAGACACAGGTAGTAGAGCTGAAAATGGGAAATTCTGGGAGGTCTGAGATGGTTCTCAGGAAGAGAATGAAAGGGCGTGCCGTCAGTTTCCATCTCAGCGAGGCTGCTGTCACCCCGCCCAGCCAGAGGCAGGTGAAGAAGCCTGAGCTCTGCTAATGTGTCATGGGGTTCCCTCTCAGATGGCAGGGACAGCACGACACGACCGAGAGATGGCGATCCAGGCCAACAAAAAGCTCACTACAGCCACTGACCCCATCGAAAGACTCCGGCTGCAATGCCTGGCCAGAGGCTCCGCAGGCATCAAAGGACTTGGCAGGTAGGACCCGGGCTGTGGGTGGCAGCACAAGGGCAAGACACAGCTAGGTGAGGCTAAACTAGTGTGACCTTGAGCAAGTCACTTCCTCCTGGGTTCTCGGTTTCTTAATTGTAAATGCCGAGTTTGGAAGAATTGATCTCTGAGGTGCCTTGTGACAGTTTTTCTTTCTTAGTCCCAGATTCAGCAATGAAGTACAGCTACTAGGACAATTGAGGTGAAGGGACAAGTTGCCCCAGGACTAGAGACACCTAGCAGGACAAGTAGAGACACACTCCCTGAAGCTGTGGCAATGGGTGCTTGGAAGGAGGAAAGAAAAGCGATTTAGACAGGATTGCAGAATTTGGATTTTCGCCCTCAGGTAGTCATGTCTTATTACTTCCAGAAGCATGGGAATTGCCTGTCAGGTAATGAACCATTCACCACAGTGGGGTTCCCCAGCTCTGCACATACTGTTCTCTGGCCCCCCGATACTGCGAGCAGTCTTCAGGATGGAGAGACCCGAGGGGGAAGAGGTTGGCAGCCTCCCCGATCTAGTGCCTGCCCCGGGCCAGACACTGTGCACGTCTTGGGGGATTTGTGGATGAGCAAGGCTTTCCCAGGGCTCATGGAGGGTTACACTGGGAGACTGAGTCACAAAAACAGGAATCTTCGTGAAATGAGAAGTTCTGTGTTAGAGAAGTACAGTGTGTCACAGCAGGGATCCTCGTTTCGGAATCTGGAAGGACTCATTTCCAGCAAGGTAATGAGCTTTGGGAATGTCTCTTTCAACAGTCCCAGATTCTCAGACTAAGCCCAGCTCTGTCCGAAGCCCAGGCTATGGATGGGCATATGGACTCTGGTGGGCACCCTGTCACAGGCCGGTGGGAAGACCAGCCCACTTCCTTTCAATATTATCTCACTCCAACCTCCACCTCTTTTATTCTGGGTCCACATCATTGTCCATGGTGCAGAATCCTCAGGACCACTGCCCTCTCTTTCACTCCTGGACCGTTCAGTTGGATCTTTCCTGCTACCTACCCCACCTGAACCAGTCTATTATGAGCAGACCCCACCTCATCCTTGGCCTTTTGCGGGAATGTGCCCTCTACCTCCTCTGCTTTCCTAGTCTTGCCCTTTCCTAAATCTCTTCTCAACTCAAGTGGAGGTCATTTCCCCTTTTTTCTCATGATTACACTGTGGTTAGGGTTTTTGGGGACAACAGAAGTAAAGTGCCATTTTTATTACCTCATATCAAGGATGCGTACTGTCCACATGGTTTATCGTTATTGATGTTGACATTGATCACCTGGCTGGGACAGTGTTTGTCTGGCTTCTCTAATGTAAAGTTACTTTTCCTCATTCCCTTCCATATTGTATTTTTGGACAGGAAGTGTTTATGCAGAGCCACTAAAACTTAGAAAGTAGGGAGTATTTTTTCCTTCCTTGAGGGCAGAGTAAGAAGATAATTTATTTGGAATTTTTCTGCAAGAGAAATTTCTCTTTTCCCACATTTATTTATTGTCATTTACTTAAAACAATATGGGCTCATGGATATTTATTTTATACTCTGCGTTATAACTGAACACTATTTTATTGTTCAAATTGTTCCAGTTTTGGCCTTAGGAGCTCTTTCATTTGGCTCCTGTGTTTATTGATATATCCTCATCAATGCAAGTTTTTGTTTTGTTTTTTGAGCACTTTCTTACTTTCTGGCATAAGATACTCCAAGCTATCTTATGTATTTTCCGATCCAATCTTAGAATTGGCCATTTCTCCAAGAAGTCTAGTTCTTTTTATTGGAGAATAGTATTAGAAACCAAGATCTAGGCTCTAGATGCGCTTGTTATTACTGGGGTGTTACTTCTAGGTCCTCTTAGCTGACAGAACAAGGAAATATATGTGTGTATACTAACCTGTATATATATACACATATCTTCACATGTGTTTTACGTAATCACTTGTGTTTATATTAAGCTAAATTTGAGTCCATACTGATGTCTCCAGCTCTGATCCATTACCACATGGATTAGATCACTCTAGCCTCTTTCCCTAGCTTCTCTGTTAAGTCCCATTCCAACCATGAGAAACCTGGCTTCCACCATCTGCCATCCATTTACTCAATGGTTTAATTCTAGTAGACCTGAAGAGCAATACCAGAATTGTTAACTCACCTTCATGGGACACATCTAGAATGCAGTACTTACGTGCAGTTTTTTTAGGCTTTGCCGACTTTATTCATTTCTAAAGTTACTCAGGTCAGCACCTTCACAGCCCCTCCTTCAGTTAGATGGTTTAAAACTTCTGTGGTACAGTTAAATTCTCTTGTTACAGTCTGCGTTCCTTCTTGGGATTCCCCTGACTTTATATATATATATATATTAATTGTATACATCCATGTTTACTCTTTGTACTGTAAATTCTGATGGGCTTTAGCAAATGCATAATGTCATATATTTGCCACTGTAGTGTCCTGTGGAATGGTGTCACTTCCCTAGAAATCCCCCAGGCTTCAACTCTTCTCTTTCCCTTCTCCCCTCATCTTTTTACTGTCTTTATAGCTTTGCCTCTTCAGAATGTTACATAATTGGTACCATACAATACTTTTTTTCCCCCCAAAGATTTCTTTCTTTCTTTCTTTCTTTCTTTCTTTCTTTCTTTCTTTCTTTCTTTCTTTCTTTCTTTCTTTCTTTCTTTCTTTCTTTCTTTCTCTTTCCTTCCTTCCTTCCTTCCTTCCTTCCTTCCTTCCTTCCTTCCTTCCTTCCTTCTCTCTCTCTCTCTCTCTCTCTCTCTCTCTCTCTCTCTCAATGAGAGACTGGGAAAAAGCTCTCTAACTCGGAGAGGAGGATTCAGAAAAGAATCTAAGACCTATGTATTTTACTTTGAAAACCTGTGAGAGTGGTTTTCTTTTTAAATCTTTATATTTAACCTTGTTCTTTGTGGTTTTTTCTTCTTTGTCCGTGTGTATGTATATTTTCTTCAGAGTGTTTCGAATCATGGATGATAATAATAACCGAACTCTTGATTTCAAAGAATTTGTGAAAGGGTTAAATGATTATGCTGTGATCATGGAAAAGGAGGAGGCAGAAGAGCTTTTCCGGAGGTTCGATAAAGATGGAAATGGAACAATAGACTTCAATGAATTTCTTCTCACATTAAGAGTAAGTGGCCCCATGAATCAGTGTGTCTGTTGAGTTTGGCTTTCACGTGGTTTGCGTTGGCTATCTTGAGGTTTTGTTTTCAGAAGTTGTTAGTACACTGTGGAGATGATGGGCAGGAGATACAGAACAGATTTGGGGACTTTTGGAGCAGTCATAATGCATATCACTTAATGGTACAAAACCAATTGCATATCATTGAGAGGAATAAGGCATTTTAACATGTATGGCACAAAATACCTCGTTTTCTTACATATACCTGTGTGTGTGTGTTTTCTATTTATCTAGCCTCCGATGTCCAGAGCTAGAAAAGAGGTAATTATGCAAGCTTTCAGAAAGTTAGACAAGACTGGAGATGGGGTTATAACAATTGAAGACCTTCGTGAAGTGTACAATGCAAAACACCATCCGAAGTACCAAAATGGAGAGTGGACTGAGGAACAAGTGTTCAGGAAATTTCTGGATAACTTTGATTCACCCTATGACAAAGATGGATTGGTAAGTAAAAGAGCTTAATCTAGGTGGAATTTCTCCTATCCACTTTCTAATTGTAAATGGAAACAAATCCAGAGCCTTAAACACACACACACACACACACACACACACACACACACACACACACACACACTAGTAGGGGATCCACATAATGCTAAATATCCATCATCTGGAGAATATGGTATTTTGATTAATCATTTCATTTCATGGTTACCATATTTATCATACACAGCTAGCCACTTTCCAATGAACTGGACTATAATAAAACACATTTAACTTCAAAATGAGCTCATAATTCACTTTTTTTGGAACATGAGTCATAAGGCATTTGAAGACGCTGCTGTGCCTTTTGCATACATTCTTATAAGCATCATTTGTCATCACACTTTACTTGGTGGAAATGCCATTTAAGGGAACTTTCAGTGGAAGGAATGCCAGATAACAGAATTTACTCTGATTTATTTTTTAGTAGGCTTTGAAATTAACCTCCATTTCTAAACTGCAGTAAACTTAAAAACAAAAGCAACCATTCCATCCCCATTGACTGTTATCCTTAAATTACAAATGCATAAAAGGACCATTGAAGTCAGAACCGGTTCTGCTCTGAGGTGTCCTGAAGGCTGCAGAGATGGGGGAAGGAAGTTCTCTCCTGGGCTGAGAGTCAACAGCAGCAGAACCCTGGGGCGGTTCCCCCTCAGCCCTGTGCCACACAGAAAGGATTAGTGGGATAGTGGGCGGGAAGGAGAAACGGTGCTGACAGGAAGGGGAAACAAGCCTTCTTTTTCTGGAGAGAATTTCCCCTAACTTTTTCCACGGAACTTCGTGGTGCGTCCTATTAGCAAGGGGAAGGAAGCATGCTCTTTGTACTTTCCTTTTGCTGACGTTTTCCTGCTAGGGACAGAGAAATGCCCTCCATTGTAGACTGAAAGGATTGTAGAGGTAGATTTAAAAAAAAGGTGGGAGGCAGATTCCGTAGGGCAGCCAACTTAGGGACAGAAGTAACAGAACTGTTTTCTTCCAACATCGCGGGACTTTGATCTGTGAGATGGCAGTGGAAAAATAGTCAACGGCCATTTCCTCAAATTAGACCAGCTCTACATGGGATCCCAGGGTGTCTTTGCCTCTTTTCTGCAGGTGGTTCCTTCTTATTGTCAGGAGAAACCTCAGCTGCCTTTTGCTTTAACTCAAGTCAATGTAGTGAGTTGTGATTCAGCTGATTTAAAGTTCCCACCCCCGTCCCTTCTGACATTTATCTTAACATGCCATACTCAGCTCTCGAGTACTCATAAAGGTCATTGGAGTTTTTAGCAGTTACAGCATTTAATGTCACCTGACTATCACTGACCCTGTATTGATACCCAGCTCTGTTCAGGATCATCATTTGGAGTTTGTATTCCTAATGTAGATTGCTGGCTGCACCACAGAACTGTGAAATCTGATTTTGTGAAGATGTGTGTATGTGGAGCTCAAGAATGTACAGTTTTAATAAGTGCCCCAGATAACTCTTATTCACATTTGTATTTGAGGTCCCTGCCTCTAAAAGATTCAGAAGTGCCTGTTTACACTATTAAACATGATATGCAAATTAGCCTTATTTAGCATGATTATGGATCTGGGCAATGTTTATTGTACACTTATTATCTACTAGGCATTGTGATAAGGGCTTTACAGGGCTATCTCATTTAATAGACACAATGAAAGTGTTTCTGAAAAGTGATGTGTGATTCAGACTTTTATTCATTGAATCATACTTTAAATGCACAGGAACTTTATAAAGAGAACAATTAGCCCCCAATTTACCTTTTTCAACCTGAGTTGTTTTATACATTAAGATTTCTTAGGGTGACGTATAGCTACTTTTGAAGCCAGTGTACTCACTTATGTTTAGAAAATATAGTCAATGTCCAAATAAGACTGAACTTATACAAGAAAGTTAATATACTCCCTAGCCAAAGAGGATGTTCGAATTTGTGAGGTTTTTAAGAGTTTAGGCTAAACTCTCGAGTAGTCATGAAGGTTACTGGGGTTTGCACAGATCCTGTGTGAATATCCCACACTCTGCTCTCAGAGCAGCCTGTACAGAGGCCACTGGATGGAGCAGTGAAAGAAACCAAAGAACGTGTGAGCAGACCTTCCTCACCCGATTCTGTGCCCACACCCCGCCCTGACTGGGTCAGACTTTCACTTCTTCTTTTTTTTTTTTAATAGCTAGGTTTTGAAGTTTTCCTGTGTACACGTTATTTATAATTATACATACTTTAAAAAAATCTCTTAGAACTAGATTAGCCTTTGAGGTAATATGACTCTTAATTGCCTCACCTATCTCATGCAGAAATTAACAATTAAAAATTCTTTAAGTATATTCCTGGGCATATGTGAATAGTCCAAACTTATTTTATGGTTTTTCTAATCTGGCTGGAGCTAAGAAAAAGGATTGCTATTCTGTATCATAACTGAGATATTTCTATTGCCCCCATCTAGAACCTTCTCCCGTATATCATATGTACTCTGTCAATTAAGAGTAGAATAGTCAAGAGGCCCACCAAAAGTAGGAGTGTCCATTCTCTCAATTTTCTAAATGTCAAACAAAATCATTAAGTAATAATTACTATTATTACTGAAAAGTAATTTACTATGATGAAGGCATACCTATTCGGGAAATCACAGAGTTTGTGATTCAGGCCATTCCCAACGTAAGTGGAGTCTTGGGGAACAAGCAGATACTTCTCTGAGAATAACAGACGGCCTTTCCTTGAAATGACCAAACATATTAGCTCTCACTTCCAGTTTCATGTAGTCCGACTTCCAGATGGGGTTTAATGCTCTATAAATGAGGGATACAAAAGACAGAAATAAAGAAATTCAAGACAAGAAGGCATGAATGGTATTCAAATATTAATAAAAGCTATGTACATATATTACTTATTTCTACTTTCAGACCACTGGTAAGCACAGCTCAACTATTAATCCAGTCAATGCCTTTCTTCCTACTGCTTTTTATTATTTTTTTTGGGGGGGGAGGGTAGATATAAGGGGAGAACTATGGATCCTGTAACTTTTTCCTCTGCTCACTTATAATTTCAGTAAAAAAGATAAGTGTTTGATCAGCACACATGATTCACGGGAGAAATAGGTAGGTCTCGAAGAGAGAGGAGTTTGATGATATGGACTAGAAAGGGGTTTTGAATTATTTATGGATTTTACTTTTCGTGATTTTTTAACTCTCTCATGACACTTAAAATTGAGGGCTAACTAAAGAACAATACATTTCCAGAATAGCCGGAATTATTGTATCTGTGTCTCCCTATATAAGCAGGGCTGTCCATTTTGCTAAATTGATTGGCAGTAGAGAGCAAACAGGACAGTTCTCTCTCTGAATCAGCTATTCATGTCAGGCAATATGGTTGAAGAGGAGTGTATGTATTGACTACAGCTATTAAAAAATAAGACTGATAAATTTTTTTCTTTTTACTAAAAGGAATATAAAATCCTAGCATAGTTAAAAAACATTCGTTGATATTCCAAAGAGACAGTTAAAGGCACAGGATGGAGAGAGAACCCAGGGTGAGGGGAGCGAGGCAAGAAGCAGGGGCCACCTTTCTTTTATCTGTTCTGAGCTCTAAATAAGTAATTTGTATCTTAAAAAAGCATGAAGATGTGGAGTTCTTAACTGAAAAATCTGTTTCTTTACTCACAGGACAGAACTCCGTTTTTTGAAATGTGAAACATTCCTGGCCCCGAAACAAGGACATGAGACGCTGTTTCTGATATGTCACAAAAAGACAGTATTAATTGCAGTTAAAAAACTCTCGTTTCTGATTCTGAGTTTCAGACTTGCTTACCTGTACAGGTGGGCTTCTGCTTTTACAGAAAGAGAGAACCTGCATCTCACTTTCCATTTAGGTTGGTTTGGAAATTTTCAACTTCAGTTTTTTTCTTGTTTTAGATTTATTTCTCAGCTGTCATCACTAAAAAGCCCCTTGATTAAAATTTTTGTTACACTTACAGGTACTGGAGATGGGCCTCTCCTGAAATGGTGAGAAGCAAAATTTCATTTCTGTTTCTAACTTTTCCACTGCAGGTGACCCCTGAAGAGTTTATGAACTACTATGCAGGGGTGAGCGCGTCCATTGACACGGATGTGTATTTCATCATCATGATGAGAACTGCTTGGAAGCTCTAAATGTATGAACTGGGGACCAGGGCTTTGGGTACAGCCACATGGCTCCAAATGATTAAGCATTGGCTCGAAGCCAGGATAATATTTGATTTGATGTTAATCCCAGTGTTTCTTTTGTGTCAATACACAGAGCATTTTCTAGGGCAGAAATAAAGACACTAAGTTGTTAACTATGACTTCTCTAAGGCTGTTTGCTTAGCTCTAAAATAGAAATTAATTAAAATAAGATCTTTAAAGCAACTAGAGGCAGGTGGATATATACAAGTGTAGAATAAACATTAGATGTCTTCCTTGGCCATTAACAAAAATTTGAATATTTTAATTATAATCCCCCACCCATGCACCCAGTCTTTCTTCACCTCATTTTAGATGGTACATTTCTAGGTGGGAGAATTCATTTGTTTTTATGACTGATTGTAACTCTAAGTGCTTCTTTCTCAATCTGGGAACCATAGAAGATCATGTGTTGGCCTCAATTTCTATCATTGAATCTTGAGTTTTTTTGCCTATGGTTTAGGGAGGCCTTGGTTTGCAAATAGATTTAAAATGACATTTTGGGGTCATTTGAAAAGCTAGTGTGAGACTGGAGGCCATTTGTTGAGCAGGAGAGCCAGTTCAAAGTGTTTCTGTGGTTGAAATTTGAGGCTGGGCTGTGCTCTCTGATTTTATGGGGGACATCTTGCTTTGCGAGTGGGCAGACCGTATCAACAAGCTTTTGCCTGGTGAAATGTTCATCTCTTCCCTCTCTGCCATTGGCCAATAAAGTTGAAGTTCCCACCAGCACAAGGAGGTTGGTGTGCTATAGCCTAGGATCACAGACATGCTCCAAAGCAGACCGTCTACCTGGACACTTTATGACTCCAAGTGTTCTAGCTTTAAGCCTTGGTTTCATATTGTCAATGTGCGAGAATCTCCCCAGGAAAGTCTTCTAAGCAAAGGCAGCCCCAGCTGCTGGAAAACAGATGTTGGTACTACAGCTCTCACTCTGTGTATTCTATGTCTAGGCCAGAGATAAACACGTAGTGACTAACCACTCCTCTGGCTATGGTGTTGGAGGTAATGGATTCTTTGCCTTTTTTCTCAGGGATAGTCCTCCTTCTTGTCACCTTTGTCCCTGACTGCACTCATTCTATGGTTTGGGGACTTGGGTTGGGGTAATGGTCTCCTTTAAGATCGTACATGTTTAATTGATTCTGAACACACTTGCCATGCTTTGTATCAATTAATTTGTTTACTTTTTATTTTGCAGACTTAGAAGTTGAGATCAGGATATACATTGACTTAAATATTATGAAAACGGGTGTTTCCAGATGAGAATTACAGCAATCATTAAAGTGGACACCTTGCTTTGTTTGTTTTTGAGCAGCTAAACTCTCACCCTAGTGATAGGCTAGAAAAAGGACTTTTTTTCTTGGAGACAGGGGCCTCCCCAAAGAAGCTAGCTTTTTTTGGAAATTAATTATACAGTCTGGTTTTCCATTGAATTTGTTATCTAGGCTCCTATTGAGGTAGGCAGGCCAAAATATGTCAAAGGTTATGAAAAAATATGAAGAAATAATGTAGAAAACCAGAAGAAATTATGAAGAAATATATAGAAGAAATATCCATATTTTCTGCAGCCTGCACCTTGCAGATTGTAGCTAGGAGAGGTCCCCAGTTTTCTGGGCACGGTGGGTTTCAGGCCTACTGCTCTAGATAGATTTGTGTCTTTGATTCTGGGTATGACTCATACCTCTGCTTAACTGGGGCCGTAAAGGGAGCATGTAATTCTGCACAAGGACGAGGTAGCAGCTATCGGCTTCGTCTTCCCCAGTTGTACTTTGCTTCCTGTCTAATTGGGGCACAAGGCACAATCAGATGTCAGATAACCCATGCCTCACACTGTGTTTGGTCACATTCAGTCACCTCCCTTCTAGCAGATTCGGTTCTGGGCCCACGAGCAAGGTTTTCACCAAGGCCTTCTTGCCCTCCGTAAACAAAGATCTAACAACCTGGTGGCCAAGGATCATGTCATTGCTGTTCCTAGTCTTACCTGTGACTTCTGGCCTACTCAGGATTCACTCATTACTAAACTCTACTTCTAGCAGCAGTGGAAAGAGTAGAGAAAGTCCTTTAAAAAATCAATTGATAATACTTTTCTGGATATATGTTTTTGTTTATTTAATTTACACACAATTTAAACATTATCCATTTGCAATTTAAAAAGCAAACACTTGGGTCAAGAGAAAAAACACAATAAAAAGTCTCTAAAACAGCTCTTGGGAGCACCTTACCCATTGCTCCTGGACTCAGAAAGGAAGTAAGCAAATAAGCCAAAGAAAAGAAGATAAATTAGCAGCTTTTTATGAAAAAGGAACAATGTACGTAAAAATTCTGAGAAGCAGGTTTGGTCAGAACAAGCTACCAATGTCACCACTTAATCTGAGTTCTAATTCCCCCAAAGGCAAATCTGGGCAGGAATGGAGGGGCCTCTCATTCAGCCTCTGGTTCACATCTGCCTGAATTCCATTTATAATGCAAATGAGAAATGCAAGACCTGTTGAGTTAAATTGTAGATTGAGGCAGAATTCTTTCAGCCAGCCTGCAGACCTGATTTTCACAGGTATTACACCTTGATGGGATTTCTTTCCAGACACAGATGGAGGTATGGAGGAAGGTGTCTGGCTCTTTCTGGTTTGGGGCAGGTATAGAGTCTCCTTTCACACCCCAGTAGCAGCTTAGAAGGCAGAGATGGGCCCCCTCCAAGTAGGCTTTAGGTTGACTTTGCACACATCATGGTTTTAGGTTGAAGATAACATCCCATCAATAATTATTTACTGAGCCACTGCAATGTACCAGGTTCTGTTCTAGGACATGGGGGCAGAACAATGAGCCAGAATAAATGCAAACAGAACCACTTGGTTTCATAGCAAACAGACCACAGTAGTTGAGCGATCAGAGAGTAGGGAAAGTACGGGTACTGAGATTCCCCTCTCAGAGTTTCATCCAGCTTCTGGAGCCAAGACAGTGAGGGTCCTTCGTATGGCAGTGTTGGGGACCTATGTAACACATTTGTTGAATGTAGACAATCTATCAAGACAACTCAAGGAAAGTCTCCCTGTATTCTTGGAGGTAGATAACTGGCTCTTCACTTCTCTTGGACAACTTCATTGGGCCACGAGAGTACACGTAGGCAACTATTCAACCCTCATCTGGCTAGGGGTGCAGTCTGTTCTGCTAATGTTTAATCAGGTAGAGAGATTAAATTAACCAAATGGATTCTTGGATGTTGTGTGGGTGCCCTCTGCTCCTCATTTATGAAATTTTATTTAACACCCTCTGAGTAGTATATCTTTTTGGAATTATGCTTATCTCTTTTGGGCATAGAATGAAAACCTCACAACTTCCAGTTTTTGAGATTAGTCAACAAACACAGATATTACAGGCTGTTCCTTTAAATTAAGACCTTGTTGAAAGAAGCAGCAACATTTTAAATATTAGAAATGTTTATGATTCTAGGAAAGACAAATGTGCCAAAAAGTCTGATGGATTGTCATATAATGTTATTTATATTTAATTGATCCTTTTCTAAGCATGGTTTTACTTCTCCAAGTTGCTTATGTGAAAACTACATAAGCTTGATTTTTATTGTAATAAAAAATACCCACTAAGTGAATCTCCTAAAATTATGTGTTCTAAAACAGAAGATAGGTGAAATCTGTTGAAAGAAACCTACAGAAATGATTGATAGGGGTTCTGAGAAGCTGCTGTGTGAGAAGCTTTCTTCTGCCATCTCAGCCGGTGTGGTGAGAGGTTGTGGTAAAACAGCTCTTCCTCTCTGAGAATAGCACAGCCTTCTTATTTCATTGTCACACCTGCTTTGCCAAAGCCAGTATCATCCCTCAGCAAAACAGAGTGGAAGGTGCCCTTCAGGAGTGAAATCCACTGAAAATAGAAGCAACCAACCAGCAGCTGAGGTTTTGATAACGGACCTTGCAACTACCAGAAAGGTATATTGCATCAGGGGGAAAAAAAAATCTCAACACGTAATGGTCTGTTTTCTATGGTTCTCAGTTCTTCTACCTATTCTTCATAAATGGAATTTATTTATTCATTTTTTCTCTGGAGTGCTAAACAAATCCTAACAGCCACTGAACACTGCTGGTGCAATTTCTGTTTCACCAAAGTTCTTGTGAGCATCATGGATTTCCAGCTGTCACTCTGGCTCCCAACCCTGGCACCGTGTCAGGCAGCTCAAATTGCAAAGGGCCACACCCAGATGTACACTACACCACCCATATAACTATCATTCATCTCCAATATCCTTCTGCTCTAGACCCCCTAGTAAATTTATGAGGAACTCAGAGGTTGATGCCGAAAATTTGAAGCAAGATCTGAGTATGTAGTTTGTAACCGGACATCAAAGACTTGAACAAATTTTTTTTTTTTTTTTTTTTTTTTAACTGACCTTAACACTTGGCACTCTGAGACTTGTATTGATTCTGGGAACATCTTGATCTTAAACTTGAAAGGCTTGAGTTGCTGGTCTCCTAGGAATGCTCAGGCCACCTGTGGAACTGGTGATAATCAGTGTTCCGAGAGAGACTTAGAACAGAATGCGGACATGCAATTGAGAAAAAATGACAGGTGACAGAGTGGCTTACTTCTTCCAGGGATATGGTGATCCTCAGAATATTTCCACCTTGATGGGATAAAGTGTTGTACAAATGCAGGCTATTGTCAAGTGTCAGGCATTACCTTAGGAAACCTAGATTTTTCCTTTAGTTTCCAAGGAAACTGGAAAATAAAATGCCTTTCACAAGTTTCATACTTAGTCATGCTTGAAATCTCATTTGGCAACATCATTCAATATCCATTTATCTATCTCTGAAGCTACAAAGTGAATCTAGTAAATTACCATTAATTCAGGCTCCACTAATTGAGTTCGTTTAGGTAGAGTTTGATTGAAAATTTACTTTTGTTTCATCTGTATTAAAAAAAAAAGTGTCATTAAGCATGTCAGTAATTTAAAGATTATAAGGGCTGTGCCAACTATCTTCATATAAGTTGTACAGATACTTGGAGACATCTATTTTCATATAAATGTAATTAGTATGCTAGTCATACAAAGTTCCCCTATACCTTTTATTTTTATTTTTTCCCCCATTTTTAAAAATTAAGTTTATTGGAGTAACATTGGTTAATACAATTATATAATTTTCAGGTGTACATTATCATTTGACATCTGTATATTCTATTGTGTTTACCACCCAAAGTCCAGTTTCCTTCAGCTATCATATATTTGATCCCCTTTACCCACCTCCTAAACCCTATATTTGACCCCTTTTACCTTGTCTACCTCCCCCCTCCTCCCCCACCCCACTAGTAACCACTAGTCTATAGTCTTCTGGTAACCACTAGTCTATAGTCCGTGTCCATGAGTCTCTGCTTGTTTGTCCTGCTCATTTGTTACTTTTAGGTTTATATCTCACATATAAATGATATCATGTGATTTTCAACCTTTTCTATCTGACTTATTTCGCTTAGCATGATTATCTCGAGGTCCATTCATGTCGCAAATGGTAGTATTTCATCTCTTCTTATAGCTGAGTAATATTCCATTATATATATGTACCACGGCTTCTTTAGCCAATCATCTATCGTAGGACACTTCAGTAGCCTCTATGTCCTGGCCACTGTGAATAATGCTGCTATGAACATTGGTGTGCAAATATTTTTTTTCGGATATGGGTTTTCAAATCTTTGGGGTAAATACCCAGCAGAGGGATTGCCGGATCATATGATAGATCAATTCTTAGTTTTCTGAGGAACCTCCATATTGTTTTCCATAGTGGCTGTACCAATTTGCAGTCCCACCAGCAGTGTATGAGTGTTCCTTTTCTCTGCATCCTCTTCAACATTTGTTATTACTTGTCCTGTTGATTATAGCCATTCTAGCAGGTGTGAGATGGTATCTCATTGTGGTTTTGATTTTCATTTCCCTAATAGCTAGCGATGTTGAGCATCTTTTCATGTATTTGTTGGCTATTTGTATGTCCTTTAGGGAGAAGTGTCTGTTCAAGTCCATTTTTTGATTGGATCATCCCCTATACCTTTTAAAATAGTCCCAGGCTAGTTGTTAGTTGACAATGCTTTATTTGCACAGCTGTAACACACACTGTTTTCTAGATAGTGAAGTGTTCATAGATGTATGTATATGTAAATCTTATCTTGATAGTATTTTAAAATAGAAATTGAATAGAAATTATGCTCAAAAACATGTTAAAGCATAATTTTCAAGCTAGCTATCATATAAATTTAAAATACTTTATTTAGGAAGCTGTACGTGCATCTAATGGTAAGCTATGCATGCATTGAAAGCAAGAACTTGTCTCTCATGGCAATATTTCAGATATCGTTACTAGGAACCAGAGATAGAGTTTTTAAGCTACAAAGTTAGATATAGTTTAATTTATGATACCAATCTTGTCCTTTTTTCACATTATCAGACTGTGCCTTGCTGTTAACGTAGTTCTGACTTAATAGAATTTCCTCGATTTCAGGTTTAAAACGTTAACTGCCCTTGTAATATAAGAGTTCATTTATGTTTGTATTTCCATTAAAGTGATCTTAAACTATATTTCTTCTTACTAGCTAACATGTTACATATCACGCTTCTTTGAAAGTTTACTTTGCCTGACGGTGTTCTTGCATCATTTAAGAATGTTACTTGTGTGATGTTTCAATTACAGGTGATGGAAGCTCTTTGAAAATGATAAGGCGCTGTTCAAATTGCACACTCTTGTGCTCTTAAAAGAACAAAATGTAATTACCCATAAAACCATTATTCTGACAGCCAAGAATGAGAGTTTAAAAATTTGACATTAATATTCCTTTTCCTACAGGGTTGGACTCTTTCCATCTAGCTGGTCAAGCAAGTTCTCAGAATGCCCAACCTCTGAGTGGTGCTTCTAGGACTGTGGGGAATAATATTACCCTATGGGCTGGTGTTAGGGAACAAAGGACGTTAAGACAGAGGAAAGACAGGTGAAACCTAGGGACTGACTCCTGCTCTTTGTGTCTTTGTTCTTAACTTCATAGAAAGCACAGGACCAACCATGAAGCACCAACACACATCCAAGCCAAAACTGTGAAGTTGGGAGAGTTTGCGCTCTAGCACCTCCCATAGGGCTAATCTCTGCACCCTGCTGTAGAATGATAGGCATCTCTGTACACCTGGTACCTGAGCATCATGGGAAGTGCCCCATTCTCTAGTTCTATCCCTACCTAAGTGTTTGGTTTAGACTCCTTTTCCCTAAAGAGTTTTTTACCTTTTCATTTAGCTATTAACTTCTCTACCCTAAAGTATGAATAATAACAGTATGATCATACGAACTATGCTCTAGAGCAGCACTGTCCCATAGAACTTTCTGTGATGCTGGAAACGTTCTGTATTTGCACCCTCCAGGATGTCAGCTACTAGCCACGTATGGCGATTGAGTAGTTGAAAGTGTGGCTGAGGAAATCAATTTTTCATCATCTTTTATTTTAATTAAATTTCAAAAGCCACATGTGACTAGTGGCTATTGTAGTGGATACCACAGCTCTAGAGATTTTTATCTTAATGAAAACAAATGATGGTTATGGGGGAGCTATACCTGGCCAGTAGGCAGGTGGATCTTTGGTGACTCTTGCAAATGTTCCACCTCAGAGAGCCACCTCTGAGGGGAAAGGAAAGCCAGGCTTCCTGACTCACCTGACCCAGCTTGACTGCCAGTGGTAAATCAAATTCATTAGAAAATAGCTGGGGAAGAACATAGCATGCTCTACTATGATTCAACATATTTTGACACCATTTCCTTTTTTTCCCCTTGCCTTTTATCCCCCTCAGGTTTCAAAAGAAGACTTTTTAAACTACTATGCTGGTGTTAGTGCTTCTATTGACACCGACGCCTATTTCGTTTTAATGATGACAAAATCTTGGAGATTATGACTTCTGTCTGCTAATTCCTTTGGAAATCAGGGACTCCCAGAGAGTGGGATGAGTTTGAAAGAAGTCCAATACTATAGATTTTGGTAAGATATAAACTAAAGTTTCCAAACGATCTGGAATTGTAAAATCAATAAATCTTCACTCATCTTAATTACCTAGATAAATTAATTTCCCTAAATGCCTGAGGATATATTTTTAAATTGTAAAGAAATGAAGAAAAGAAGGAAGAAAGGAAGAAATAAAACCATGAACTGAGACTGGGAAGGAGTTCTTAGGTCAAATAATAAATAAATACACTTCTTGTTATAATTGTTCCTCTTATAGGCATAAACATAACTGTTTCCCCACACCTTCACTTTATGGACTGTCTTTGGAGTCTGTAGCAGGAGGCGTTAATAAAAGAATTAAAAGAACATCTATTGTGTAAAGTTTCCTGAGCTTACTTATTTTTAGGTTTCTCGTGGTGAATACTTTATAAATAAAATTTATTTTATGCTGAAGTTTAGTGACTTTTGGAGGCTATTTTTATATTTTAATTCAAGCATTTAAACTCAGCAAATCCCCACACTTGCATGAACAGGGCCATAAGTGCCTCTGGTGAGAAAAGGAAGGTGAGCCCAGCTGGCTGGCTACGGTGAAAGTGGGGCTTTCATGGAGTAGCCTCACTTACCCATCAGCCTCTGAGGATGAAAGAGAATGCATGGAAAAAGGAAGTGTCTGTTGGAAGCCTTGGAAGCTTTCTGGAGCTTTAGGGCAAAGCAGGGAGGAGGACTTTGGAAGTGTTTTTAGGAACTCATCTTTTGCACCAACTTCTAGGTTCCTCTATGAGGTAGGTGATGTTGGGTTTCCTGACCCACTTCTCTTCCTCTAATAACTGCTTCACAGGTAACAAAAATGGCATAAGTTAATTAACACACACGCCCACAAGCCGTTCATCTTGGAAAACAGGTAGAAGTGAGGGTGGGAGAGGAGACGAGAGGCAAAAGCTGTGCTTCTCAAACTTTAATGAGCACACAAATCACATGTAGATCTTGTTAAAACGCTAATTCTGATTAACAAGTCTGGGGTGGGGACAGGACGTCAGCCTTTCTAACAAGCTTCTCTATAATGTCGATGCCTCTGGTCTTCAGGTAACACTGAGAGGTGGGCTGGGGGTGGGTAGAGAGATATCAGCTTATACATTTCTAGTGTATTTGGCGTATTATTTGCTTACCTCTGGTTGGCTGTCATAATTTATGATTTTTGACTGCTGGGCTGTCCCTTCCTTGTCTTTAAACTCATGAAAGTAAAAAGGAAGTATCATAGAAAACATATGTGCCTCCCAGGTACATTTAGAAGAGCACTTCCAAGAGGCCTTGTGTGGTTACATTTCAGTTGAAGAATTTCTCATAGGCCAGGACCGAGTTCTGTGACCTTTTGGACTCAAAGATCTAAATGTATCAGCCCACTGAGCGTAGGTTCATATCTTAAGAGAGACCTACATTGAGCAAGCTCATAGCAACTGATGCTAAAATAGAAATGCTAAACCATTAATTTACCATGGAGAATACAATTCTCATATTTGCTGAGATTAGATCAGAGAACCTCACCTGGGTTTGAGGATGTGAGAGAATGACAACATAGCTCTAAGTACAGGGGTGGCTTTTAGCCATTTATTCTCAGATACTGCTAAGCAGTGCAAGAGAACATGTATATAGTATGTTAGGATAATGATAGCTGCTATAACAAATAAACCTTTAACTTTTACAAAAGCTCAAACACAATGCAGTAACTCTTCAATTAATGTTGATGATAGGTTCTGTGACTTTAAGCAAAATGATGTATAATGAAGCTTATTTTACCATAGGCTAATTGATATAAACAAGTGCTAAGTTCCTACAGCATCTCATCAAGGTAATAATTATGTTGAATAAAACAACGTTATTCAAGGACCTGCTGTATAGATTTATTTTTCACTAATGAAACAGTATTATATATCTGCTGTTCATGGTCAGTGAATAGTTTTACTCCATGTAGTGATTCGGTTTGCAGGATTCTTCCATTTTGTGGTTCTGCTGTTCTCTAGAGCTTTGTAATCTCCACATGGCTGAAGGGGAAGAGGGTGTAGAGAAGACTGAAGAGCTTTCTGAAAAGCTTTGGTCTGGAAGTGACACACATCACTTCTGTTTGCATTCCATTTGATGATAACTGGTCACAAGATTACATCTAAATGCAAAGGAGACTGGGAAGTATAGTCCTGGGCAGGAAATCTTATTGCCAATGAAAATCAATGTAATGGCAAGAGAGTACAAATTTTGGTGGACAACTAGCTGTCTCTGCCACTTGAAATAGCAGTTCCCATTGCCTTCCATCGTTTTACAGAAGAATGTGTTAGGCTGGGGGTGTGTCTTGGTAGCCAACATGGAGTGAGATATTTGCCAGGTTTGAGGAGTGTAGAACTGAGTTCTCTCTATCCTTAGTCATGTGAGCAATCGAGAAAACAACTTCTAAAGCTTTATAAGGTAGTAATTCTCCAATCAGTAAGTCCTGTTACTTGGGCCTCATAGCCCTATTCCAGGCTTTGAAATTCATGCTGCCACAACACTGAGACAACTCATTCTTTGTCTGCCTCTATAATACAGGGCCTAGGAATTTCCTATCTCTGGCTACCTGGGAACTTTCTGTGGGGAGTTATAGCTATGTTTTATCACTCAAACTGAAATAAGTTATTCTTATTGGTAAATGAGAAAACTTTTGCCCTAGAGTCAGATCTCTTGTTGGAAGTTTAATTATAATTATGAAGTTATTTGGTCATTGGAATCAGAACAAAGGGCATGAAGATTAGAATATTTAATGATATTAGGCTGACAGTTTATTGCTTTCCTTTTGCCAGTGAGACCATAATATTCTTTTCCCAAACAGTCCCTGAAGGAGACTAGCAAAGATGCTTTCTTTTACCCCTCTCTTTTTCAATGCTTTATAGATGATGAACAACTCATAGGAGGGACGCATGCTTCACTTCAGCTGTGTTAATTAGACATGTCTATGAAATCAATCAGGATCAGGCCTGCCTTGCCTTTCTGGGGGTGATGTTTGTCTCTTTAGGGTACTTTTATATACCTGTGTTCTAATTTGTTGTGCATAAAACATCACAGTAATTTTAATGTTGGTTTGAAGGTTTTCTAGCTTCCCTGATATTTTAGAGTATGCCTTGCTGTAGCTCCAGTGAACCAAACACAGAAATCAGGTACTTTCTTGTTTCCTATTAGAAGAAAAATTAAATCAGAAGAGAACATTAGTAATCAACATGGTTTAATAAATCATGGGAAGGTGACTCATAGAGAGCACCTAGACAGTTTCAGAGTTGGAGTTAGTCATCAGCAAGACTAACCATATGATTATAGAGTTGGAACTTTGGGCCAGCTTGACCTCTGAGGAGGGGAGGGGTGCTGGAGATTGAGTTCAGTCACCTGAACAATGATTTAATCAAGCATGCCTACGTGATGGACCCCAATAAAAACTCTGAACACTGAGGCTCACATGGTACTTCCTATTTGGTAAACGCATTGAGGTGCTGGGAAGGTGGCTCACCTTGATTCCGGGGAACGAGAAGAGAGAACTCTGCATTTCCTCTCAGACTTTGTCCTATATGTTTCTTCATCTGGCTGGTTCTCCTTGTTTGTATCCTTTATCATAAAACTTTAATTTGTAAGTATAGAGCTTTCCTGAGTTCTCTGAGTCACTCTAGTAAATTACTGAAACTGAGCGTATTGTAGGGGGCCTGCATTTTTAACCAACTGGCTATAAATTCAAGACTTCAATATAGAAATTTTGCCCAAGTTTCCAGCCTGCCTGGCCTGCCCTGTAGACTTCGGACTTAAAACTACAAGGTCAACTTATACCTGATGCTAGCCTGCCAGCTTGCCCTCGAGATTTAACATTTGTCAGCCCTCATAATCATGTGAAGCAATTTCTTAATATAAATCTCTCTCTTAATCTTTCTCTACACACACACATACACAGACACCCACACACTATTGGTTTTGTTTTTCTGGAGAACTCCGACTAATAAAGAAGTACAAGGGGCCTGGGGCCCCCCAACAATAAGAAGTAAACACCCGAAGTAAGAGAATTCTTGTTGGAAACTATGCCTTTTAACTTGTGAGATCTGTCTTGAACTCTGAGTGTTTTGTGCCAGAATTTAGTTGCAGAGCACCCAGTGGGGTTGAAACAAATTAAGTCATTAATCACTAAACTTGCTCATATTTCAAGGCCCAATTCAAAAGTTAAAGCCTTTACAAAGCTTTCTTAAGTTTTCCAGCAAGATCGACTTGCTCTTTCATTCTTCTATGCCCCTTTTGTTGACTATATATGTATCTTTATATGACAGTTTACTAGTCAAATGTATAATAATTATTACTTTATTGTCTCTAATAGACACCCAGATTGGAGCACCCCCAATCACCCCCATTCAAAATGGCTGGCAGAAAATGTAGCTTGAATTTTTCTTGGGACTCCCACGTAAGGCTATTCCCTGGCTCTCAAATCTGTTATGCAGGGGAGAGTGGAGGGTGTTATCTCAGTTGATGTCTGAAACCACTGAGTTTTGGCATAGTTTGTTACTGAGCATCAATGTAGCCATAGGTAACAGATCCACTGCTTAATCTATTTTTTTTCTCCTTGTGTGACCAATAAAGGAAGCGAGTAACAGAGAGGTAGAGACCTCTGCAGCTTCCCCTTTTTAAAAACTTTCGATAAAATGGGTCAGAGTTTTGACAAAAATAGACATTTTTCTTTGTCGGTATATAAAGCTCTACTATAGTTCTTTTAATGGCCTTGTTAATAGTCTATATTATGAATATGCCATATATTTTTTAGAATATTTACAATTTTTTAAAATTTTAAACAGTGCTGCATAGGTATTTTTTATACATATATATGTATATATGTATGTATGTATGTATGTATGTATAGATAGATAGATAGATAGATAGATAGATAGATAGATATAGATATACATTTGAGTTCTGTGATTGTTTTCTTAAAAATGGAATTTCTGGGTAAACACATTAAAATTTTTGCTATGTATTTCCAAATTACCCTAGTAAAATCTGTACTAATTTATACTTCTACCAACAATATATGAGAAAACCTATTTTGTTATACCCTTTCCAGCATTGACATTTATCAATCTTTTTAATTTTTACAATTTAATAGGCAAAAAAAATTCATTTACTTGATTTGAACGGTTTTATTCTGAATGAGATTGAGCACATTTTCATATTTTAAAGGTAATTTTCACTTATTTTGTAAACTATCTGTTAATGTGCTTTATTTATTTCCTTCTCTCATTGTTCCTCCTTTATTTATTGACATGTAAGATTCTTTGGACATTAAGTATTTTAGCACTTTGTCTGTCTTTGTGTTACTATACTTTTCCAGGTTTTTATGTTTTGATGTTGTTGTTATTGTTGTTGTGGATTTTTTTAATGCAATAAAGAAATTACCAATATTTTACATTTTATGTAATTAAATATATTAATCTTCATTTTATAGTTTCTGGTTTTATGTCTTTTTTTTATTATTTATAGCTTTATTTTTTATGACTTATTCAGAAATGCTTTCCACATCCAAAAAGTATAAAATGATTCACCCATGTCTTCTAGCATATTTGTTTTCATTTAAAAAATTATTTATATTTTTGATCTAAGTGGGATTTATAATCCACCTTTTCTCCACTAGTTAGAAATGAATGAAATTTTGTAAGTACATAAATCTAGACACACAGTTTCTCTATCCTAGTCCATTGATTGCTCTGTGAAAAAGAAAAAGAAGTAAAGGAAATATAACCAGTTACATCTATAATTTCTGGGCAAATAATCCTGTGTTTTTTTTCCCCACTGATAATTATTATCATTTTGTCACTTCTAAATGGTTAAAGTAATTTATACTACCTTTAAAAATAAATAAAATGTTATAATCACTCATATAGTTAGTCTCTTTTCATTTTTTTTCATCTCCAGAATCATGTAGGCTCTTCTTAAACATGTATTTTATTACATGGCATTTAGAAAAATAGCATATGTGTATATGTATATGATGAGGCATGGGAGTAGGGAGTGAGGTCTCTCTTTGTTATATATGTCTGTGTTTCTTGAATTTTAGGGAACAAGTAAGTATTTAGTAATAGAGATTCAATGAAGATTTAGAAATAATTCACCATAGGAAAGTATTATAATCAAAGACCTTAATGAAGTCTTTGTGTCTTTTTGTATATTTTATTTTACTTGATCCCTTATCTTTTCCAGATATACAATCATTTCATCTGCCAATAACAATCATTCGGTTTCTCCTGTTTAATATTTATGCTTATTACTTTGTTTTCTTGTCTATTCGCATTTCCTAGAATTTCTAGAACGATGTTAAATGTGACAGTGGAGTTTCTTTACCTCTAATTTAATGGTGTACTTTTGCTATTTTACCACTGACTTCACACTTGAATTCATGAAAGTTTCTTAATATGTAAAATGGATTTTGCAGCATATTTATCAGTCTCACGCTACAGAATATTTTGAAATTCTGTTCAATTAAACTAAGTATCTCTTAGGCTTTAAAAGTAATATTTCACTGTTATCAATGGATAACAATATCTTCAGTTTAATATTAAAATGTTTTCTGATTATTTTGTACTTTTGTCTAATGGCTAATGCAGTTTATACTTTGAAGCAACTAATTTGTCATTTAAAAAAAGTTATTTTCAACTCTAAAAGTTCTCTTCTCCTTGATGAGAAATCTTTACCCAAAACAGAAAGAAATTGGTCCTCATAATTTACAGTTGAGGGGTCCACAAGATTAACTCAAGTGTTTCTGCAGAATTCAGCATTGAAACGTTATTTTTCAAACCTCAGGGGCTTTGTGTGTTGTTTGCATTTGGTTTTGACTATTGTCTTGAGGAATATTAACATATTCCTGGACCCATCAGCTTTTATGCATTTCCTTTGAATAGCTGTGAGCTCTATACAAGTCCCACACGAATGCCACAAACTATCAAAATTCAGAAGTTGGTTAGACTTCAAAGTCGATCTAAAATAAACTAAATAAATGAACAAACAAAATTAAATACAGATATTTATCAGAGAAATGAAACTTTGGAAAGTTCTCTCCCCACCCCACTCCCCCCCACCCCACCCCGTTGTTTCCCTACTTCTGTGGTCACAGTGGTTAAGAATGCAGCTGGGGAGGTAACTGTGAATGGGAAGACAACTGACTTCTTACATGTGGCTGCCCAGATGTGCTATTCTCTCAGGGACGTAGTGTCTACCTCTGTCTGAACATCCTAGCCTAACATTCTTCTTTCCTGAATGGTAATGAGAAAGCACATTGACAAATACAATATAATCTATTAATATGTTGATTAATTCACTCCACATTTATGATTGATGACTGAGTGCTTTCTAGACCTTAGGTACTATGTTTAACTCCAATAATACCTAATAAGTCATAGTCCTCTCTGCCAGAGTGCTTAGAAGCACAAAGTGGAATCAGACAAATGAAGTAATTACAAATGAGTGTGGGGACAATACAGGTAGGTAGAAGGTGCTATAGGATTCTTCTTTAAACCCTGATATACACATGAAATTTATTATGCCACACCCTTGATTAAAATTCTCTCAAGTACCTTGCAGACTAAATAAAAACTTCTTAGTCTTGTATGTCAAATGCTTAACCATTGACCCCACCAATTTTGCCAAGTGTCTTCTCAACCACTGCTTGGCAGACTCTCTGGACTAGGAATGTTAAGCTAAGTAGATGCCTGGAGATGGCTTCTACTGAGTCATCTGCCAAATGCCCCGGGGCTCTCCATTCTCCCTGTGAGATACACTGACACCCACATTGAGACTTGGCTGTGAGCAGGCTGACCTGTAGTACAGACTGCACCCAACACGTGAGACATAAACTCTCAAAAATCAGTCGCATAGGTTCTAAAACTCGTTTAGGCCATTTGTGCTTTTTATTGTATATTATATATGTCTGTATTTGCATGTACATATTATGCAAGCTGAGCAAATATGAGTATGCTAAGAAAGACTGATATTGATCTATAAGAACTACCTTGAATGGTTTGAAAAGACTTGATGAAGGCATGTTAAAAGAACATTGCTAGCATAGGATTGGAAAAATGATGTTAAAAAATTGGGATGAGGGGATACCTTTAAACAGGCATCTGCACTTAGAGTTTTTTTTTAAAGTGTTTGAAGGTTCTGTTCCATTAAAAAAAAAAAAAGCAAAATTAGAAACAGTAAATGATATGTTGTGGTGTGTGTTATCTAAGAAAGACAACATGGAACAACAGTCAATGTCCCCTCACCCAAAGAAAGGCCTTGGCCTTGTAACGAGAGTGGGGATTGAACATGCAGACTTATGTTTTTAATTAAAATAAAATGTTACTGGCTGATACATACTATTTTTTATGAAAGTGCCCTATGTCTGACTTTTGGAAGTAACCACTAACACCCTACTGTTTCCAGTTGAGACAGAGGAGAAGACATTGTCCAGCTCGTTTGTAACTCCCCAAATAGTCCATATCCTGTCACAGCTCCATGACTTTGAGCATGATGTTTCCTCTGTTAGAAAACACCATTTTTGTTCTCCAGGCTCCTTCATCTGACATACACCTACCTACTCTGCAACTTCCTTCATATTACTCCTCCTGGCACTTCTTCTCTAAGTCATCCTTGTATGTGTATTCTTTTTTCATTCACCAGCAGCAGCAGCAGAACCTCCTTCCTTATTTGGGGAATGCCTCACTCTACGAGGCAGAGCCTGCCTCTTACTATAGAAGATGAAAACGATTAGCTATTCTCTTCTCTGCTCCCCATTGCTAGGGCTCAGGTACATGAGGTAGGCATAGTTGCAGTGGACCAGTCTTGAGCTCTGCCTTTGATCTGGCAACCAGTGATGCAAAGTCACCAGACGCTGCTATGAGTCCGCTCTGGGGCTGGTGGTGGCACTGGTAGAGATGAAGGGTGACTCTGTGGTCTCTACATTTGGTTCTTTGACCCTCCCAGATAGATAGCCCTCTTATAGCCTTTAATCAATTCCCTTTCTGCTCAAAGTAGCTAAAATGGATTTTTATTACTTAAAGCTAAGAATCTTGGTAAAACTTTGCTTTAAAGTAATGACACAACATTGTAACTGTTCCTATCTATATGTCTTTGTCCCCACATGATCATGAGCTAGGAACATTCCATCTTATCTCTATAAGCCCAGTGCCCAGCATAGAGCAAAGTAAGGGAAAGCAGATCTTCAATAAACTTCTGTTAATTCATTAATGTGTGAGTTAATCACTTAATTGATGAAAAATTTTCTCTGAAAATCCAAACCCACATAATGACAGCAAATGACACCAAAATGTTGCCAGTGGCTGAGGAGAACTGTGGCCCATTGTGGATATCCTTCTACCCGTATTTCTCACAGAAGACAAGTGAAGTCGTGGAGAGTTTTATAGCATTTAATTAAATATGAGGTGGTAATACATGTCAGTTACTTACTTATATACTTAGCAGCTCTGTGAAATGTTTGTAATGCATGTGGAAAGTACTCAGTCAAATCAGAGACTCTCACTGTAGTAAACAATGGATATTTTTAAGAATAACTCCAAAGAAAAACCACTGAGATAGCAGAAATGCCATCTGATATTCATCATTTTAATTGTCAATCCGTGTATTGTCACCATCTCCCTGACGGGTTCTGTCTTGTAGACCTTCTAGCAATGCTATGAAAACACAAGTATGTGTATTTAAAACAGCCCACACTTGGCTTTCTGAAACAAATTCCCATTAAAACAGAATGATAGGAGATGCAAAGGCTGGTAGAAAATCAGTCGAATTAGCCAGGGCTCCCAAGATCCAAATGTGGTTATTTAACTGACCAAATTAGCTGCCTGTTTATCAGTTTTCTTTCCATTTCATGCTATACAGAACTAGCAGTTTTCATTTCTGATTTATACGTTGTCTCTGACCAGAAGTTTTTCTTGCTTAATAAAAAAGGGGGTTGATCAGAGCAAATTTGTAACCTTATATTATACATGGTCTCTGAGTACGTAATCAAGCATTAGCAGCAGTTATATTATACGAGTATAATATATGGATTTTAAATGCCTTCGGTAATAGACAGACATTCACACACTAAATTCAAATTATAACCTATGCCAAGCAGCACTGAAATAGAGGATTTTGAAGCTGGAGGGATCTCGACTTTTCTCCTCATTTATTTCTTTATGAGATTGTTTATTTTTTTCAGGGATACAAATTTATGGCTTCCAGTCGTGATTTAACAAGTAAGGCTGAGAAATTTACCTGTCTTCTCTGTGTCCCAATTTTTTCATAAGTCAGAAATCATAACAACAAATACTTCATAAGGCCTCTCTGAATGAGGTACAAGAGAGCTAGGTTGGGCATGCAGTTTTGTGGGATGACCTCCCCTTCAAGGTCACCTTGGCTCCTTTTTCTGCAAAAGGTAAACAATACACATCCACCTGGTGAGAGATGTCTTCTGCTACTTACACATGGGGCAGATTCTGCTTTTCCACTATATGCAGATGTCACTTTTTTTTGTATTTTCCCTGTCTCATACAGTGCGCTTTGAATATGCCTTCATTATAGCATTTCATATTATTATAATCATGTGTTTACAAAGCTGCCACTTTCATTAATTTTCACTTAATGAGGGTAGGGTCTCAGCCTTATTCGTCTTAGGTCTCCTGTGCCTACCACTATGGTTGGCACATAGCAGTCTTTCCATAAATACTTGTCAAAAAGAAAAAAAAAAGAAAAAAGAAGAGAAAGAGATAATGTTTATGGAAGTGCTTTGAAAATCACAAAGCACAAAGCAAAGTAAGAGATTATGGATTATATTCATTACTACTGATTCATTACTACTTGAAAAATATAACACCCAATCGAAGAATAAGATAATATGATTATTATTAGGCTTCTAAATAAACAGATTATGTCTATTGGTCCACTATTTAAACTCCCGTCATAGATATCATAAAACAAACAAAAAGACCCCAAGAGAATTAATAACAGTCTCCTCCCCCTACAACAAACTAAAAGCAGAACAAAGAAAAAATACAAAACATAAACAACAACAATGACAATTAACTCCAAATAAAACCTAGGATCTATGTGCTTCTTTACTTCCCTGTACTGCCTCTGCCCAGCCTGGTTCTGTGTCCACCTCTGGCCCTGGGGACCTGTGGGAGAAGGGTCAGCTGCACTCCCCCGAACTGGCACTTCTCGACTGCTTTGACTTGGTTTGAAATAGTTGTAATTTATCTAGATCAAGAAATGTAAGAGGACACCCATCCAGTGTTAATAATATGTCTCTTCCTTGGATCTTCAAGAATGTGGTTTACTCGGTGGGTGTGATTTTTATTACATTGTCTCCCTGAAGTTTGTGGCAACACCTGTGATTGTGGACCTCAGGATGATTTGTGGGTGAATTTGGGTTGAGCGGATTTCTACACACATAGAAGGATTATTCCCAGGATTATTCACACATTGGTCACACACACCAGTGTCCAGTGTGGGCAACAGGCTCTTCTTCCATCCATGGAGGCAGCTCGCTGGTGATAGCAAGGGGCTTGTCCTCTTGATAAGTAACAATAGAAATTCTGGGCTTCTAGTTTTCCCCTCTT
Source organism: Eidolon dupreanum (assembly GCA_028627145.1). Classification (NCBI taxonomy): domain Eukaryota; kingdom Metazoa; phylum Chordata; class Mammalia; order Chiroptera; family Pteropodidae; genus Eidolon; species Eidolon dupreanum. The sequence goes on from CM053501.1 coordinate 86,073,789, forward strand.
GAACATTTTTTTTCAGAAAAACAAAATAAAATGGGCGTCATGGCATTTTGTTGCCATCTTCATTTTTCGTAGACGTGTCTGGCCATGGTCCTTCCACACATTGTGAGACCATTTCTCTCCCATTTCCTCATAGATTTTTTTTTTTTTTTTTTTTTTTTAGCTTGAATGACCATTTGTTCCCCATTTATCTGAGATGCTCCCAGTTCATGCTTATTGTCCTGGAGTGATTATTTATAACTTCTTTCACTTTCAAAAGTGACCCAGTTGGACATGACTTATTCAGTCGCCCCGTTACCAGTGAGGTCTGGCACTCGAGACTGGACAGCCCCTAAGTAAGAGGAAGGTACGTGGCTCTAGGAACACTGCCGTTGGACTCCTGGGCACCACCAGGTCTAGAATTATCGCTGACTGGGAAACATGGACAAGTTATTTTAAGCCTCCGTTTCATCATCTATAACAAAGAGAATAATAACAACAGTAATTACACCCGCCACCCAGAATTATTGCGAGGATGCAGGGAGATGGCTCGTGCCGAGCACGAGATCAGCATTGGACACGCAATAAGTTCCAGTAACGGGAGCCCTCGTTCTCACCCTCCTTTCGTTCTTTCTTCCCTTGCTCCCTTTCTGTCTTCCTCACCCCTTCATCTCCACCCTTTCTTTCATTCTTTCTTGCTTTTTTTTTTTTTTTTTTTTTTTAACCTTTCCGAAATAATTGAATCACTCGGATTGCCCGGAGCAGCGTGCTCTCGCGGCATGCTGAATGCAGCTGGAGTGGGGAGGAGTCGGCGCAGCTGTTTTAGGATCCTGTAGGTTATGGAGAGGGTCGTGTTAATTTTGTCTCCTTGGTGCTGTGAGAGGGAGTAGAGGCTCAGTCATCTTTGTCGGTCACAGTGGTTCCAGTCCCGGGTCTCTTAAAATTCACTGGTTTTGGTAGAAGCTGGACATGGTGACATACGCTTCTTCTTGATTTGATCCTAAGGAAGTGAGGAGGGGCTGTGCCTGAGTAGCTGGGGTCAATGTCAGGATTTCTGTTTGGAAAGGAAATGGAGGGGACACGGTGCCATTTCTAGATCCAGGGCCAAGCAGCAAGCCCTGGTACACATGAGGCCCTTTCTTGTCACCTTCCCTGCAGTCTGGGGACCTGGAGGAGGAGAGCATAGGGGCATCACACGCGCTGACGTTCCCAGCCAGGCACCTGAGGGGTGCATCTCCTCTGAAAGTTTGGGAGGTGGGGACTGCCTGCTCAGACAGACAGCTGGGGCCCTGCGCACCCGCTCCAGGCTTCTGCTTCTCAGGCTCCGCTGACCGCGGAGCAAATGCGTCTTGCAGAAAGCCTTCCACTTCATCTCTGGCTTGAATGCCATCCACCTTATGAATCTGGCAGTCCAGGAAACTCTCAGGATTGAAACTCACATTCAGATTCTGCACCAAAAAAGAAAGACGGCCTTAGAAGTGCACCAGAGAGTCTACGGCCACGCACGCTAAATACGTCGGAGCAGGTCTGACCTCGGAAGCTAAGCAAGGTCTGGCCTGGTTAGTACTTGGATGAGAGACCACCTAAAACAAACAAACAAACAAACCAGGTGCTGTAGGCGTAACAAAATAAAAAGTAAGGGATTGTACACTGGCAAAGTCCTTGAAACCTGTGAGGTCAACCAAGCATTGCCTGGCATAAATAAATGAATGAATGAATAAATAAGTAAATAAAAAAAAAAAAAAAGAGTGCACTAGAGAGACACGCCATCAAACTTTCTGTTAGGAAAAGATCTAAAGAAGTTCTAACAGGGATTTACCAGGGAATGTCAGAGATTAACCCACATGGATGTCAGAGATTAACCCACATGTTCTAGTCCAGGGAATGTCAGAGATTAACCCACATGTTCTAATTGACTTTGTGCATTTGGAGGTGCTGTGACCCCTCAGGATCTCAAGTGACCACTGGCTGTGCCCTCCAGCCCTGATGGGAGGCCTGGACAATTCTTAGTCTTGTATTTTTTTTTTTAGTTTTCTACCTCCAGAAGCTGGATCTTTGTAAGGCACCCTGCTTTGGGAATGCACAAAAGACCAAAGGCTGAGGTTCAACGATTCCTCATCCGGCAATATCATTCTTGGTTGCTGAGATACCATCATCGTGGTGATAGAATAGCATCAGAAACACTCACCTTTTTTGGTTTCTTGCACAGTTGCTCCAGAGTCTTCTTATGATCAGGGAGACTGGGCCATATAATAGGCTTAATTCTGAAATGAGAAGACATTGATGGATGAAATGAATGGCAGGGGAAGCAGGCACAATACATTTTTCCATCTATTCTGAGACAGGAATCAAAAGAGTGAATCTCTAGTTTTGGCTCCGCCACTGCTAGGTGGATCACCTGTGGCAAGTGCCTTGCTTCTGTGGTCCTCAATGTCCTATCAATCTATACAGGAGTTGGACCAGAGATTATTTCCAGTGATCCACATTGTGAACAAGATGTAACAATGATATACCTCTAAGAAAGAGCCCTGGAGAAAAGCAACAAGGAAGCTTGGCAATTAAGTGGTTTGGTGTACTTATAAAACTAAAATTTGACCTGCTTACCTACTCCCAATATAGATGTCATCATTTCACTCCTCCTTTTTACTGGTAGAAACCCCTTATCTCTCATTCTGGTAGAAGCAAGAAACATTTTCTGAGTTGCCCAGAGAAATTTGAAATGTGATACTTTTCAAACTGGAGTATTTTGCAGTTCTTGGGGTATGTGGCCCTGTGCTGAGGGCATTTTCCTAGAACATTAATTATTGACCAGTGTATATCTAAAACATCATTTTTATGATGCAGTCAGGGCCCTCTAATGAGGTAGAATGCAAAAGTGTCATCAAAGTGTGTACTAAAAGTCAAGACATCAAATATATTCTGCATTTTCCATGGGTGCCTCTAGTTGCCCAAACACTCCAGAGGCATGGCTTCTAATCCTTTAGGAGGAAAAATCTGGTAGGGGGAGGGTTTGCTTTATGTCCAGTTTATATATTCTCACTTCTTAGGAAATTAACTATGGAAATTCACTAATGCCTGAGGATGAGGAGGGATGCTGGGCACTATAATTCCTGAAATGCCTTATTCTCATCAATAAACTGGGTTAGAGCTTTGGCAGTCTGGGATCCCGCATAACTACCCTCTTGATGAAAGAAATTTACCTTTTTTTCCATAACACACAGGCCAAGATGACTATCAGAGCCACAGAGAAGAAACTCAGAATGCTGACAATGAGCAGAACTGGATCCATCTCCTCTGGAATGCAAGGATCATTCTAGATTAACAATCATTAAGTATGCAGTGGGATAGACTTCAAGATGCTTTGAGTTTATTTAGTGACTTGGGTCCATTTATTATTTCTGGAGAGTTGCTCTTCAGTGAACAAAATGATGTCATAGCTTTATGGGAGAATTTTGGCATCAGTAAATGACACTTACTGAGGTGACCAGTTCTAGAACATCTGTCACTTGAAATGTAAAGGTGACCTACCATTAAACGTACCAGCATTCCCTCCCCGATTCCATTACCAAGAGAAGAAAGTTGAGCAGGGGTTGATGAGATAGACACTCTACTATGTAGTCTCATCCATTTCTAGGGTGAGGATGAGAGGCTAGTATGACAGAATGGCTCCCCTCACCCCCCAAAGAGAAGGCATATGTGTGGTGGGTCGAGTCCCCTGGGGTCTGCTTGAATCATGTCCTTTGGCTCTTCTGGCCATTCTCTCTTCCTAGACCCCCCAGGATATCTTCGTTAATCTGGAAAAGGAGGCATGGGAGAGCCACATCAGCTAGCCAATCTGCCATCAACAAAGATCTTCCCTACAGGGGCCTTAGAAACATCAGATATTGGGATCCCAGTCCAAATGGTAAACTGGAGGTTGTGGGTAGGGGTTTTGTTCAGAATTTTAGAAGCTCTCAACAGCACCCAGGGCAATAGAGCCTAGATGGCCTACATCCATTGATCAACCACTAAAGACTCCATTCCCACCACTTCCTTGTTCTTCACACAAAGGGCAAAGGTGACAGGTCTTCTCTAAAGAAAGTGTAGGAATACCTCCAAAGGAATCATTTCTCTCACTCTCATGCTCACTCACACATTTTGACCTGCAAAGCACTATGCAGAGAACAGAGACAATCACTTCTCACCTGAGCCTTTGGTCTCTGGAGTTCTGAAGTGGAAACTTGGACTCCATTCACTCCAGAAGCCTTTAAAATAGTCGGCACCAGGGATGGATCGGACTTTAATCTCATACTTTGCACCAGGTTGTAGCTTTCTCTGTAGGAGTGTCAGCTTTGTACTGGATAAATTCACGTGCTAAAGGGCAAAAAGTGCCACTATATTTTTAGGATGAAAAAGGTGCTCCCCAGATCTCCCAAGCCTTTCAAGTGGAGGAGCATCTTTAGTTTCGTGGACATTCTATCAAAGTTCTCTCATATTTGCTATAATAATGAACTCTGGCACGTGGAGGGGTCAGCAACAGAATTTTGGGCAGAGGCACTGAGCTCATAAATGATGCTGCAAATGGTGAAGGGGGCATGGTAGGTACAGTGGTTCTTCACTCAGGTGAGTTGGGCACTCCCACTTTGGGAGGAGATGCTCAAATCACTCCCAGCCTCCTGCTTTTCTTGGCACACTTTCATCTTTTATTTTCTTTCATTTTACATACCAAGAAGAGATGACAGGGAATAACAGAGTTAGTGAGCAAAAATCATTTCCCTGCAGAAAGATATCGTTCCATATTTCCAATAACAATACAGATATGATGGTCTCTCCAATACCGTGTATTAATTTTAAGAAAATAGGAACTCTATCAATTTTGTGGGTAAAAGTAATATGCTACTGTTATTTACATTTGTATTTATTTGATTATTAATTTTCATGTTTATTGAATTTGTGTATTTCTTATTTTGTGAAACATTTCCAACTTTCTTGCTAATTTTTCCATTATATTTGTCTTTTTTTTAATGACTATAAAACTTTCTTATAAAGATATCAACCATTTGTCAATTGTAAGTATGGCACCTTAATCTTAATATTTAATTTGCCTTATGATTTTGATTATTGTGGGTGCTAACATTCATAAACCTTTATTTTCATGTAGTCGTATGTATCAGTTTTTGCTTTTTTTCACTGCTTTTATGCTTAAAATGTTCTTCTTTATGTCAAAATTATCTTAACATTTACCTATTCTTTTCTAGTTTGTTTAGAGTTTTATTTTTACATAATTTCCTTATATCGTCTTTTTATGCTTTTGTTGTTAAACGGAGGGCGTTAGGCATTTAACTTAATTTCCTCCCAGTGAACTGATTGTTCTGGCACCACTTTTTTTCAAAATCCTTCCTTTTTCCACTATAGCTGCTTTTCCATTTGTGTAATTGTCCAATGGAGACTGGAAGAGGGCAGGGTGGAGGCAGTCCAGTTTGTGCGTATGTGTTGAGGGAGGAATAAAAGGAGAGGAGATGGTCTGGGGCAGGCATTACACTATGTAAGTAGCATCAGGCAGCAGACTGCAAACAAACGAGGCTGACCTTTGCCTTAGATAGGAGAACTGTATGGATAAGTAGGCACTCTTTTTGCCTTCAGAAAGAGAGACCTTCATCTGTTTTCTGTTTGTGTGATGCAAAAAGGACAGAAGGTAAGTCAATGGGTTCAGAGGAACCTGGGACGCTTTACTTTCCCCCCGGCCCCTTCCGCAAACAGACTGCAGGGACAGACAGACCATTCCAACTGCAGTGAATCATAAAGTCTAAATAACCTTCTGGATTATGAAGGGTGAAAGTTTAGTGCTTACTTCAAGAATTAAGAATTCAAGCTTAAAAAAGATGAAGAATATTTCTCCTTCTTTCCTTTTTTATTCCTTTATGCTTCTCTCACAACTTTTATAAACCAATTGTGGCTATGACTTGGTGACATTTTTGCCTGATTTGCCTGTGAGTGTGCTAAATGTGCTACTTTTTTAGGCTCCAAAACAAAGAGGTTTGATTTGGTCTTGACCTATATTGTTAGTCCATTAATCTAATTTAGGAACATTATAAAGACAAAAACAGAGCAAGAAAAAAAAATTGGAGCTAGAACAGGAACCGGCCAGAAAAGATCCAGGCTTTGTGGGACCTACAACTTTTACACTTAGAAGCTTCTTTAAGTAAAAGATACATTTTGAATACAAAATTGCTAGGGGACCTCCTGGGGTAAATGTACCTCTGGGACAATAAGATATGTAACATTAAGAAGTTTCTATTTTATAGTTTTATACATTTACATATTTTAATTTATATATGTAATTTATTTGTTAACTATATTTATATACACACCTTCATAAATTTCATAATCTATAAATGTAGTTGATCTACATACCATCCAGTAATTTTCATTTTTTTCCTGGCGGTAGGCTACCTCATGTATTAATTTTTTTACATAATTCTTTTGCAAGTGCGATGTATTAAATGTCACCACAAAGTCATTTGCTTCCTTGCGATAGATGACTCTTATGTCAAAAGGAGCCTCAGGTTTAACTGGAAAGGAAAAAGAAATGAGGTCAGCTTATAGATCAAAGAAATAATTATAATTTTTAAAGTTCATCTACTCTGGAAATCATGTACTTGTTCAGAAAACCATTTTTTCTTCCTGATTCAAAGCCTGACTACATTTCCCAGCAGCCATGTGTGGCCTAATGAGCTGTGTGAGCAGAAGTGATATGTTCGACCTCTGAATACGGCCCAGAAACCTCACATGTGTGACTCCATGTTCGTTCCCCTTCCACCACTTGGAGTTGTATATTGAAGACAGTGGAGTCACAGCATGAAAGAGCCCTGACTATTGCTTGAAGGACAACTACCATTCGCAGGTTAGAAATATCTGTTTTTGGCTTTTACGTAAGCAAAAAATAAACTTACGGTATTTGAGATATCACACATTTTAGGGCTTATTTGTTACAAAGCTAGTGTTAATTTTACACTAAAATACATTCTCTTTGCCTTTTGAATGCTTGTTATCAATTAGACCAAAATAGGAGTATTTAAACTTCGAGTCTTCATTATTCCAATAAGATCCGGTGATAAGCCTTGTACCTCATTTCAGCCATATAGAAGTTGAGGGTTTTGCATTCTGGCCCTGGCTCAGAACTTCCAGTGTGTGACTTCCTCCTTCAATCTTGTTTGAATTAGATCTAAACTCCTCTCTGGCCTCCTTCTTCTGCCTGCCTGCCTCCCAGAGTTGCTGTTAGATCACATGCGCCTTATATAGGAAATGCTATTGGAGGAAGACAGGTATTAATTCCTGCAGAACAAACCCTGAGAAAGGTATTGAATTCTTAGATGAGCATGTGCGTCATGACGCCTCCCCACTATTGACTGGGGGCTTCCCTGTCATGGCCTTTTAGCGGTTCTTTCACCAATGGAGGAGGTTAGTTATCTAGGGATGGGGCAGTCACGTTTCTGTGTGGCTGATCTCAGACAGGGAAGGGGAAACACAGAGGTTAAGATCTAACCTAAACCTTATGTTAATGAGAGAGTGTGTGTCCATCAAACTTTCACTCAGTGGACTGAACTGGATTCTAAGCAGTCTGAGCTGGGCTTTAAGACAGACTTGCTGACCCAGTAAAATGAACTTGTGTGGTGGAGTTTGGCCCACTTATTGTCATCAGTTTCTCATAGTGGTGATGTCTACCTGCCTCAGAGGTACTGAAAAAGAGGAAGTGACTCCTTTTTTACCCTTGGCTATCTTGCGAAAGGTGAAGTTGATCTTCTTTTACCCTTAGAAACACTATAAAAAGGGAAGATGCCTGAAAGGGAATCAGAAGGAAGGGGGTGGGTGTGGAGAAACAGATGAACAGAGAAGACTGACAACCTTTTTACACCTACCAAGCCAGTTACTGCCCTTCATTCGAGGAAATAATTAAGAATTACATTCTCAACAAAACCTTTGACAAAACCTGAGTTCCTTATTCATCCCCATCTCCCAAGGACTCTCAATAAAGGGAAAATTAAGGGAGAACATACTAATACTGATTATACACTTTGTAAGTGCCAAGTGATTTACTTATGTCATCTTCCGTCAATAATCACTTGTCACCACTATACTGATGAGGAAGCTGAGTCTCAGAAAGGTCGATCAACTTTCATTCAGGACACTGTTGGATGGTTTAGGAGGATTTAAATTAAATTCTGCCTGATTCTGGTGCTCATTCTTCTTCATTTCGCTTTTGTTTCTGGACTCCATTATCTCCATTGGCTTGCCCGGGCAATCTACCCACATGTCGGCCTCTAGCCCAAATGGTGTCTTTGAGCACATTCAAAAAAGGTGCTCATTCTTCAAGAAACATTTAAAAAAAAGTTAATTTGTTCTTGCATAACCTAAACAAGTATATAAATTTATCTTGCCAAGAAAAGTGGGAAGCAGGAAGCTGACCATCTAGACTTATTGGGAGGCCTATACCTAAAGGAGAAGAAACAAATGAAGGCCAAGTGGTTGCAGGGGAGCTCTGGTTCTGGGGTTCAAGCAGAAATTTCTAGTGTAAATTCAATTAAATGACAGTTCTATTAATAAAATGTCACATTAGGAACCAGAAGAAGATGCTACTGTAAGACACACCTTCACCACCTCTCATCCTACTTTCCCAGGGAAGCTTTTCAAAGCTCCAAGGTGCTCACACCACCTTTTTCACAGGGACACATATTACCAGCAGTGTGCACACTCTGTCTCTCTCCTTTGCCCCTCAGATGAGGCATGTCAGGTTTGCAGTCTGCTGAGTGGTACAGAATGTGGACCCCTAAAAGCCGTGGGCATGTAAGATCTGGGAATTCAGATGGGGCAGAGTACCATCTGGAGCCTGTGTGTGTGCCACAAGGGTTCACATGCTCACTCTCTGAAATGCATGTGGGCCCTATGTGCTAGCGTGGGTTTCTGTAAGAAGGGGCTCTCCTCTGATGCTCTAGGACTCTGTCAGAGAACTGGGAATCCCTGCCCTCTCTGCCTGTTCTCAGAGTGAATATATATTTGCAATGTAAATGGGGAACTTTCAGATATAGTGCTCTTGTGCGATTCACAAACTGAACTTCCATCTGTAGCAGCCTCGTCTCCAAATGGGCAAAACCCAGCTTGCTTGTGTTGCATACACTGTGGCTGTCATCCCCACCTAGACGGCACTCACACTGGTTGTGTCTGTCTCCTTTTCACTGTCACTGCTTTTTTTAAAATAAGATATTTGTTCACATATAGAACTTTTGCTTTTACCCTTTACCATCTTAGTAAAACAAAGCTCAGACTAGATTCCAAGTTTATCTTTGATGTCTCTAATAAGTATTGCTCTCTTACATACAATTTTATTTTTGGAGAATGAAAGGATGGGTGAGAATAGGGAGAGATAGAGCCATAGTGTTTAAAACCAGCAAAAGAATCCATCTTTTTAATCACTTTCAACAGTTTTCCCCCATGTATGTGTTGTTTTGCCTATAAATCTTCATAGGTAGAATATATACAAGTAATTAGTATTCCATTACACTGATATATGATAATTGGCTTAGAACTTCTCCTATACAAGCATATCTCTGAAGTTCTGAAAAAGAACCTATTCACCTCAGGGTCATATATCTGTAAGTAGTGGAAGAAATCATTGTGTCTATAGTCTCAATTTTTCTGATCGTTTTGATTTACTTGCCTGGTAACCAAGTGGTTAATTAGTAATTAATATTGACTTATAACCAGATAATTAAATGGATTTACTGATTTGTATTATTGTATATATGGCTATTACATAAAACCAAAGAAAACATGCAGATGAGCTTAGTAGTTTAAATTATAATGATAATTTTATTTGAAATATAATTATAATTTTTTTTGGCCGAGTATAATATGTGTATTCTAAGCCAGATCAGATCTGGCATCAATCCTCAATAATAGGTCTCTTAGGAAGGTGCAGTGGTAGCTTCATGTGTCAGCATGGTGCCCAATTGTTTAGTCAAACACTAGTACAGAGATATTTTTTAAAGACACAGCTATCATTTAAAGTAGTAGACTTTGAGTAAAACAGATTACCCTCAATAATGTGGTAGGCTTCTTCCAGTCAGATGAGGGCCTTAGAAGCAGACTAAGATGCCCAAAAGTAGCAATTCTGTGTCACAAATGCAGCATGGAAACCCTGCTTGAGTTTCCAGAGCTTACCCTGTGAAATTTGGACTCAAGACAACAGCATCTACTCTTATCTGACTTTGTAGCCTTATGGCTTGCCTTGCAAGTTTTTCTTTTGGAGAACTTAATACAGAAGGCATATTTACTTTTTGAAATAATTTGGTGATTTAGTTAAACACAGAATATGGTGAGCAGAGGGGGAGAAGATTACATGACATTTGGGAGAAGGTAAGGTAAGGAAGGAAAGGACATAGGTGGATGGATGACAGGAGGCCCAGCTTCAGTTAGGTGCTTTATATAGATGAACTCTTCTTGCAACCTGTAGGTGCCACACCCTCATCCATAGCTGAGTTTGAAGATCCTCAGAATTCTCTCACAGTAAGAATTAATAGCATAAGCTTCAAAACTTTCATTTCTTTTAAAATTTGTATTAGTGAACTTTCTATTCTCTATTGCAAATAGCTCTCATTATTTGTCTACTTTTAAAATATAGAAAATCCAGACACTATCATTGTCTTCAGATACCTGAAACATGGCAACCATACCCCTTTATTCTTCTTACCTATATTGACAATCTTCATTTTTCTGCAAATTACAATCTTTCCTCCAAGTTTCACACATATTTTGCTGTCTCCAATCAGTAAGAATTTATTTGTCTTGATGAGATACATCTCTTGCTGTTTACTAAAATTCAGGCAATTTATATCCACAAGGGCCTCACTGTAGAAACAAAAAGGGGATCTATCTTAAATTTAGTTTCTGTTTACAATGGAATAGCATCACATGTATGTTTCAATTGTGTGATTTTGACTCTGTCCATAGGTATGTGAATGAGTAGGTGCATGCTCAAGAGAGAGAAAGAATTAAAATAATGTAGCTTTTTGCTGCTATTACTATCAGTGATGATTTACTCATATATTAGATGTAGTTGAACCTAAAATAGTCAAAGCATGTTCATAAAAATTATAAAAAAATTTTAATTTTTAATAATTGATCATTGAAAAGCAAAAACTTTGTTTAGATGGGAAGGTAATTGCTTTTTTTTGATGTCCTACAGGAATAAATTGAGAAAATAAAGCCTGTGAGGAAACATTGACCAAAAAGTGTTAATGTAAATGACAAAATAGTCTAAGGGATTATAAACATAAAATCATGTAAATATAATGGGTAATTTAGGGCTTTTCATAGATAATTTTGACTGTGCTCTACTTTTAACTAATTGACAGATTTTAAAATCAACCCTTCACTTATTGGACTTCATTAACCAATGTCACCACAAAAAAAATAATAAATTAATTAAATAAATAAATACGTAAATAAAATCAACCCTTCTCCTCATGTTCCTTAGCTTAACATGCAATAGCATTACTCTAAGACTTGAATTTTCTTCTGTTACTTCCTATTTCCAATTAAGATAATTTTTCAAAAAACTGAGGAAAGCGAATATTTCTTACTATGCAACTAACATCAAAAGCTCTAAATTGTACTCTTTCAAAAAATTCCTGTTTAAAAAAGTTTAAAGTTTAGTTCCAGTAATGGCAGAGTAACTTATATCACACTGACTCTCTAATACATAAACTTTATACAATATATTTTTGAAAATCATATTTATGAGCATTGGAGAGAAACTAAAAGCAGTAGAAGCTAGAGGGAATTTCATTCTTTTTTTTAAAAAAAAGGAATGAGATCTTTATGATCTTCCTTCCTTCCTCCCTCCCTTCCTCCCTCCCTCCCTCCCTGCTTCCCTCCCTCTTCTTTCTTTCTTTCTTTCTTTCTTTCTTTCTTTCTTTCTTTCTTTCTTTCTTTCTTTCTTTCTTTCTTTCTTTCTTTCTTTCTCTTTCTCTCTCTCTCTCTCTCTCTCTCTCTCTCTCTCTCTCTCTTTCTTTCTTTCTTTCTTTCTTTCTTTCTTTCTTTCTTTCTTTCTTTTTTTCCTATTTATTTATTTAGTCTGATGGTACAGTGATAGGCATTTAGACTCTAATAGCTACTGTTTTGTCTTAAGAAGTTAGAGAATGGAGTTTTGGACTGCTAGAGCAGCCGGCTATTTTTAAAGGGAAAAGCCTAGAGGTGAGGAAGATATAGAAATGGAAACACCGAGTCAGTATATAAACTTTGCTCAAACTATTATATGTCCCCTTAATTGTACATGTGTAGGAGACTTCGAGGAAACCACGGAATGACAATAGCTAAAAGTCTCTAGAGAGAACTAAGCATAGATTTTAGGTGCTGACTCAAAAGAAGAGAGAATTTGGGAATTAATCTAGCCAACAGAACTAAAATTAACACTTGCCAGAGGATAACAGAATGCACCCTTCCCCATTATCAATAGAGTTCTTCCTACATCAGAAGCTCCTACAAATGACCAGAAAAAGAAAAATGTGACCCATACTCAAAAAAAAAAAAGTCAATGGAAACTGACACAGATATTCACTCAGATGTTAAAACTAGCAGTAAAGGACTTTAAAGCAGCTTTTGTAAATATGTTCAAGGTGTCATGATTATTAAATAAATGTTTAATCTTAATGAAGAAGTAGAAACTGTAAAAGAGAACTAAATGAAAATATTATAACCAACAAGTACAAATCTAACATTTAAAAAAATTTCCTGAGTGTATGGAAAGATGTCCACCTTAAATTCTTATATGCACAAAATGTTCTTCAATAATGAAGGCAAAGTAAAGATATTTTCAGATAAATAAAAATTGAGGTAATTTGTTTTAGGAAATTCTTTAGACCAGGTGAAATGATATTAGACAGAATCTCAGATCTATGGAAAAGAATCAGGGGTACCAGAATGGTAAATATGAAAAGACAATATATGAAACATGAAAGATAGTACACATTTCTTAAATTTTTTAAAGGTAAGAGATTGCTTAAAGCAAATATTATAGCATTATTTATAAGGTACTTATAAGGTATGTAGATGTAAAACACATGACAATAATAGTGCAAAGGATAGGATATAAGTGGAATTATATTGTTGCAAATTTCTTATGTTTTACATAAAATAGTAAAATATTAATCCTAATAAATTCTCATAAGTTTGAATGTTGTAATCCTGAGAGTAATCACTAAAAAAATATTGCCCAAAAGTGAAAATAAGGAAGAAATTAAATATCTCAATAGTTCCATTTCTTTCAAAGAAATTAAATTTATTATTAATAAACTTTCTTACAAAGAAAACTCTGCCCCACATGGTTATATGCTGGTAAATTCCATCGAACATATAAGAAATAGTACCAATCCTACACAAATTCTTCCAGAAAATAGAGGAGAAATAGACTCTTCCCAAATTATTTTATGAAGTTAACTCATAACTGGTACCAAAAGCTGGCAAAAAATATTACAGAGAAGAAATTGACAGATAAATGTCCCATGTATATGCAAAATTCCTTAAGAAAATATGAACACATTAATGTTAATACATAATGAAAAAGTAAGATGCACCACAGAACATCAAGATAAGTTCAACAATCAAAGATTGATCAATATAATTTACATTAACAGAATAAAAGATAAACAATATGGTTATCTCAAGTGATGCAGATAAGGCATTTGACAAAATTCATCATCTATTTATGATAAAAAACTCTTAGCAGACAATCAATAGTAGGATACTTCCTCGACCTGATAAAGGGCATTTACAAAAAGTCTGTAGTTAATACATTTAATGATGAAATTGTGAATATTTTTCCCTAAGATAAGGACAAGACAGGAATATTCACTTTCACCATTTCTTTTTACCATCTACATGGTGAAGGTTCTGACCAGTCCTGGGCAACAGGAACAAATAAATGGGAGCTAGATTGGAAAGGAAGAAAAAAGACTTATTTGCAGACAAGTTGTTCAAATGGCAAATAATATTCTCCAATACAATTATAGGAACTAATAAAGTGACTTTATTGGGTCATTGTACAAAAATCAATTATATTTTTATAGATTAGTCTCAAACAATTAGAAAATTAATTTTTAAAAAACAGCTCCATTTATTATAACAATAAAACATAAAATGCCTAGATATAAAATTAATACAAAATGTTCAAGACATGTGCAATGGAAAATACAAAATATTCCTGAGAGTTATAAAAGGGAATATATATAAATGGAGAGCTACATTCTTGAATTAGCAAATTCAATAGTAAAAAAATGGAAATTTTTCTCAAATTAGTATATATAATATTAATCAAAATCTCAGAAGGATTTTTAAAAAATTGACAAGCTGATTCTAAAATGTATGTGCAAATACAAAGAATACTTAAAACAACGTTTAAGAAGTAGAACAAATATGGAGGATTCAGAGCACTTTATCTCAAGGGTATTATTAAGCTATAATAGGACAGCTTAGCACCGGCATGAGAATAGATAAATTGATCACTAGAAAGTATAGAGAGTCTGGATACAGACTCATATATACAAGGTTGATTGATTTTAAGTACAGTCACCCAAACAATTGAATGGAAAATAGAATATCTTTTCAGCAAATTGTCCTGGAACAACTGAGCAAATGTATGGAATATATAAATCTCAGTCTTACATAAAGTTAATTGGATATGGATTATAGACCTAAATGTAAGTGTTAAAACTTTGAAATATTTGGAAGAAAACATAGGAAAATATCTTCCTAATTTGAGGAGTAAACAAAGATCATAATGGCACAAAAAGTACTAAACACAAAAGAGAGAGAGAAAAAAGATAGATATATTGCAATTCATCAAAATGAAAACCTCCTGCTTATTAAGATACACATTAAGAAAATGAATGGCCAAGTACAGACTAGCAGAAAATAATTGTAATGCATATATCTGACACACAAATTATATCTAGAATGTAAAGAACTCACCCCCATCAATAATAAAGGATAAAAACTCAATTAAAAAAAAAAAACAAGACTTTTGCAGATACTTGCCAAAAGAAGACATCCAAATGGCCAACAAGGGCACAAAAAGGTGGTCAACATTATTTGTTATTTGAGAAATATAAATAAAATTCACCAGATACTATTTCAAAGCTAAATGTTAGAAATGATATGTAGCTCATACATTGCTGCTAGGAAAGTAGAATGGTTTTACCACTTTGGAAAACTGTTGGTCAGTTTCTTATAAAGTTAAATACACACCTACCCCATGATACAGCAATTTCACTCTAAAGTTTTTACCGCAGAGAAATAAAAATATGTGTTAACAAAATGATTTGTACAAGAATGTTAATAACAATTAAAAGATAATAGTCTCAAACTTGAAAAAACTCAAATGTCCATCAATAAGAGAAAGGATTAATGTTTGTAATCTAGTCATGTAATGGAATTAATAGTCAGCAATTGAAAAGATGAGTTATGAGATATGCATCTACATGGGTAAATCTCAAAAACATTTTATCATATGAAAGATGTGAGACAGAAAAGAGTAAACGGTGTCATATTTTATTTAAAAGAACTATCAGAAACTTGCAAAACCAGAGGGTGATAGAATTCAGAACTGCAATTGCTCATAGGGGATGAGGACATCCTTCTAGGGTGGAAGAAATGTTCTATACCTTGACTGAGGTTTTGACAATATGTCATATTTGCTTCTCACAACTCACTTAAGATCTGTATATTTCACCATAGGTAAATTTTACCCCCAAAATGAACTGTCATCAAACAAAAAGTAAACCAAATAAATTAATAAAGCACATAAAAATGAAAGAAGTAATGCCAAATATGTATTCTCATTGTAAAAATAATTAAACGATGCAGAATAAAGTAAAATTACTCATTTATTCTCCTTTCTCAACCCTCAATTTAATTTCCCTCTCCTGTGATAATCATGGTTACCAGTTTGTTTTTTTCACATGCTCTTTAAACCCAGGCAAATTGCCTTAAAAAAAAGGTATGTTGTTCTGGCTTTGAGAGAGAGAGAAAGTGAGTGAGAGAGAGAGAGAGAGAGAGAGAGAGAGAGAGAGAGAGAGAGTGTGTGTGTGTGTGTTGGAGTTTCTAGAGGATGTGTTCTTTTTTGGGCTAGATGGGTTTTCCCACTTGGAGTAGAGTTAAAGTAAAAAGCCAGTATATAAGGTAAGCTAGATGGAAACCAGGGAACAAACTTGGGAGAATTGTCACTTAAAAGTTTTAAAGATGGCAATATTGTTAAGATTTAATGAATTAGAATCAAAGGGGAGAATTGCGGCAGGATGTCATTTCTAAATTTTAGATAAACACATGATGTAGAGAAATTAGAAGGATAATGCCTTTTAGTTCAATCACTGAGTTTAGAATTTATTTGTAAGTAAAGTATGTGTGGACTATTCAGTTACAGATTTTTAGTGTGTAGCAAGTTCCTGGCACTGTTGGCAGTTTAAGAAGACTCTAAAATGGTATATTCAGTTCATTCCCACTTTTGGGGGAATGAGATCAATCAGCAATGAAAAATGAAGATCCCCACATGGCTATCTCGTGAACCTGGGCATCCTTTCAAGGGCTCTGAACCCTAGGAGCTGCTCTGTGTGTGTGTTTGTGGGGTGTGGGGATTGAGGGAGAGCCAGGAGACCAAGATAAAACTGCCGCCTAGAATAAATAATCTTGCTTTGTGTCACTGACCCTGGCTTCAGGAGTAATTCAATCTAATTCATTACAATTCACTTAATTAAATTAAAACAACTTACTAGGTTGCCAACTATGAATTGCTAGGGTTGGGAATGTTCTAGGACTACACCCTTTAACATGATGGTCACTATCCCATGTGTACTGAACACTTGAAATATGGCTAGTCCAAATTGTGCTCTTAATATGAATACACATCAGATTTTGAAGGTTTAGTATGCAAAATAAATGTAAAGTATCTCATTAACATTTTTGTTCATATCGATTACATGTTAAAATGATAATGTTTTGAATATATTAGGTTAAGTGAAATATATTATTAAAATTAATTTTACCTATTTTGTTTCTTTTTTAACTGTGGCTACTAAAAAATTTAAAATTGCATATATGGCATGCACATTTGTGGATTACACTGTATTTCTGTTGGGTAGAGCCATTCTGGGGGTACTTGGGAGTGGAAAAAGTATCTAAGTAGTACTATAGGCTAACAAATATGACCCTGAGAGACCTTCACAGGGGACATCAACCCTAAGCCACTTACACAAATCCACCCCCATCATTCTGAAAATAGGGAGAGACTGCCAGGGACCACAGCACCTGATTCTTTATCCCACCTTCACTTTCCTAAATTTTCTGCTGTCTTGTATAGGTTTTGTGTGATGGTGCAAACAGATATTTACATGGAAATGTTAAAAATAAAAACAAAAATAAACTTTAGTTTTTATTGTTTATTTGGCTCCAAAAGACAGAATCTATCTCAAAAATGTGAAACAACTTTGAAAGTTAGGGTAGTTTGCTGTCGAAAGGACTACATTACCAGCACTTGACAGATGTTGCTAGTGAAGCCTAGAGTGTGAGGTAGATTTGTCAGGGTACAGCCTGTGATGGTGGTGGTAATTGATGAAAACAAAAAATGACATTTAAAGTGGTATCTGTAGGCTGAATATGGGAGTTACTGTGGTGCCCCCAAGAATGTGGAAATAAAGGAAATATAATTGCCCTCTGAGGCTGACTATAAAAATTATGCAAACACCTAAAAAAACAGAGTCTCAAATTCAAGGATATAGAGTGTCTATGCATGTAATATAAATGAGAAAAGTGGATTTAACTTCAGGACTGAGATTTAATCCTTAATTTATAGAAATAGCCAGAATTCTGTTCAGCTACTTTTTGCTATATGTGCCTAGTATTATCAAATCCAATTGTTAAAGAGATACCTAATTTTTAAATGCTGGCAACTAAGTTTTAAAAATTAACCACGTTAAGATATGAGCCAAATAACTCTAGTCTTAAAATCAAAAAATTTGTTTTGTTTCTATATTTACTAAACAATCTTTCGATAACATTTTAAATGAAAATCAGAATTAAGTACCATTTACAGGCACTGACCATATGCTAGACACTAATCCTTCTACCGCAATGCAAGGCAGTTGTTGACGATCAGAGGGTGACAGGGCTAGTTGAGTGTTGCTATTGGAATTCCAATCTGGCTGTCCGTTCCAGATTGCACTTCTGCTTTATCACTCCAGGTACCTGACAGCTGCTTAGAATTCTGGTGAATGAAAAATTTTCAGGTCCCCCAGTAAGAGAGGATTTATATTGATACACAAACTATGGGCTCTCCCTGTTCCTTCTCCCCTCAAACACCAAATCTGTAGGCCCTGAGCCCAGTCTGAATATTTGGGTCTCTATGATAGCTGTATCTGTCACTGTGAAGTAGTCAATTGGTATGCTGGTAACCCAATTCCAAGATTTTGGCTAATCTATGTTCATCCCTGAGAGGTGGATCCACACATTGAATACTAAGTAATTTGGTTTCTAAACCTAGAAGATTGACGTCCAGATCAGGCAGGTGGTAAATTCATCTAGAAAAATGCCCTAGGTATGCCTTATAGAAAACATCATCTGGTTTTTATTAACAATCCCACTTGGGTAATGACTTCAGCAGAATGCACAATTTTTAGTGATCTCTAGTGTCATATATATATATATATATATATATATATATATATATAAATTTATATTATATATATAAATTTATATTAACAGAAAAGAAAAAGCTCCAATAAAGCTAGTTTAATTGTGGAAAAGAAACTCAACCTAATCAGAGAATTTAAGTGAGTTTAATTTGAGATAAGTAGCTTGTTCTGCGCCCGGGAGTTCCACCAACCTACCCCCAGGTGTAGATACCCTTATGAAAACGGCTGTTCTCCAGAAGCACCCTAACCTATTAAGGAGTTCACACTTATGGTTTCACACTGAAAACATGTCTTAAGATAATATTTTTCCAATGGTAAAAACGGAATCCAATTGAAAAATCCAAATGGAGGCTATAGATAGATTAAAATATGGCAGAAAATATCAAAAGACTTGTTAAAGGAAGCGGGTAAGTTTATTCGAGTGGGCACGGAAGTGGTCAGATATTGTGTGAGTGAAAGTGGACAGAAAGGTCAGCCTTAGCCTCCCCAAGAGAAACCACAGTGATCACTGCTGTCCACCAACCAGCTGGTTAGAGAAACCCAAAGTCACACCTCTGTGTTGGAAGGGGTTTTGACCATAAAAATGAGCTCATTTTTTAAATGAGTTGTAGCACAGATTCTAGACAAGGTAGGTCCAGCATCTCTTAATACATTTTATTCCTGGAAAGTGTGTTAGAGAAGTGAACTGACAGAGGCAGATGGGGAACACCCTGTGGAATTCAAGTCCAAGACCACATTTCTCCAGTAACTGCAACAGGAAGCTCCCGTAAATTAATGTAAGACACGGAATTCAGGGCTTATCTAGAATCTATATCGTGGGGGATTGGCCAAATGTCTATGAAATTTAAGAAGCCCTCTTTTACTCCTGTTGGATCTTGACCCACTTTCTTTACTAAGAAACTAACTAAAATTAGGTCATCTCATAGAAATTTGGAGATAGCTACAAGTCAGAATTTCATGTTAGAGTACTTTTTTCAAGTCGCCATAGATAGTAACCCTCAACAACAAGAGATGGTTTGTGGAGGAGGGAGAAGATAAAGCTGTCTGAACTCTTTACCAAACTTTCAAAACAAAAACTTTCTCTGTTTCTTTGTCTTTTCTCTGTTGCCTCATGAAAACAAGAGCCAATTTATACCTGTGGGTTTTTGGAAGATTGATATTGAGAGTATCATCTAAAATCAAACTGTGCCAAAAAGGTGAAAATTAGGTCTATATTCATAGACTTTTGACTTAATACTTCTTTTTCATTACTTATTACATACTGGATGTGTCTCTAATTAAATTACTAAAACATTAAACTATTTAGTCATCACAACCTCCCTATGAGGTAGTTAGTATATCTCATTTACCAGGTGAAGAAACTGCGGCATAGGTAAGTTACATAACAAGCTCTAGCTTAAAAAGCTAGTTAGACCTGGTGTTGAGATTAGAAACCAGAATGTAGCTTGAAGACACAAGATCATCTCACATCAGGCAAAGAGATTTTTTCAGAGTGTCCTAGGAGAACCAGGATTTAAAATCTGCTGTGAAGTCAGAAAGGATCTCCAAGAGACATATCATTATTTGGCTGTAGCAATGGGACCTGAAAGATGAACTCCTAAGAGTTTCTTTGTATGAGTCTTTTGGTGAAGGACAAGGAGTTCCAGAAAGTTTTTGGAATTCATTCGATTGCAGTATTTGATAATCAGCCCCACATGCCTTCCTTTGCCACTGTTGCCACACAGCACAAGAAAAGAGAGACAGAGGATTTCTAGGCACCCACTGAAGCCACCTTTCCTCACCATATTTCAAATTCCAGATCAGTGCTGTTGACATCAGGATCATCAAAAGTACAGTTTAGCAAGTGCTGGGATCCATCCACTTCCAACTGACTGTAGCAGGAGAATGAGTAGTCATCCAGCTCTGCATCTTCAAAGTCTCCTGAGTAGGAACAAACCTGCAGCTGTTAATGAAGTTAATAAGTGCATCCCTTTGCAATCTGCAGTGACATTAATGAAAGGGCATGGGGCGCAGACATAAAAAAGTGATTATAATTTAAAGAAAAAAGGCCAAAGGCAAAGACAAGAAACAGTTTTCAAAAATGAAAACAAAATCAAACAATAAAAACCCCAAACCAAAAGAAAACCTAATGAGCACAGATTTTTCTAACAGAAAAAAAGATCATGTATTTAATAAATAACCTCCAAATATTTTAAAATATTTCTGCCATTAAGTTAGTGCTTTAAAGATCCAACTTCTGTTAGTTTGTACATTTTAAGTAAGAGATATTTTATCTCCATTATTTATATGCTGCCTAATCTAGCCTTTGACTTTATTACCAATCTTCATTTATTCCCTCCCAAGTATTTTTTGAGTGAAGAAAGATGATAGCATTTTCACAGTCAGAAGTTCACTTTTTTTAAGGGGTAGCTTTTCCTTGCCTAAATGGGTGTCCCAACTAAAAGCATCATTAATTATCTCTATTATGTGGATATTTGTTTAAGACACTTTGTCTTAAACTACTGAGACAAATGTAATTAGAAAAAATTAGATCTGATCTGACTTAGATATGGTGGGCTTGCGCATAAACCTTATAGATACTGCTTCTGTGCTTATCAATCTTCTATAGATACCATATCTCATAGATTTTAATGATATCTGGACGTATGTGGGGAACCAGAAATTTTTTGTAGTCATTTTTGGAAAAGTACAATCTGTCACAGATAGTATTCTATTTCTTAAGCTGGCTCGAGGCCCCTAAGTTTAAATAGACATTTTGTATGTACATTTCACAGTATTTAATAGAGAAAAATCTGTCAGTGAATATACTGCAACTGGAAACTGAGAGAATCCAGAGCAACCAAAGCCATTCTCCGAGCACTCAGATGTGAGCCTATGACGGCTTCTAGGTCCATCGATACTAGAAATTCGATGTTTCTGGAGCATTAAATTGGATACAAAACATGGTAAGATTCACCCACAGCTGAGTGTCCCAAAGGCCATGGGATGTACAAACCGCATTCTATTTAAATAACCCAGTAGGCTGTGGGAAGGTTAGTAAGGCTGGTTATGAGTGGATCAACCAGCTGAGCGACAGGTCAGTTCAGTCAAAGCAACAAATCGTGAAAAGCCACATCTGGACTAGAGCTGTGGGCGCTGCTCTTTCTGAACATTCCTAGAAGCCACCCAGCTCACAGTTCCTCTCCCAGCAAAGGCTCCTTGTGTAATTTCAGCAGGGTATGGCCCTCCTCCTGATGACAATTTTAAATAATGAGGGGAACCCACCACTGAGGATGCACATTTCAAGGCATATGCATTCCTGGCCTTACAGATTTAAATCTTGGTCCCTAGGAGCTGGCAATGTTCTCAATGGAATGGTTCTGGCCAGTTTTAGCCTGCCCTTACATGGCAGTCCTCATACTGCTTTGATGTTTCCTCTTCTTTGGACCAGCATAACAATTTGGATTCAGACCGATGGATCTGCTTCATCTCCAAAATACTTTAACATACAAAGCCAACCAGAGATACAAGAGTACAGGAGACGCTGGGCATCGGCAGAGCAAAGCACTCCCACTGCCGTCAGCCATCCAGTCTGGTAAAGTGAGTTTGCTGCATATTCTCATACAATGTGCAAAGCACTGTTCATACAATTAAAGTAGTTGTGTTTTGAGAAGGAGCTCATTGGCTGTTTAGCAGGTGTTACCGGACCAAGTTGCCCTGTAACTGAGACAAATTCCCCTCAGCAACTTGCAAAATTGCATGGTGTTTTACAAAGAGAGTGTTTTACCTGATTTAAGCTGAAGAAATTCTTAGGTAAGAGCAGTATACACAGTGATTAAGATCCCCAGCACCAGAGCTGGGTAGATGTGGGTTTAAATCCTGGCTAATCTGCTTTGTAGCTATGGTCCTCTGTCAGGTTACTTAACCTCTCTCAGCCTCAGTGTTCTGATACATACATTTATGTTATTATGGGGAACCACTGAGCAAATACTAAGACTTAGTTTAGGATACAGTGAACACTCAATAAAGGTTAGCTATGACTATGATCATATATATATATATATATATATATATATATATATATATATTTTTTTTTTTTTTTTTTTTGAGAAATAAGTGATGAAAAGGTAAAATAAGAATTCTAATTCTGAGAATATGAACAGGAGACCTTTGAGGCTCCTTTGAAAAAGAGTTATGCGTCAAAGGTGTTGTTACTACCAAGGCTTCGAAATCACATAGAGCTTTTGAACAGTGAATTAACCTGTTATTTTTCAAATGCTCACTATTTCAGCATATTTTTCCATAAAAACTGAATTTTTTTGGAATGTGTATTATAAGGTCTTGTAGTTTGGAAGTCTTCATACTGAAAGGAATTAGTTGATTAAAGTTTATTTTTAAAAAGTAGCCCTTTCTTCTCTTTACCATCCTTGCAATTATCAGAGAACTAACTTATCTTTCAACAAAAAGCAGCTGATAATTCTTTACCCCAAACTGAGAAGTATTTTGACATGATCATGTAAATGAGTGGTTACAGATCTCTCAAAAAAAAAAAAATCTGAAATTAAAAAGTTGAAGTAAAAACTCAACTTTCAAGGAAATTCTTATTTCTTTTAAAAATAGTATTGCCACCAGAGAAATAGATGGAATATGTTATACCCCCAAGAGTAAGATTTTTGTGCTACCTGCCTAGCATCTCTGTGTGCAAACACAAGACAACATTCACCATAGAATTATGATCATCCCACACAAAGTGATTCACACATGGTCACACTGCGAAAAATGTCAATCTTCTGACAATTCCTGTAATGAAATCAATCTAGGGATTTCCATCCTTAGTAGTTATATGACTTAAAATATCTCAGCTGAGTCATTAGGCTGATGTGTTTGAGATCTTCGATAGGAAAATACTTTTTAACTCTTAAAGTAAAAGAGTTTAATTTTCAGGAAGAAGTTGGTGGTCCAGCTTCCCAGCTTGCTCCTCCTGCTGCTGCTTTACCTTTGTCTACAGTTTTCTTCTAATTACCATGTCTTTACTAAGTAGGTAACATCTGCTTCTAGGTACTAAGCTTTTCAAAGATCCCAAAGAGAATTATTATATAATAGTAAATTTGTTGATATAGAGATAATTAAATATAGTCCAATGAGACAGCTCACTCAGATATTTCTCATTCAATTATTCACTAAGAATCTCACATGAATCTATCAAAAAAAAGTATTTTCAAGAAATTTTTAAATATGTATTGAATGTTCACTAGGACCTACATATTCTTTCAGGTGCTGGGGATATAGCAAGGTTAAGTGCATGCAAAACTATTGTTTCTGGAAATTATTTTATCATGAAAGTTATGCTTTTGAAACCCCCTAAAAAGTGAAACAAAACAAATCTAGCTTAATTTCTTAAAAAGGTATAACCGACAAACACAACCTTTGTGTCTTTATGAATGTAAAAGCAAAGTTGTCACCAACATTAAAATCCACATTTGGAGAGTCAAATGCACTTTTTTTTGGTGACAATTCTAAGACTTTATAAATCACCCTCAGAATTGTCTCTTAATCTCCTGTCCTGGTTGTTAGAACATTATAAAAATGACTGAATATGTGGTGAGTTCTCAAAACTCCACTCCAACCCAGTTCCCGGCTCAGGTTTATAAGGGGTCTGAGCAACCTGGAACCTATGCTAGAGAATATTTGAAAGAAAAGTTAGAAATGACTCACCATTCTGCGCATAGCCACTTTCTCCAGAAACAACTTGAAGTAAATAGAAAACCATACCAAAAGCTGTACCTAGAATTGTCATTCTGAGAGAGAGCAAAAGAGGAGAGAAGGCGTGCGAGACTGTATGTAGGAATGAATGAGAGAGAGAGAGAGAGAGAGAGAGAGAGAGAGAGAGAGAGAGAGAGAGCGCGAGCGAGCACGCACAACAGTGAGTGAGAGAGAGACTTAAATCTATAGCTTTAGGGCTTTATACTTATTTAACCACAGACAGGGGGAAGTATAAACACAGTAAAAAAGAAGGCATGTGCCAGAAACAGGAAGTCAGAGTAAAAGTATTGCTGTTGTAAGCAGAGGTAGCGGAAATGAAGGGATAGAGCACTTGAAATTATTGTACCTCTCTGGTATTCTTGGCAAGCCCCCAAACTTACTGTGCTTATTTCAGAGTAGTGTGGTAGATTCAAATCTAGACTAAACTATTTCAGACTAGCGTATGAATAGGGCCCACTTTGAAAGAATCCTGAGACAAAAATTTAAACTTATAAAGCTAATGAATTGGTTGTCAGGAGTGAGTTTTGCTTTAAAGAAAAATTCTGTTCTTAATAAAGTAATTTATAGTAAGTATATTAAATAGTTCACTTCCAGTCTCTGAACATGGAGAATTTCACAAGAAGAGCAATTTTTCTGTTTTGTAGCCCTAGTAATTACTTATACCTCACCCATCACAGTTGGCATTCAAGAATTATTTGTTTAATTTAGGAGTTGGCAAACTATTGCCAAGAGGCAAAATTTGGCCCACCATCTGTTTTTTGTAAAAAAAAGTTTTATTGAAACATGGCCGCTTTTGTGTCACAACAGCAGATTTGAGTAGCTGAGAAGAAAACTATATGGCGCACGAAGTGCAAAATCTTACTCTCTGGCCCTTTATAGAAAAAGTCTGCTGATCCCTTGTTTAACAGTTAAAATAGTTATTTTCTCCGTGAATTTAAAATAGGATTCTATTTGTGAAAACCTGATTGCCAGGAACATTAGTGCACAGAAATCACGTTAGTGCCTGCATGTGCAGGGCAGAAGCCTGAGACAATGACAGAAATAATTTAGACTCTTCTTACAGTTGTCTACCAAACAAAATTTC
Source organism: Eidolon dupreanum (assembly GCA_028627145.1). NCBI lineage: Eukaryota > Metazoa > Chordata > Mammalia > Chiroptera > Pteropodidae > Eidolon > Eidolon dupreanum. The sequence continues at coordinate 86,099,307 of CM053501.1, forward strand.
TGAACATGGCCTGATGGTTAGTTAAAGTAGTGACATTTGTAAAGCCTGGCTGACCTTTTGGTAATTGTTGGATTTTTGTCTTTAAGCCGTTATTAGTGTTTACAGGCACAGGTTGAGAGCAGTCTTGTCATTAACAGCCAAAAATGTCTCCTAAAGAACATATTTCTGCTCATTAGATGACTAATCTAATCTGAATTTAGGCCATAAAACTCCATTCTCTTGATTCCCAGGGGCTCGCTTTTGGAAAAAAAGCTACAAGACTGTGATTATAAGATAATGAGGACAGAGATGCTGAATAGATAGAGAGTTACAAGGTTCTGTTTGATTCTCTGTTGTGGGTAGAATTGGTCCTATGGGCGTGTAAAATGGCTAAATCAACGAAGATAAACAACATACCCCAGATCATAAAACAGAGAGTCTGAACTTCACTGGAGTTAGCTTGTCTCATCATTCTGGTTATGTGATGATCTCATAAAGTGAGAAAAGAGGAGGTGGGGCATTTGTCTCAGTCTCTGGGAACCCCTATTCAATGTTGAGGCAGGTCTAGTGACAGAGATGGGGTGCCCTGTGTATAATATCACCCTCTGGACTGTAAACTCGAGGTATATTTACAGAGCAAGAAACCAACTGAATGGGACATAATCTTTCTTCTTCATCTGTTGAGGCCTTCTGTTGGAATTTTCAAACATCTTCCAAACCAAAAAAAAAGAGTGTAGTTTGCTGCATCAGATAATAAAGCTTGGTTAGAAAAATTAGAAGCCTAATTCACAAAACTTGGCATGTTTGGTGCGTTGAGCTGAATAACCTTTCAAGAAATCTATAATTATAAATTTTCATGAACTAAATAAGTGTTCAAGGAAAAATCACAAATTATATCTATCACCAACACAGATCTCATGATTTGTTCACAGATTGTTACTCGGTGGGTAGTAATTGGGTCATGTCTCTTTAAATGCTCTTGTTTATCATTTAAGTGGACGATCATTTTGATTGTATCTCTTTCCTTTAGTTGTGAAGATGTAAAAGAACAAAGCCAAGACACAATATTTTGATACAGCATGTGCTAGTTTGCTCAGGGGATTTCCACTGATGTGCTTGCTCTCTTTGGGTGGGGCAGGAGATGCCGAAGGACCTCAGAGAGAAAACTAAATAAAGCTCCCCATGCTCAAAGAAATGAGAAGGCTCATCATTCCTTCTAGAGGTGATGGGGGAACAATGGTGTCTTCTCTACTTTTTTCACCCAGGTCTTGTTAGTCGTTTGGAAACTTAGAAAAGCAAGGAAGACCCGCCTCACTCCACTTGTCCCTAGATGAGAGACATTTACAATACTGCGTTGTCAATATTGCCCATGAGTAAAGTAGAGAGATGAGAAAAGCAGATCAGGAAAGACATTCAGGACTCCTGAGTCTCCAACCAAGAAATCACAAACCTTGCCTTAGACCATGGGCAAAGCAAGTCCTTTGGTGAAGCAGCTTGGTTGAAGCATACATTTTCTCTTCTCCCATTGCTTCCTTTAGTCACTACTTTTTCTCTTTCCTCTTTTATATGTTGTCTTCCTTTAGTATCATAAGTTGCTATGATGTGTCGAATCATTAAAAAAAAGAAAGCCATTTGATTGTTTCTCATGCACAAGCAGTACCCAGTGACCTGGTAAAACTCCCAGTATCAGTCATGTCTCTCCCTCCCTCCCTTCCTTCCTTTCTTCTTTCCTTCCTTCCTTCCTTCCTTCCTTCCTTCCTTCCTTCCTTCCTTCCTTCCTTCCTTCCTTCCTTCCTTCCTTCTTCCCTCCCTTCCTCCCTCCCTGTCTTTCTTTCTTTCTTTCTTTCTTTCTTTCTTTCTTTCTTTCTTTCTTTCTTTCTTTCTTTCTTTCTTTCTTTCTTTCTTTCTTTCTTGTGATGGTTCAGACTATTTATTAAAGAGACAAAGCACATAAAGAAGATTTTCCCTTTATTTTCATACCATAATAAGTTATGTGCCCTTTGTATATAACTGGTAGTGTCCTAAAGAGCTCAGATAAATGGCCTTTTATCTAGATTTGAGATTCTGGAATGTTAGAGTTGGAGGAGTGTGTGGACTCGATTTGGTTGCTTGTTGTTTGTTGACTTGGTAAAAGTCTGCCCCAAGAAGTCCCATGTTTTCTTTCTTTTTTCCAATCGATTAAGGGCAAAAATTTTTCTGGTTTGAGCATCTGAACTTCTTATTGAGCTTTACTATCTGGACTCTTAGGAACAGAAATTTTATTTCCATTCTTGACAGAAATTACAAAGTTAATGGATCAGATACCAGTGCATTATCTCCTTCATCACTTTTGGGAAACAGAATATTTCAGAGCAAAAGTATTTCTCTGAATCAGTTTTCAGATGAAGCTTATAAAATAGCCCTTAATGATTTACTAATTTGTTATAAATGAGAAAGATAGAAAAGTTACTCACCTTGAGATTGAATTTTGAAAGACACTAAAGTGAAACAACAACTACACAACAGTAATAATAATAATAATAATAGGCCGTCTCTATTGCTATAGGAATATCCTGGGCAAGATCTCGCCTTTGAAAATATGCAGAAAGTTTCAAAACACGTTCTATGAAATTTGTATTAACTGCTTCCTTTCCTACAGTTACTTACCTTCCTTAATTAATAATTAGATTTATCCATAACATGAAAAACAATCTTGGACTCCTGCCTTCAGCTAGAAAAAAAGACATCCAGGCCAGCTCAGTGGAGTGAGTGGGGACTCCCAAAAGCCATGAGAAAAGAGAAATAAAAACATGCAAGGGTGTGAAGTAGGTGAGGCTGGCTGTAGGGAAGTCTAACTTTGCTCAAGTCTTAAATGAATTGTGTTTAGCATTTTATCAGTGGTGCTGAGTCAGCCTCTGGGGCTCTAAGGGGGAGTCCCAGCATTGTAAAGTTTCATTTCCAGGAGCATAATATTTTCCTTGTTGTGGCTCTTCTTTCATTTCCCTTTCCTCCTTACCCTACGTCTTCAGCCCCATGCCTTGCTGTTGCTGTGTTCTTTCTGGGCAAAGTTTGAAATGTCAAAGCTGTTTTGCTTCTACAAGATTTTAGCCTTGGTCTTTGGATGCAACAAAAATGAACCTTCGTCTTCATTCTTTGCTGAAGACATTTGCCAGAAAGCAAGTATTCTGATGTCAAGACTTGCCTAAATTTTGATAAAAATGTGAACAAGAGTATTCATTCTTGGGGAAAGTGGCATGGCTTCTGGCAATGGTTGCAGCTCCTGCTACTTCTGTGGGCATCTGGAGCTCATGGTCTCTCTCTCAGGCTCTTCTCAGCAGATTCACGGCAGGATCCTGCTCATAACCCTAACGGCAGGCACAGTGCCCCACAGAGAAAAATATGGATTAAGTGACCCCATCCTGGATCCCAGCCTATGGCCCTGCACAGGTTTTTTTTGTCTCGCAGTGGGCTCCTATCTTCCCACATAACACCTCCTAAGGGATCACCATGCTGATTGTCATGTCTGAGCTCAAACCTGGATAACAGGGGAAATCAGTGAAAGCCCTCGATCATATGCTTCCCTGCCCTCTTAGCACCCAGCACCTCTGTGTCAATTGAGTCCCCCAGAACAGCACTGGTGTCCTATAATTTCCCAACCTAAAAATACAGCGTCAACATTGAAAGTGACTCCGAGGAATAGCATTCATGGACTTGCCACAGAGAAGCAGCAAGTGTTCCTTCAAAAACAAGCAGCGAGGGATCTGTTTCTTGCCAGACTACGTGACCCTGGGCAAAGTCACTTCCAGAAACTTTTCAAGAAAAGGGACAATGGTACCTACTTTTGCTTATCCACCGGTAAACCATTTACTAATCCCTCTCAGGAGACTTTGGAATTTAATATAAGAATTTTTTGTTGTTGTCGTACCTATTACTTGGGCTATGCCGCTGAAACGAGGTGACCCGGAAATATGGTGGCTCTAACAAAGGCACAAGTTTACTGCTCATCATATAGATGATCCACGTGGTAGGCAACTTCATGAGTTCATTCATTAGGAACCCAGCCTACTCTTTCATTTCTTAAGCTGTTGTACTTGTCTATGTATTTGAAATTACCATGTAAGCACCATGATCCCATTGCAGTTCTTGGGAAGTAAATACAAGAAAGTGAAGAGATATCAGTTTCTTTTTTAAGGAAAGTTGCATATATCACTTCTACTCTTATTCTACTGTCCAGAAAGTAGTCACCATGGTTACGTTAGCTGCCAGGGAGAAAGGAAAATGTAGTCTGAAAAGGAGTAACTATGTCCCCAAATTAAACTGAAAGTTCTATTAGTAAAAGGAAGGAGGGGAGAATGAATGTTGGGAAGAACAAATAGCCTCTGTAAGATCTGTATACTCACATGATATATACCAAAGTATGTATCATGGAGAACATAGGCAGTAGTAGCTAGCTCCACCTGTGGGAGGAGGGAGTAGGCATTTGATCTTGTGATTAAAGGATATGAAATGGCCTATCAGGTGAGTGGACCTGGGGAGAGTGCACCTTGCACTTGGCCATTGGGGAAGTAAGACTTAATATTTATACCAGGGTCTGATCTCAGATCTCTGGTCCCAAGAGGCTTTAAAAAGAATTAAAACTCTAAAGCCAGGGCTCCAATTGAAATACTCCATGAATCTGAAATATTAAGCACTATATGGGGGTAAAAGTCTTTTTCTTTTATTAGACTCTCAAAAGGAACCATGACCCAAAATTTTAAATTCCAATACATTAACCCAGAGAAAGACACCTTGCCAAAGCAGCTGAGTTGTCATCATGAGGACCAAGGACTGTGAGAGACCCAGGCAGCTCTATCTGAGAAACTTGATTTGCATTTCTGTATTTTGAGATACTGCAAGATCCTGGCCAATTATCTCACCTCGATCTTGGCAGGTGAGGGGAGGTATGCCCAACAGGGCATCTCAAGCATTGATTATTTGTGCTGGTCTTTACCATCTTTTCTCAGGAGCAGATAAGAGATGTCCTTTCTTATTCTATTCCCAATGACTGGAGGAACGTTGGCCTCACTCCTGGGGAGGCTTCTCATCATCTTCTTTCTAAGTACTACCTGTGTCTTTTCCAAAGTAACTCCCTTCCTCTCTACAAACTGCATAGTCTCTTCCCTAACTCTGCCCAAATCATGTGCTTTCTTAGCTAAACTTTCTTCCACTTCTGGAAGCAGAAAGGAGGGGATTAATTTCTGCTAAACGCAGAACGGTAAAGGTGGCAGAGGCAGGCAGGGACCTTTAGATTTTGTACCAGTGCACATCTTATACTTGTTTTTTCACTGAAAGGAGTCTGGGTTTTTTTCAGTTCATTGTGGGAAGCTTGATTTTTGCCTGCAGTGGTCATATTACAATGTTTCCCACAAAGGCAAAATCCGATTTTAAGTAAAATCTCAGGTCATTTTGGGCAGTGTTTTGTGCCTAGGTTTTCAGAAGGTCCTTCGTAAAGGTTTTAGGGGCCACCAAAAGATGTAGGAGGGAAGAGGAGGAGGCTGAGCCAGCATGCTGTGGCTGTAGGTCTAAAATGGTGATGTTTCAGAAATATTAATCACTGTTCCCTCCCTGCCCCTACCCTGGGTTTTACTTCCCTGTTTTGCTTATCTCATCCCCTTCTCTTCCTACAAGAGCTAGGCATTATGAACTCTTGACTCCAGGCAAAAAAATGCCAGTTTAAAAACACTGAAAAAAGTCTCTTTCTGCTTTTGAATTGCAAAAGCCTGAGCCTTGGAAGAAGAAAAGAGAAGAGTGGCTTAAACAGGGTCACAAAATAAAGGAATCTCATTTCTCAACTCCTCTGCCTCCTGAAATATCGCTCCATCCATCCCTCAGGCTAGAAAAGGATTCATATTGGGGAAGAAGAGGATGGAGAACAGGGATGGGAAAAGAGGTCATATCCCCAAGTTCAAGAGGGAGCAGCTGGGAGAGTTTGGGTGGAAATTGATGAAATCCTCAACCCGTCCGCCAATACCTGGGATCTCTTTGCAAGATGAGCCAGATGTTCATTTCTCTACTCTGAGGGACCCTACACACCACCATAACTCAGAGCTCTGCCAGCTGTCCATCCCAGGGGGCCGATGAGGATTTTACTTTAACACAACCATCAATATTCCCAACAGGGACGATGCTCTAATATGATCTGGCTTTTCCTGCAGCAAAGTTTCAGGTAATTGCTAAGTCCAGAAAAGAAAAGTACAGCTTTGGACATTTTCAGATGGGGCTGGAAATAGGGAAAAGAAAAATCCCTGAACTTGAGTCAGATCTGAGGGAGGCAAGGGGAAGCAATTTGAGTTGAGTGGCTGCTGGTCAATTGCTCATAAGGCTTCATTAAGAAATCTAAATAACGAAAAGAAAACTACACTCCCTAAACTGCTTCTTAAAAAATATTTCCTATTTAAGATCCTTTTGGAAAAAAAAGTTCAATTCCATTAAAATAAGAGAAGGAGGTTTGCAACATGTTGAGGACAGGGAGTTGATTTTGGTAGTTCGTGTCTTTCCAGGAATTTGTCCATCATCTAGGTTATCTAATTTGTTGGTATACTGTTGTTTATAGTATTCCCTTGTAATTCTTTTAATTATTGTAAGATCGATATTGATGTATCCTTTTTCACTCCTGATTTTAGAAATTTAAATCTTCTCTTTTTTTTCTGGATTGGTCTAGTTAAGAGTATGTGTAAATTCTGTTAATCTTTTCAAATGTCTTTCTAATTTACCATGGGTATATATTTTTAAGAAAATTATGGAGCGAAGAGAAGAGGGGAAAGCAATACTTTGTTGAGAATATCTCTTAAAATTTCATTCTTATATCCAGTTGGGGAAAGTATTACTTACAAGAGTCATATTTTAATATTCTAGTGGAATTAGCTAGAATCACTGCACAAATACAAGAAGAGATGAATCGTAGTTCAGATGACGTGATTTGAAGAATTATATGTCATTCATGGGACTCCAGTAAGACTAACCGAAAATCTCTCATTTCACATTAAGTGATAAGCTCACAGGGGATGATTATTTCTATTCTTTGAAATTGTGTTTTATTTTATGGTAGCTACATGGTGGAAAGCATATTCAATTTACAATGGGACACTAAGGTGTTCTCTTTGGGTCTGGGAAATTAGACAAGATTAGTGTGTGGCTCAGTGAGTGGAGCTGGCTCCCCAAGGGGCTGATGAGAGGCATGGGTGGTCACATGTGGCTAAAACCAGGTTTTAGACCAGAGGGGAAGGGAGAGGGGGGAGGAGGGAAGTAGATGGGGGAAAAAATTTAAATCATTTCTTCAATTAAAAAATATTAATTAATTAATTAAAAAAAATAAACACACACACAAAAATAAAACCAGGTTTTAGTATTTGTGGAGAGTCGACTTGTTTTGTTTTATTTAAGAAAAGAAGTGGCTAATATGTGTATGTGGGGGAAAATAGATATAGGCATGGATGCAGAGAGCTTGAGTAGGGGGTGAAGGATGAAGGACAGAAAGACACTGCCTTTTCCTTTCCATCTGCCTTCCTTCGCATTTTCTCTTGTTATTGGAAGTGAAACTGGAGGTTACAGCAGTATCAGCAACCTATTAATTGATCCAAGACTGTAAAACTCAGCATTCCTCTCTTCTTTTGACTATAGTATTTAATATACTATGTTGTAGGCTGTGGGCTAAGAGAGAATAGACAATAACAACAACCTTGTATAACAGAAACTTCCCATAATTGACTCTTCAGATTAACAAATGGTCTCTGTTTCCTCTAAACACACTGACTGATTCTTATGGCAGTTGTTTATTTACTGAAGATAAGTTGTATTGGTCTGCAAACTTGTTTATGTCATATGTACTTGTTATCATAATTATACAAGTTAGTTAAATACTACATAAACTATTAAAGTAGTATTAATAGTTTGATGAACTATTGATGTGATATAAAAACTATTTCTATGAAGACACCTTTGAATTACTTGAAAAAAAGTTAGTTCATTCATTGCATTGAAATATTGCAATCAAATTAGGTGTGAGACAATTGTTAATGATTAGTAAGAAAAAATCATGAACATCTAAATGCATTCTACACTCAATTTCACAAGTATCATTAGTTTATTAGTCCATTTAAAAGGAACAGAAACTGGGAATTATTGGATGAGTGTACATGACAAACAAAATCAAACTCCAATAAGGGAACCTATACTAAAAAACAAAGCCCTTAGTCTTATATCAAGATATTGGTAAATGAATACACATTAATTTGTTTTAAGTCAAAAATGTTTAAGTTATTGATTTTTAATGATCTCACTTTTTTATTCTATTATTTTCAGTTAATTGATAATTTTCACTCCTGATATACAGGAGAGCTTCTACATTAATCGTTTCTATTGTTGCTTACTTTGTGTAGGCATTAATTTTATTTATGCCTCACTATAACCCTTTTAAATGGTAGTATTATTCCCATGTTAGTCATAAATTATCTAAGACTTAGAAGCATTAAAAGACCTACTCAAAATTATAGAACTAGAATATCCATAGCAAGAAATAAATGAACAAATAGATTGGGGGAAAAAAACCTCTTTTCTAGACAAAATTCTTAAATTGTAATATTCATTCATCATGAATTTAAAAAAATTTCACTGAGCAATAGTTAGGAACTAGATCTAAAGGATATGAAAAGATTTAAAAATGTATCTGCTCTCAACCTGGAAGAATAAGGCAATTAAAACAGGCAACCAAAGTACAACATGGAAAAGGCAAAGTGCCATTAGAGAGCTACAGGTCATATCAGAGAGAAGTTACAGCGTGGTGGAAAGACGGTGGCTGTGCAAGCCACTCCTCTAAGTCTCAGTTTCCTAATTTTAAAAATGCATATAATAATGCCTTTGTAAAGATATGAGCCTTAACGCACTTAGTAGGAATCTGGGCGTATAACAGGTTTTCAGCAAATGGTGGGTATTATTGCTGCCTGGACCATCATCAGATCTGCTTGTTTTGTTGTCCTTTTCACCTCTGTTTGTTCTGCTACTTGGCTCCCTTTGTTTGATTCCATGCAAACCTGGCCTCCTTCTACTCAATCCCCAAAGTCAGGTAATTCAAAATAAAAGCAGGCAAATAAATCTTTGGAGGACAGTCACACAATGCACTGAGCCCCCCTACTTTCAGCCTTCTTCCTTTCAGCCTCCAATTCTGGTGCTCTGTAGACACAGCCATTGAGCCTGTCTCCCAAGTCAACCTCGTCCCAGGAGGTAGGAGGAGACAGGCACCTGGGGAAGAAGCAACAAAGCTGCTCACTCTCTGAAATGATTTTAAAAACTCATCTCACTGGTGTAAGGAGGGAGAGTATGAATAAATCTTTACTACAGTCTGTGTTTATTTCAATGCTTTATGATAGATGAATATTCCCTACATTTATCTTTTCTTCTTCTTATTTGATGTGAGTTTTTATTTGCCCTTCACTGGACAAACAAAACATTGTCAGTATTTTTGTTTTTCATTGTCAGCATTTTTATACATAGATTCAGGATTTTTTTTTTCTTTGTGTTCCCATTGATTTTGGTTCATGATTGCTCAGAATATTTTCTCCTTTTTGGTGATCAAGATGATAATTGATTGCTGTGCTTCACATTGCAAATGAACTGAGAAATGAGATCCAAAAGCATATTTCACTATGTTCAAAGTTACTTGGAAATTTAAAATTCAATCACTCGGAAAATTAAATGAAAAATTTAGTTAAGACAAAAAAAGAAACCCATAGAATTGTGGAAGTATGTACTTAATGCTAACCATCGAATTCAGACAAAGACTTCATCAACTTGAGTAGTGTCATTTCTTCAAAAGTTTAGTCATAAAGCATCACTTTCAGTCTTTCTTTGATTAACAGTGAAAAAAGAAACCAGCGCCACTACCCCTTTCTCTCAACTTTCTAGGTAGATGTTTTGCAATTACGAGAAATGTTTGTTTACAAGGCAGTTGAGAGAATGATTACGATGCAAAGTAAGAATCCATCCCGAATGCCAGTGGTCAATTAGGAATTGCTATGACAATAATTGAGGGAGAGAATCATGAATACTTTTATGAAAAGAAAAGTCTGAAAGTTCTGAATGGTGAATGGAAAGAACTCAAGGCAGGAGAGAGAAATACAAGTCATAATAGGAAAGCTACCAGTGATAAAGTATGAGAGAAGGGCTACTCTTAATAGACTTGTAATTAGCAATAAGTCCTAAAAGAGCCAAGTGAGTAAATGCTTAAGTATGGGGCCCATTATCCTTCATCATCATCATCGTCATCATCATCATCACCACCATCACTGCAAATATGTGTTAAGCACCTTGTTTTAGCTCATTTAATTATTACAACAACCTTATTTAGTAGGAAACTAAGACTTAGAGGTTTTAAATAACCTCCCCAGGGCCATACTGCTGTTTTAAGGAGGATGCAGGTCTGTATGATTTCAAACCCATCCTTTTAACTGCTATACTAACCTGCCCCAAAGAACAACATTTAGAGATGATATACTTTGTGAGGGAAGCAGAATTTGCCAGCCTAAAACATGCCTTTTGAGATATTGACTATTTTAAGCTGGTTATTTTTAAGAAACAAAAGGCTCAGGAAAAAACTTTTGAATTCCCCCTAACTGCCAAAAAAGAACTTGGAGGACCTGCTCCAGGAAGAGAGATATTATCATAGATAATTATAGTTTAATCTGAACTTTGTGTGATAGACAGAGAGGAGCATGGCAAGGTCCAGTTGTCGAAAGTCCCCTCTGTGTTCCATTGTTAAAGATGGCCCAGCAAACATTTATTTACCAATAAATGTAAATTGCCTTTCTGCTCTTTGAACCACAAGCCCCATTCTCCTTAGTTCCAGAATGGCATATAAGCCTCAACTGTCCAATGTGTCCTTGGGTCTCATATTCTTATGGCATCTCTGTATGTACATATATATGATATTTAGTTGTTTTCTTCTGTTAATCTGTCTTAAGTTAATTTGAGTGTAAGCCCAGCCACAAGAACTTAGAAAGGTTGGAGGAAAATTACTCTTTTCTGCTTCTACAATTCAAACGAGCCAAATTCTAAAAGTTAGTTTGGACCTAGAAAAGGCTCTCCCAAAACCAACACAGTAAAAGAAAATGCTTCAATCTTGTATAGAGATCCATAGCTACTTTTATGCTAATGCTGAAGAGTCCTCCTGTACCAAACGGGCACACACTTTATCTGATTCCTTGCTGCATTTCCCTGGCCTCCTGGGTGCTTGTGATAATGAGGGCACTGTTTATTAGTCAGTGTCCTTCACTAAGTGAATAGTTCCTGAAAGAAATCTTGATTTCTTATCCATTTCTGTACCACCATTCTAGTACTTGGTACATGGTTGGTGCTCATAATTAGTGAATATTTGTAGTATCGATTGTGAAGTAGAAGTTACAGAATCATAATTGTGTAGAACTTCATTAGAGTTCTTCCATTTTAATTCTTCATAAACATTCGCTGAATAAAGAAAGCTTGAAAGTTAAGCTAATCCCTTCATGTGGTGGCTTAGGCTTATTTTTCTTTTGTTGAGGTCAGTGAACATCAAGAATTGCTACTCATGGAGAACGTGACTAAATTACAGGCAAATCTCAATCTTTTATGTTTTTATTGCTGTGCCATCTCCCAGCCCATCTAAACAGTACTCCGATATCCATCCTAGTTCTGTTTCTGCTTGGTTTGAGAGCAAAGAATGGGGTTTTAGATGCCAGCAAATGCCTCTCAGCATGGACTCTCGAGAGAGCCCTGCTGTATTTGTGATAAACTGGAAAATACTCTTGCACCTTCCATGAGGACAAATGCATGTGCTGGTGTTATTTCTGGGAAACAAAGAAGAAAAGAACAATCTTTCAGGTTTTTCAGGGACAAGGTAGCTTCTTATTTAAATTTTAAATGGGTTGACTTTAAGTTTAAAAAGAAGATTGAATTAGTTAACCAACCAGGTTCAGTATGCCCTGGCATTTTATTTCAATTTCCAATGAAAGCAAGCCATAATCTTAAATATGTTTTTGCACATCTTTCTTCCTCTTTGGTCCTTTCCTTTTTTTTTTTTTTTTTTTTTTTTTTTTTTGTTATTGTTACACACAATGCATACTTGGCTCAGTTCTGGTTGGCTGCAACTATTCCCATCTTTGTTATCTTGCAGTGAGTTACTATGTCAAAGAAGTAAGAGCTTAATCATTGCAGGCAGCATCTTGATGTTGCTTGATGATTTACCAATTTGCTTGCTGAACAACGCAAAAGGTATTCAGGTAGGAAACTCTAGAGAGATTAGGTTTTCCTGTTTACATGGTTTAGACAACAGTTCTATCTTGACCAATTGGCTTTTATTTTTGTGATGCACCAGAAGTTGATTTTGTCTTAGCTACTTTGAAATAGTGGTGCACCCTGAGACTGACTTCAGACAAGTAGGATTTGATCTTGTTTTATAGGCAACAAAAACAATAAAAATCGCAAGCCAATTTTGAATTGAAATTAAAAAGATCCCTCTGTCTCCTCTTCTGCTTGGTTTCTGAAGTCCAGTTCATCCTAAGCCCTTTTTTTTCTATAGACCTGTGAACAGTGAACCAACATATGATCTAAGTCAGCACTTAGGGCCAGAACCCTGTTGATATCAATTTTTGCTTACGGATACAAATTGTTCTTGAACAAATTGTGGGAAACAAAGAACTTTGTTTATTCTGACACTCTGCTTGTGGTTTATAGGTGTTAAAAACATTTTCCCCAATAAGAAAACATCCAAGTACATGTAATTTGCACTTTGGCAAGTATTTAATAAAAGTGAATGGGTGGCTATTTTATCATGGTAATTCTAGAACTTGCAAACTAATACTAGATCCTCTGAAAGCTTAATAGAGTGCCATTTTAAGTTGTATTTCTATGTGTTTTAAATAGAGACTATTTTAGGTCCGTACCAAAAACCTAATATCCAGGTAATGTCTTATATGATACTTGAAAAACCAAATGAACAACAGCAAAAAATCTGCTAGATAATTTAATCAGGTCCTGCGAACATTGTTTTAATCCAGAGATTCAAAAAAATTCATTCAGATATGAGTCATCATTCTAGCAAGATGAATTTAACTGGTCACTTAAGAGAAGGTAAGAGTTGACTAAAGGAACATTTGGGTTCTTAAGAATGGTTCTTAATGAATTATTAAGAATACTCAAGGAGAAAAAAGAACATGGAAAAAGATGTCTCTACTTAAGAGCAGAGTAGAATAGGATTTTTAGTAGCATTTTCTGTCATTTTGCTCCTGCCTGATTGAAGAGGCAATTCCATAATGATTTTAATTCATGTTCCCTCTCAGCAAGTGTTTCAGAGAAGGTTTATATAATTGGAAATAGGTCAGCCAGTGCTGGTAAGTGATTTGCAATTGTGCAACACAGTCCCATCAAACAAAGTAGGTCAGGTCAGTACCCTACTAAGCACAATTCTACTTGTGTAACTAGAAGTTCAGTTATCACAATAAAAATCTATGTAAAATTTGGAAACAAAAGGAAAAATTTAGGGTTATGTCAACCCTCCCTCCAAAATGATGCAATATGAGTTGCAATCCATTCAGTGGGATTTGGTAGAATAACAAAAGCAGTCACCAATCTTCAAGCCAGGACAGAAACAGATAGACAACCACAGAAACAGTAAAAATTACTTTCAAAGCAAAACGTCATTACCATGGTACCAAATACTTCAGAAATCTGGTAAGTTAGGCAACCTAGAAAGATGTTTAATTAGGTACTATCAATAAATAAAACACTTCCTAGGTCAATACATGATTAAAAAACAAACAAAAAACCTGAGAGAGTATGATTAAGAGAAGAATATATTTTACAAGTACTCGCGGTTGCTTTAGAACCAACACATTTATATATGAATTTGATATTGTCTTATTTTATGCAATTTACCAAATCAAGATAAGATAAATTGTAAGGCTCATTCCAATTATAGAGATGCTAACTTATGGGGAAAATAGTCCATCATATGAAAAATGGCCTTTGATCAGGAAGCAGATTTTTCACCCTAGATCAGGAAGCAGATTTTTCACCCTAGTTCCTATAAATGCATGTCTTTGATATTTGTGAGCAATAGAATTATACTGCTTAGAGGATGCTATATTGCTTATTCTTGTCCTGAATTTATAAAGGATTCCTTATTAAATCATACATATCAGGTACCATGCTACGAAGTTATGTAACAAGGGGCACTCAAATTGTGAAGCACACGACTGGTGTGTGCCAAGCCTTATGTCTCATCTTGGAATGTTCCTCTCAATCCATGTGTCACCCTATATTCCCCTGCAATACTGTTTGGCTGCATTTCCAGAAACCAGCGACAGGTTTAGAAATCTGAATTTCCAATTTACCTTAATATTCTTAAGGTCTTGGGGAGGAGGCAGAATGAGGCTTTATCTCTCTAGTGCCTTCTTATCCCAGAGAGGCCAATGCCTTGTGGGGAAGGGGTGGACTTGAACATTTACTGCCCAGTGGCAGTTCAGTATTTGGCTGGAAGCGGAAGTTGTGATGAATCAGAGGTTATAGCTCTCTGAGTTCCCTTGGTCATGGTCCCTACCATTTTATTCACACAGGCTTGGGAACTCCTTGGTGGATGGCATTTGGTTCTTACAGATGAAAGTGAGAGGGACACAGAGTCATTTGCTAAGGAAGACTCCATGTTTATACTTGTGTGGCATCTGAAGCCCTTGAAACACCAACTTTTGCAGAGTCACCTTAACAAAACATAAGTAAATGCTGTACTACCCATTGACACTATTGTGAGAAAAGTTGATGAAGGTGACAAGAAAAATTAGAGAAAGAAGATTGTCTTTGTCTTAATCCATGACCAGCAATTTCCTTTAGGCAGGAATTATCTTAGAAAAGAAGAAAGTAGATAGCAGATGTTTGAGATGTCTGGATGTCTAGATGTCTAGATGGCTCAGTCTTTTTGAATTTCTCATAAAAATAAACATTTTGGGTGATGTAACTGAACACATTAGATTATGTTATTTGTTTAGGTCTAATAGTTTTGCCATTGAAGTCAAATTAAAATCTCTTCTGGGTTTACAAGGAGAAAAAGCTAGAAGCCTGTACTTTGCTCCATTTCTGAAATAGTTAAAGCATTGCCCTGGACTTTAAAACCAGGACTATGGCTTGGAAACAATCTTTGATATTATCTGAAAGTCTTCAAAAAAAGATGTAAGTGTGGCCATATATTTTTTTTCTAACTGATCTGCTGTATGTGTATTTTAAGTGTCTGTCTGATTATGCTCAGATGTGGGTAAGTGGTAGAGAGAAAAAAAGAATGTTTCTTAACTCTGCGGATAAAAAAAAACTTCAAATTAGTAGTGTCTCACGTACTTTAGTAATCTGCCCCACATTCTGCACCATGATGTGGGATAGAGACTGCTAATTGGTGTTGATTTCTTTGGGGGAAAACAAGCTTTGAAGAAAATGTTATTATACCTAGGTGGCCATTTCTGAGCTATATGAAGGGAAACTAGTGATACCTCTCAATGAAGACCTCGAGGAGACTTAATCACACCTATGGCCCCTACCTTTATGAGCAATTGATTTTGGAAATCCCAAATCCTGTTCCTCCCTGGTCATTATTGAAATATCAATCTTTAGTCTCACTTTTTCTTCTTCTGTTTAAGCAACCAAGCCAGGAGGCACCATGTAGACATAGATGGACTAAGCAAGGATTCTCAGACATTCATATCAGTCATTTTATGGAGGTTTAGAGAGGAAGACCATGCTCTGAGAACATTGAAGTCTCCTCCTTTATCTTAAAATGTATGTATAGTTAGTTCTTGATGCCATACATAGGTGTTTGTTTGATATAAAAATGACGTTTCTCAATTTATTTATGCATAAACCTACTTACACACATACACATTATTTAACACGAACATGCTAATATCATACGTGCTATTTTTAACATAATTTTTTCCCTCATTTTCTTGTTTCCCCTTTTTACTCATAATCACCTCTACCCTCTCAATCCAAGTCAATAACTTAGTGTGTCTTTTCTCATATTTTTCTACATGCTTATGGAATCATATATAGAATGTGCACATATTTGTATATACACACTACACAAATATGTGAACGTGCATATATATGTATGTATACACTACACACCTACATGTAAGTACAAACATACATATGCATTTCATTTTTATTTTGTTTTATTTTACAAAAATAATATAATACATACTTTCCTGAATATCTGGTTTTACTCACTCAACAATACCTTGTAGAAATTTCTATAAATCAACTAGTTACCTCTGAAGTTTTTTTTTCTCTTTCTCTCTCATAAAAAATGACTGACTGCACAATTAACCCAATTATTCCCTATAAGTGGGCCTTTCCCCCCACCTATTTCCACTGAAATAAACACACACACACACACACACACACACACACACACACACACACACATGATGGTTTCCCCTAGGCTAGATCATTAAGAATGGGGTTGCTGGGTTGAAGACTTCAAATATTATTGATTTTAATAAATGTTGTAAGAATGCTTTCAAAGATGTATTAGAGTAAATATAATATTCTAAATATTGGCTATTTGATGTGTGGTCCATGTACCAGTAGACTTGGCGTCACCTGGGAGCTTGTTAGAAATGGAAGATTAGTCTTACTTAAGATTTACTGAATTGATAAGGAAGGGCAAGTATGTTGTCTAAGATCAAACAGGTAGTAGATGACAGATATCAAACTGATTTGTGGTGCAAGCTTTGCACTATGGTAACACCAAACTTGGTCTTGTATGCATGAGATTGAAGGAAAAAAAAATAAATGGAAGTAAACTTATATTGAGAAAAAAAAATTACTAAATCAGAATTTTCATTTTAATAAAATCTGTGGGTAAATCATACAAATTTTACCATTTGAAAATCACTGTTTTAAATCACTTGCAATCTGTGTTAAATTGAGAGGGGGTATATTGATCATATATCTTCTCTGGAAGGATAATTAGGAAATTAGTAATAGCAGTTGACTCTTGGGTGGAGCATGTGGAACTAGCAGACAGAACTGAGATGGAAACTTGCTTTTCACCATATATTTGTGTAAGCTTTATATTTTTCCATGTGCATGTTTTACCTGTTTAGAAAAAAAAATTAAGATCAATTCCTTGCAAATATAATGATTACTTTCCAGCTTCAAAGCTCCAGGGAGATGGCAGCCCTGTGACTCCACACACACTGCTGCTGTCTTTGTCACATTAGTGTGCTGCAGCTGAAGAAGGCTGGTGGGAAAGGAAGATTCTCTGAGCAACACAACTTGCTTTTTGAGGATATGAAAATGTAATGATGTCAATGGGGGTTATCTGACAAGGGAACATTTGACAGGGCAAATGTCAAATGACAGAGTGAGTCAGTATCACAGGGCACCTCTGAACTTCTGTGCGACATTCCCATAGTGTGACCTGCAACCATCTGCCCAGTGTTGAACGTATGCTTTCCCTACACTAGAAAAATTGCATTGAAAATTACGCTGCCGATTCAACTTCTTAAAATAGGAGAGTTCTCAGATTTCTTGTAAATCAGAGAGCTGGCAAGCAGGCACGAAGTATGTCAGTTTCGGAGTCCACGCTACATCTGCTGACATCAACATGAGGGGAGGGTTGAAGGAGCTGGGTAGGCAGCTCAGCCTCCTACGGTTAGAAACAGAGCATTCTCGTCACGCTGTGGGTTCCCGGAAGTCTTCCTGGGACAAGAATCCCCTCTACCTCAAGGATTCACCATACATATAGCTTAATCTTAGGAAACATTTCGTGCAGGCTAAATTGAAAATATATGGAAATTCTAAGCAGGCGCTGAGGCTTAAAATATATGAATCTTTTAAATCTAGTTTCTCCAGGTGTTGCCACTTTATGAGTCTAAATGGCTTTATGTTAAGAGTAATAATTCAAATTTCTTTGGCCCTTGAAACCATCCACTCCCCCAGGACCACCAGCCTCCTGAAAAATGCCCAGATATGTGGGGGAACTATTTGGGAGGGTGGAGTTGGTTCTTTTATGTGCTCACAAACAAATGAGGTTGACCACCAAGGAACCTGCCATTTTTTTACTTCTCACTGAATTTGCCCCCTTCCTCTGGGCATCACCACTCCTGCCAGGAGTTTTTTTCTCCTGAAGAGTATCTTCTGTCTCCTGTGGCTGTCAGTCACCAGCTGCATCTGAGACGCTGGCATCCTGGTGTGTATGTGGGGTTAGGGGGATCGAAGCTGCCTGGAGTTCTTCTGGGATGGAGGGAAGAACTTTGTCTTCTTTTGGTGTCACTCTTTTTTGGAGGTACCATGTCTCAGTGTTTAGGTGAAATAGTCCTTTTAGCGTTTACACGCAGTCCCTCCTCTCCTGGGGCCACGGTCACGAGAGGTTTTGCTAGAAGACAAATCCAAGAGATAGAGACCAGGCTGTGGCCCCGACGTCGTTACGGAACCTGCCTGCTCCTTCTCTAGTCGAGGTACATTTCGCCTCAGGATTTTATCTTCCACGTATGCGTTTCTGAATCTCAGATTAAATATATGTTGGGGCTCCTACTATACTCCCAGCAGAAACTTCAGGATCATGAGAAACAATGGTTTATTGCCTGGACTTCTCTGGGCCCTGATACCTAAATGAGAGGGTTCCATGGCTGACCAGGAACCATCTATTCAACTTTTGAGGAACTTCCAAGGGCAGAGGACCAGCCAGCTGTCCAGGCATTGGCTGCGTGACAAGGCCGGTACTACTTGGTCTTTAGCCACTTCTTCTTGTTCTCTCCGGCATAAAAACGGAGATCGTTTTCATCCTGTGTGGGAAACTGCAGCATGCATCACCTCCTAGGGGATTGTGCTCCATTCTCAAGGCGCTAGCTGCCTCAGAGATTCTTCCCAAGTGCAGCTCAGCTGTGAGAGTGTCTGGTGTTGATGGGTGGGCGCTGGGATGGAGGTAGAGAACCAGAGGATGGGAGGAAAACCAGGGAGTGCTTTCACCCAGAGTACCGCTAGAATTAGTAATGAGGTTTTCAAAAAGCCTTATTTCCCGAATAAGAAAAGGGGATGTGACAGCAGCAGTGAAATGGGACAGGGTGATGAAGTAAGCACGGGGAAAACATCTTCTGACCGTTCTTCTTTTTTTTGCCTCTGGGAGTTTCTTTGAGAGGAAGAGAACGCCTCATGAAATGGGTCTGCAGCCAGTTTGGAAGTGACCCACCAGCTGTGGTTTCGGACAACAGTTTGTTCACAGTTAATAGGTGAGTTGTTAGTAATCACTACCTCGGCAGCTTGGCCCTGTTCCTATTCGTAGAAGGAGGGGTGGCTACAGGAAGCGGTGCTGGCTTTTCCATTTCAATTTAGCCTTGCAGATAAAATCGAGAGTTAGGTAGAACGTGCATTGCTAAACAACCTCTTTATGTGATGGAATGTGTGGGCAAGGCAGTAGCAGATTGTGCAATGTGTTCGTGTGCTTATTCTTGGACTTCTAGTTTACCACTTCCAGGTTTCTTTAAGGCTCAGCCTTGTCCCTCGCATATGTGCAATATCTCTGTTCTACTTGTCTATGTGTAGCACAGATGGGAGATGCAGGCGATGAGAAAATGGACTATAGTGAGTGCTCTGCCTCTGAGCTTGGTCCAGCTGTGCACCTCTAGCCTCCTAAAAGATCAGATGTCTGGCTGCCCAGGAACTGCAGAGCAACAGCTGCAGAACCCTGGCTGTTGGTTGCCTTCTTCAGGTTATTTTATTGTTTCATCTACCTGGTTGGAGTGTCCAGATATGCTGGGTAGGACCACACCAAGGCTGCTATGGATGGCTGGGCAGTTTGTACTCTGCAAAAATGCAACCAGTTAAGAGAAAAATGTGGGCTGAAGGTCTTTTAGCCAATCCATTGGTCCCTGCTGTGGTGCCGAATCAGTAGAAGGAAGGGACGTCTTCCAGATGGTGCCTTGTGGAGAGTCACATGGAGGTGCTGTAGGAGCTAGTGGTGGCTCTGGGCACTTTTAACTGTTTTAACTGTGCAGTGTTAGATTAGGCAGCCTGTCGTTGCTGCCATGCCCAGACCTTCTGACTTGCTTGGAGTGACCGCCTTTGGGAAACCTGACTGAGGAAAACTAACAGGCCACACACAAGGCCTGTGAAATAATCATTTGGTTCACAGAGAATTGACCCACACAGGGTTTTAAAAATTTGAATTAGTTGTCAATATTTGCAATTTACAAGATTTTGCATACGGACTGCTGGATAGCATTTGTTAACAGCCATTTAGTGTGTGACCATCCTCGCCATACCCTGTGGCCTCTCTAGCACTGCGGATGAAGGTTAATTGCTGCTTATCATTGTTCTTGTGCTCTGTTTTCTTGCAGGAGAATTTTTTTCTAGCATTTATGTTTGCAGTCTTTGCTCTCATGGTCAGATCATCTCATAATCATGCAGTTGAGGAAACTGGAGAAATCCAGTTAAAGCACATGAGCCTTCATTTGACCACTAAATTAAGCTATAAGTGTGACGGAAGAACCTTAATTTATCGTGATCCCTCCTCTGCAGGAGAGGGCTTACCTTGGGAAGCACATTCTGCGGTCTCATCTTTCAGTACTTTCCTTCTTCGAAAGTGTCAGTAAAAAGGGATTAGACTCATCCTGCTGAGTGGACCACATGGGGTCAGTTCAAGGGTCAAACAGAGGGCTATTGTGATTAGAAATATGGAGATCCATATGGGGGTAAGGCAAGCCAGGTGGCCACAAAAAGTCGGTTATGTCTGTCAATGAGTCAGGTTCATAGGCTTTGTGTGTGGCCTGTGGTCTATTAGTTTTCCACAGTCAGGTTTCCCAAAGGAAGTCGCTCTAAGCAAGTCAGAAGGGCTGGGCATGGCAGCAAGGACTGGCTGACAAATCCCACACTTGCTGGTGAAACGTTGTCAGTGGGGTGGCAATACTCAGGGGCAGAGGGCTGAAGAGACTCATCCTTAGCTGAAGGATGGGGCTTCACACATGTGGTTTTACCTTGTGATGCCTCTACCTGACCCACAGGTGATAGGAAAGCAGCCTGGTGGAGGAGTTAAGGGCAAAGACTGGAGACAGAATCCCCCTCTCCTGAGTAGGGATCCTAGCCTCTTACTAGCTGTGTGAGTTAGGTGAACTCCTTAGCCCCTTCACTCCTTAGCTCCCTTTACTATATAATGAGGATAGTAATATAACTACCTTATAAGGTAGTTAGATGAGAATTAAATGAGCTAATTCTTAGAAAGTGCTTAGAATGGTGGCTGTCACACATCAAATACCCAAGAAGTATTTATTACTACCTGCTGGCTACCACTCTCACCATCTGTAGGAAAATGCAGTATTTAGAAATGTGGCTGTCAGCTTAGGGGAAGCTGCCTTCTGAAAGAAATGACAGCAGCATGTTTTTACAAGTGGCATCGTAGCATTTTAAAGGAACTTTCCAAACAATCCCACTGGCACAATGGAAAAACTTTATAAAGGAGAGCAAAATTCAGAAAAAGATTGTAAACATCTCCTGCCGCATGAGAAAGCTGAGTGATGTCTTCCAGTTCAGGGCACTTTTCCTGTAGACTCTTTTGCAAGGAGCCTAGTGGCAAAGGCTATCCTTGATTTACTGGGACTTTTTCGTGAAATGGGCTCAAACAGTGAAACCAGTGGAAGAAGAGTAAGCCCTCGGCCTTTGGAGTGCATGGTGAAGTCTGCCATAGGTGAGAGGATGTTGTGGTTTCAGGCTGGTTTGTGGGGGCACAGCAAGGTGAGGCTCTTTCAGACAGTGCTCAGCATCACTGTCTCTGTGGTTAGTGTGAAGTGAGCAAAGACACAACAGCATTTGCTTGGAGCTCAAGTGCTCAAGGTGCTGCTTTGAGCCAAGTGCGGCCCTTTTGGGGCTTTGAACTGCAGCCGCAAGATTCTAGTGGCATCTCTTTCCAGATTTGTTTTGACACAGGCCTGAAAACAAAATTTTACTCTGTCCTTATGCTAAGAATCTGAAAGTGAATGTTTAAAGATTTGATTATCCCTAATTCACCAGAATTCTTGGTGGTGCCTTTAGAAAGAGAGGATGCCCTGGCTACGTCTGTGCCAGAGAACGTGACAGAAGAACTATTGGAGGCAGAGGAGCTATTCCAATAGGCAACATAAATTTGTTATTAAGACAAATAATCCAGTAAAATCAGAGAGACAGAATAGTTGCAGAAGGTGTTGGGAGAAGAGTTAGGACAAACTTTGTTTAGAGAGGAAATGGGTAGGGAGTTGGGGAGGGGCCTAAAGGGAGCTCAGATGATGAGTGCTACTGGGCTGACTTGTTCAGGCTTAGACCAGGCTCCAGATCCCAAAAGGAGCTGATTATAATAGAATTCTTGGTTTTTATTAGCTTCCATGAGTCAGTTAGCCTCTAGTAGATGTACCCTAATGTCATTCAGCCTCTCTTCTCCAGAGCTGCAAGGGGCCATTTAGAGAGGAGAAAAATGACCCTCCTTCTACTTCCCCCACTCCTCACACACACCCACAAACAAATACTTCTAAAAGATTAAATCAGTTTTCTATATCTAGCATGAGGGACATATAATATTATAGAAACATTTTTACTATAGAAAGCTTCTCTTTACTTCCTAGCATAGACGTTCCTCTTCATTCATTAATTCATTCCATAATTATTGAATATCTGAGTACCAGGAGCTGTGTTGAGTGGCTCTGTGTGAACCTGAGTGTGAGAAAAAGATGATAGGCATGGAAAGATAGAATCATATTATAAATAGCATTCTAAGAAATGTAGAATTTATTTCATAGCAAGAGATCAGAGGGACGGTTTTTAAGCAAAATGTGATGTGCTTAAGCAGAGTTTTGAGAAGATTATTTGGGAGTAATGTGGAGGCTGGGTTGAGATAGAAAAATGGAGGATTTGGGAGACGATACAGAAAGTAGTGGGGTTAACTGAGGGCTGTTGCAAGAGTCTAGGAGAAAGATGTTGAAGGCTTTTGAAATAAGGTGGACACTGTGGGATTTGAAAGGAGAGGATAGATGTGAGAGATGTTTATAAGGAGTAATCAATAAGACTTGGGTGTGAAGGGGGAGAGAGGATGAGGCGGCAAGGGCTCAGCTGAAGTTTTGCCTGTGGGAGACCAGGAGAAGTCTGGGTGACACCATTAACACAGGAGGAGAAGTTAGGGGGGAAGCTCTTTCCAGAGACCCTCAGGGATGGATGGGGCCATAAAGTCATCTAGCCAAATGCCCCACTCAATATCTGCATCCATTCTGTTCCCATTGCAATCCTTCCTCAGGGGACCACAGGCTGGCCTGGACAGGGTAATAGTTAAATGGCTGGAGTACAGTATTGGTCTCCATGGGTAGAAATTCTAGTGCAAGGAAGTATGGGGTACTCAAACAGTGGGATAAGCCTAGTCAAACTTCTCTAAAGAAAAGCAAGACCCACATATGATGATGGCTAAGCCAAATGGGCCTTTTGGGGAGATGGAAGTTGGGGTGGCACAGCTGAAAAGCTGATTCATTAGAGATAGAATTGCAGTAGCAACAGGACAAAGGAATAAAGTTCTGCGCTCCTGTCATGCCTGCCAACTCTCCTAACACATGGTGTCTTGCCTCTCTCAGAATACTTCTGGCAACAGGGAGCTTGTAGCTTCTCATGGTCAGCTCAAATCTGTCATGCTGCAACATCCCTGGAGACCACAGACAAGATACTTCATCTGGACAGCTTTTCAAATAGCTTCTCTACTCAAGGCTCTGCCTGAGTGAGTTCCCTTACTTCTGAAATATATATATATATATATATATATATATATATATATATATTTATTTATTTATTTATTTATCAGTTCCTCTGCATATGTGAAGTGTGCATACATTTAAGCGTGTGGCCATGACCTGCACACGCAGTTGCAGCTGAGATCTGACCGCTGCAGATCCGAGGAAAAGCAGCATCTCCCTTACGACTGCGAATGCTCTATGGACACTGAATTCTTTGGGGGTCACATCACACAGTAAATTATACTCAATTTACCTTGAACGAACCCTTTTGTGTTTATTTTTAAATATGGCTAAGTCATATTGTCCTCCATCCTGTGCTCGTGCAATTGGTTATTTATACCCAAGTTTTAGGGTTAACATTGGGTTCCTAGTCTGTGTCTATCATTTACAGCTGTGAGACTTTGAGAAAGTTACATACTTTCCCTAAATGTCATTTTGATCACATGTAAATGGCAATCTTAAAAGTACCTATTTTACAAAGTTGTGAGGACTAAATGAGATAATGCCTGTAAGCTCGCTCAGCGCACTGCCTGACTCATACTGAACCCTCAGTAATATTAGCTACTGTTATCTACTGTTACCTATTATTAACATTTTAACCTTGTTATTGGGTCCTCCTTCTCTTATTAAACATAATTTAATTCAAATCTTTTCCAAAGTTGTCAACCATAATTACAATTTGCTTAGATTCTGTATCTCTTTTTGAAAATATTTATTGATATTTTATATTACAGAGGTGAATTAGACAGACATGGTCAGTATCTCCTATAGCTAAGTCTCTGTGAAGGAAGAGAGATAACGAATAATTCATGTGATGAATATTCTGTTTGCTGAAGTCATCCCACCAATATTCACTCAAATACAAATTCACTTGTCTTTGCATTCAGCCCATATTTGTTTACCTCGTTCCCAGAGATGTCAAGAAGGTATCATGAAGAACCCTGTAAAACACCACATGATATCCAGAGGAAAAACAACCAGGATAAAGATTTCAAATCCACCTCACAAAAGTGATATCTAGAGGAGATGGTAATATTTAGTGCAAAAAAAAAAAAAAAAAAAAAGTGAGAGCAATTACACAGAGTGGGGGTGGGGAGAGAGAGAGAGAGAGAGAGGTGGTACAAATAGTTGAAAATGCTACAGAGGGTGACAACTCAGTTGGTGAGTTTAATGAGAATGGAGAGAAGGTAGCTAAAGTTGGCATAAACTTCCAATGAGGACAATACTGTGTTGGCAGAAAACAATCTGGAAGTAGCTATTTCAAGGAGTTCATGCTAATACCTCCTGGATCTATGATTTAGAAGAAATGGTGATTCCCTTGCAGGTTTTCCCTAGGAATTAATCTAAAATAGCAATCTTTATTAAAGAGGAAGAAATAGCTCTTTGAAATAAGTGAACATTGAGAGTCAGGTGTAAAGGAAGAAGAGACCTATTTAGGGGAAGAAAGAGAAGAGAAAGAAACTGCAGAGGATTTTCACTTTTTTGAAAAAATCCCTTACCATACTAACATAGGTGTTTCATAAGAGTAGGTGGTGTAACGTAAACTTTCAGAAAATAGGGGACATCTGTGTTCCTCTGTTCCCCTCTCTAGAATAACTAGAATTATCCAGTAATAACTAGAATTACACATGAATCAGCACAATTGAAAGTTTGAAATCTCTGGCAGACTTTCTTCTCTATCTCTGAAGCATGCTTCTGGGTCACTATCCTCCATTATCTTGAAGACAAGAGTTCTGGGAATGAAGCCTTGGGTGAACCTTAGCCCATAAGAAGCAAGTTTAGGAGATGTGTCACTCTCTAAACATAGAATATAATTCCCACTAATAATAGAAATTGTCTCTGGATTGTTCATTGTGTTAGAGATCAATTTAAATGTGATATTTTGATACATTTTGCACAAATGTACTGACACAATTTAAAGCTGACTGATTTGAGTCTTAGGTTCTGGGACATAGCAATAAAGAAAATACAAAAAATCCCTCACTTCATGGAACTTACAACCTAGTGGAGTGACAGAAAAGCAAAAGAGTAAATATGAAGTTTGTCAGACATTAAGTGCAATGGGAAAAAATTAAAGTGGGGGTGAGGTATGTGGAGGTGGTGGGTTATTTCTAGTTTGTGTTATGTGTTAAGGGAAGGCTGTACTGACAGCGTCATTTGAACGAGACCTAAAGCAAGTCTGGGGACAAGCCATGCAGAGATTTGGGAGAAATTCCAGGCAGAGAGAAAAGCAAGTGCAGAGTCTCTGAGGCAGTAGCATGCCTGGTATGTTCCAAGATCAATAAGGGAGATTTGCCACTTAAGCAGAGTGGTTAAGGGGGAGAATAGCAGGAGATGAGATCAGAGAGGCAGACCAAGATGAAGACTTGGACTAGACTCTGCATGAGATGGGACACCAATAGAGGGCTGGAGTAGAGGGGCGACTCGAATTATAAAAGATTCACTCTGTTGGCTGTAGATTTGCAATGACTACATGTTTGCAATGACTATGAGCTGTCCATGTGGTAAACATGTGGACAGAGAGAAGTCTGGTTTTCTGGAGAAGGGAATAGAAATTTCAGCATTAGTCTCTGTAATACCCATAAAATCATGGAAAGGGATGAATCATCCAGGGACTGGCTGTAGAGGAGACTGAACACTCAGGCCTCCCAACATTTAGAAGGAGATCCAGCAATATTTAGGAATGGTGGATCCAGCAAGATATCTTCAGAAAGAGTAGCAACTCTGGAGACTCAGAGGGGTTTCATAGGAGCCCAACTGCTGAGGATGCATTATCACTCACTTAAAACAAAACAAAACAAAACAACAACAAAAAAACACTTTCTTGAGATAAATATCATTGAATTTGAGTCATTAATTTATACAGCTGAACTGATACAAGTGTATATCTATAAAGGAAACAGTATATTCTATTATGAAAGAATTATGAATAGACAATAGGGACATGGCTGCACTAGCAGTTGATAATGCATTCTTTTCCTTGGCTAGTGAGATGAACCCTGGAATATTATTGCATATGGAGCAAGAACTACAGAAGGTACATGCAGAGCTGCCCTGATGTGGAGCTTTGGGGGAATTGTCACTGCATCTGCGTCATGTAGGCACTTCTCGTAGGGATTATTCATCTGTTGATTTTTGAACGTATTGTTGGGGTGCCTTTTAGTTACAGAAACACTTCAGAATACATTCCTTCTTTGGATTTTTGCTCTGAAATTTAAATTTATTACAGAATATTCTTTGAGTTAAAGAAAGCCCCCTTTCCAGTGTTCCTCGTAGTCTGGTAGGGGCCATTTCCACACTTACAATGACAACATATATGACAAACACCATGTTTACATTCGACATTTAGAAGATTCATTGCCAAATTATAAAAATCACACTCTTTTGTCTTTATTTCTTTTCCTCAAGAAGTCTTAAAGGGGATCTCTCTCCATCACTTCCTTGTGCGTGCTCACTCCTTTGGAGAATTATTTTCATAGCCTAAGAAAAGAGAGTCAAAGAGAAGTAACAAATATTTATAAATGATTTAGAACTAATGATCATCTACCACACGGCAGTGATTACACACTAAGTGAGTTTTTATTTTTTTCCTTTAAGAAATTTGTTCTCTATTTAGTTTGAATCCTGCAGCTTACTAGTTGTATCCCTGGAAAGATATCAGAGATCTTGGAGCCTGCTTTTCCTCATCTAATAATAGAATTGTCATATTAGATTAAATAACACTTATAAAAGCAACTACGCAGAGTTTGGCACAAAATGGGCATACCAAAATATTACTTCCCTATTATCTAATAAAAGACAATGTTTACCTCCTATTAAAGGAAAATTCTAATGCCAATTTAATCATGCCTACAGATTTGTAGAATTTTAGAACAGCAGATTATTAAAGGAGTAGGGATTGCCTAATTTCCCCACTTTTTTTAATATTAGGGTAGAATGATATTTTCCATCCACTTAAAATGTCCAGCTAGCTTACATTTTTAATTGCAGATGTTTTTAAAATTAACTTAAAATATCATCAGAATGTAGAAGGAGTATAAACACGTGTGAAAAAATGTAGAATTATGTCAATGCAGTTTCTAGTTTTTTTGTTTGTTTGTTTTTTTGTTTGTTTTACCCCACAAGTCTAGGGAAGTACCTTAAAAATATGTTTCTTTTCTTCAGAGCTGAGTTCTAAAGGTCTTGATTTGGCTGTGGTCATTTTACTCACAAATGTTTGAGTAATTCACTATCAGAGGTGATCCCCGCCAAGTGATGTTCACATTGCGTATATCAGTCACTGCCAGGAATCAGAGTGAATTATTTTCTTGAGGGAACTTTTCATTGAAAACTCAGATCTCCTTCAACCAAAGGCTAATCTTGAGTAAATAAATGAAAAAGAACAGCTGCTCACCATTGATCTTTCTGGTCCTGCCCACCACAGCTCTTAATAACATGTCTTCTTTTACTAGTACACTTAGAATAACTGATGCTGATGTAGACTGCTAGCTTGGAGATTAAGGCATGAACTGATCTGTGATTGTCTGACACTCCATAGTATGAGGAGAGTTATAAACTCCAGATATTAAAGCCAAACTTGGCTAAGTTTAAAGCCAAAATCAGGGTCCATAATCTTCAGGAGGAGGTAACTGAGTAAATCTTGAAAGTGTCTGGAAATGTTTGACATGAGTGCTTTGAAAATGCAAAGCACCAAAGCAGCCATC
This sequence comes from Eidolon dupreanum, assembly GCA_028627145.1. Lineage (NCBI taxonomy): Eukaryota > Metazoa > Chordata > Mammalia > Chiroptera > Pteropodidae > Eidolon > Eidolon dupreanum. The sequence goes on from CM053501.1 coordinate 86,127,757, forward strand.
ATATTTTGTTATAAAGATAAAGGAGAAGGTTGGAGTATATTTTAAAGTGAGATACCTTGAAAACAAAATGGGATAAAAGTGTCTTCAAGTCGCACTCATATTTATAGGTATTTTGTCCTCATGTAATTGGGTCCTTACAGAAGTTCTCCTGTGACATCCTGATTTTAACGTCAAAAGATTTATTTCTATCTCCTATTGAATGGACACCTTAATTTTGAGGATATATGCTCAATTTATTGGTTTGCTAAAAGAAATTTATACTTACTCAGAATGTGTTCATTATAAGAAACTGCATTTGTTAGGCTGGTATAGAAAATTATGCATTCATTTGCATTTGTAAACACATTTGCCATAGGAGATTAATTGACTTTAGTCACTAATAACCCAGGTACAGTATTCTCGTAGATCTTGCTACATTTAACCAAAATATTTCCTTAATAATTTAGGAATATTACTTGAAAATAATCTCTTGGTATAAGGTCTATGAAAGTTGAAGTTAGATAAGTGACTTTAATTGAATAACTATAAAATCCGACATAAAATCTTAATTTTCCACATAGGTATTGACTACACGGGGCTTCCTGGGGCTTTGACTCAGACCTTTTGTCACCATGGCACTGCGTCGGTGAAAGCTGTCTTTCTTTCTAAGAGCAGATGCTAAACTCAAGCGATGACATGTCAACTTTTATTCCATCCACATATAGTTTTACACAGCTCAGAAATGTTTTCTGTGCACTGCGACTACTAACAGACCAGTAACAATAGTAATAATAATAATGTCTTACGTGGATTGAGTTATTTCTATCTGCCGAGCACTTGATACGTATTAAGTCCTTTAATCTATACAAGGACACTATGAAGTATTTATGATAATTAACCCTATTTTACTGGTGGGGAAATCAAGGCACTGTGAGGTCACTTGCCCAAAGTCACACCATTGGTATATGTGACCGCAATCAGTGTGGCTCCCGAGCCAGCTCGCCTAACCACACCTCCCCACCATGGGAGGAAAAATAAAAATATAAGAATAAATATGCATACTCAGCTCTTTCAAATCTGTATTTTTAAAATGTTGCTGCTTCCAAATTCAAACCTCGTAAACAGCTGTTGCCTAACAGCTCTGTTGGGCAACAACATTTACTTCCCACTGTTTATAACAGCAAACAACATTTTAACCTGAAAAACCACACTCTAGCTTTTGCTCTACTTATCTTGAAAGATCTTTAAATAACATCACTGTGGTTAAAGTTCATTTTAAAATGTGATCTATTTACTTGTACATGGATATCTGGAGCAAAAAAAAAAAAATTATGACAAGATGAGTGCAATAGTACCCTCATCTTCAGAGATCTTTTTCTCTTTCTTTCTTTCTTTCTTTCTTTCTTTCTTTCTTTCTTTCTTTCTTTCTTTCTTTCTTTCTTTCTTTCTTTCTTTCTTTCTTTCTTCCTTCCTTCCTTCCTTCCTTCCTTCCTTCCTTCCTTTCTTCCTTCTTCTTCTTCTTCTTCTTCTTCTTCTTCTTCTTCTTCTTCTTCTTCTTCTTCTTCTCTCTCTCTCTCTCTCTCTCTCTCCTTCTTTTCTTCCTTCCTCCTCTCCTCTCCCCCCTTCCCTTCCCTTCCCTTCCCTTCCCTTCCCTTCTCTTCCCTTCCTTTCTTTCTTTTATTCCTCTTTTCTTTTCTTTCTTTCTTTTTTCTTTTTTTCTTTTTTGCTTAGTGAAAATGAAAAGAGAGCATCTGACTGGAAAGGGAACCTCTTTCATTTTAGAGTATCAGAATTCAGGCTTTGCAGGTTGTAGGCTCGACTCTCCTTGATTCGCAGTCACATGAATGAGCTCCAATGACGGTGGTCCACTGCCTTTCGTTAGATTCCTCCGTGAGCAACAGGGAGATGTGACGGACAAGGAGAAGAAGCCGACTCAGCAGAAGCCCTCTGGCAGTGAAGGAATGAGACCGAGCAGACTGACTGAGTGGCAGACAGACTAACTCTCTTTCTGCTGTCTGAGCGTCAGGCCACACTGGCACTGTGAAACTGCTTCATGGAAGGTCAGACCCCTGCCTTCCCCCCGCTCAGCCTAAGGGGTCTTGTGCACTAGGGAAAATCAGAGAACGTGCAGAGGTGGTTTCGGTGGTCAGTGTTATCAAGGTGCTCCTGGAACATAGTGGGCAGTGGCCCGAAATGTTAGCTATCCTGCCACACTGGAGACAGACCTTCACGAAGAGGAACGTGCTGCCCAAAATGTCAGTAGGACTTCAGCTGAGGTGCACTGCAAGTTGGTGAAACTCCTTCCAGAATGAACGAAGTCAGAATATCTCTTTGGGGTTTGGCGGCTGGCTCTCAAAAGCAGTCATCTGTTGGCTGTTTTCTTTTCTCAGAAAAATGACAAATGGAATCTTCTGTGCAAGTTAACCATATTCAGTCATTCTAGCCAGAGTAAGGATAATTCCAAATTGTGTAGGGAGTTTTTCTTCCATTAGGGGAGAAAATAATTGTGGTGTAATTTTATGCTCCTACTTGTTCTTTTCAATATAAGATAAATACTATTATCCATAATGCTAAGGATTTTGAAAGTTATTTTAATGATTCAAAGTAAGAGGGCTGTCTCTTGAAATGTGGAACAAAATATACAGGATGAAAGACAGTCTAAGGTGGTGGACTTCTGGAACCCAGCTTGTGCAAAATGACGTTTGCCAAGAGGAAAGCAGAAGGGGAGCAGATCCCCATGGGTGATGACTCTCCCCCATCCTGCATGTGACAATGACTCACCTGCCTCTCTCCACCCCTTTGTCTTATTCCGATGTGCTCTGTCCCCAGTAATTCTGACTTACGCCCTCCTCACCTTAAGTGGGGAAGATAGCTGGTCTTCATTACTGAAAGTAATGAAATATAAGATGCTGAAAAGGGACAGGTGACATCCTAGTTTCAGTGCAAACAGTAAATGTTTGAATGTATGACTATAACAGCTTGGAATAACTGTCAACCATGTTCCAAATATTTCAGACCTATTTAAATAAAGAGACACAGATAATTTTAAAAACAGCTCCCCTGTTAAATGTAGGGATATAATGATGCGATATGGTTAAAAGACAAAGAAACACTAGGGACAAAGAAATTCATACCATTTCACGCCCCTGCTCAGAAACCTATCCATTCTCCATTGCTTTTCAAATCAAATCCAAATTTCCCTGGGTGACATCTGGGTCCTTTGCAATCTGGCCTGATTTTACTAATCTGATCAGATCACAGACTCCTCTTCAACTGGTCAGGGTCCTGCTGCTTCCATGCAGTCCTGCTTCTTCCAACGGTCCCCAAACATTTTGGCACCAGGGGTTTGTGCTCCTTTGAGAATCTAATGCCTCATGATCTGTGTGGAGCTGAGGTGGTGATGCTAGCACTGGGGAGCGGCTGCAAATACAGACGAAGCTTTGCTCGCTAGCCCGCCGCTCACTTCCTGCTGTGTGGCCCGGTTCCTAACAGGCCATGGATTGGTACTGCTCGTGGCCTGGGGGTTGGGTACCCTTTACCGATCTGTCCTTGCAGTTAGGATGCTTCCTCCACTCCACTTCAACAGCAAAATCCACGGAGACGTCCTCTCCCCTTCCTTCACTTTCCCAAACCCTGGCTGTCTTTAAAGACTCAGCTTCTAGCATATACACACAAAAAAAGGTCCTATTATTTGAATGCCTATAATTTTATGCTTGGGTGGTTTACCTTATTTCACTCTCCCGTAGTCCTGTACGTAAAAATTCTCTTGGGAACAGAAGTGGACTGCTTGAGAGCTGCAACTGAGTTTTATACTCATTATTCTTTCCCCCATGGATCCTATATTACTGGCCTCAGTACTCAGTGCTTGGTACTGAACAGTAATCGTAACAGCCATCATTTCTGTCGTTCTTGCCATGCGTCAGATACTATGCCAAGTGCTTTAGGTGCACAATCTCATTTAATCCTTGCTACAACCCTTTAAGTAGGAATGGCTATTCTCCCCATTTCGCAGATGAGAGAGCCAGGATTAAGAGAAAGTTAAGGTCGGGTATCCAGCGCGTGGTGGACCAGAGGTTCAGTCCCACGACTCTCTGATTCCACAGCCTCTGATCTTAAATGCTATAACCACACTTTACTGCTAGAGGTGCTCAGGGTCTGTTTGCTTGTTAGAAAGGAATTTTAATTATTACTAACATAGGTGATAAAATGTGTATTAAAGAGGATCAGCAACGTAGAACAAATTTAGATTTAGGCGCAAAGATATTTAAGTCTGGATAGTTTCATTTCTGGGCATAGGGAGTCATCACTGAGAAGTCAGGAGAAATGCATTTATACCACATTTTGTCAAAGTGGAAGTGTTTTTATCTGAAAACTTGGCAGACTTTTTAGTCAAATAAATAACTAGCAGGAGCCAAATAGGGGGACTTCACGCTGTCGACCTGCTCTGTGAGAGGATTAAAGCACCTTGCCACACTCCAAAAGGGGGTCAGCCTCTACCTCCCTTAGCCCTTGCTGTTGGAGACCTGGGTCTTGTCACGGTGAGGCACATTCAGCACATGGAGTTGAAACCTGCTTGGTTATTGTTTGAGCTCGGAGCGGGCAGTTCTTCCTTTCATCCTTCTTTCCTCCGCTGGGTGGGTCTGGTCCCTTGGGGTTTCGTCCTCAGTTTCCCCTTCTTGAGCACTGTTTCCCTGATGGAACTGGCATCCAGTCTTTCCTAGGCACTGTTACCCTGTACACTTCGTAGGCAATGTGAACCGTGAGTGCGTAGCCCTTGGCTGGAGACTGTGGTCTCCTTAGTTCTCTTTGGCAAGGCAGGTTGTATTCTCCATACTCTTCGATCACGGGCTAGGGCCATTGGCTGGAACGCTGCAGGACACTAATCCTGCCATCCCCCTGGCTTTCGCTATCATCTACCTCCAGCCTTCTATGGTAGCCCCAAGGTGGCCCCATAGTCCTGAGGAGGTAGGTGGCTGCATAGTGCTGAAGGTGCTGGCACTAGTGCTTACAGCGATCTCTGCTGTGCCGGGCCTTGCTGCTCTTCAGTATGCGGGCTAGCCTGTCCGGCCTGATGCTACTCCGAGCTTAGCTGCCCCAGATCCTGCTCTGGCCACGTCTGCTAGTCCCCTTTCTGCTAGTCCACTTTTGAAATGTCCCACCACGCCCTGAACCTCAGCTCAGCCAAATTAAGATGCCTTCGGATAATACTCACAGGAATTTTATAGTCTGGATAACTTGCAATCAGATCTTGAATAAAAGGATGCTTCAAAAGAACAGCAACTTCAATGGGCTCCAGGTTCTTGGCACCAAGATCCTGAAATACTTTTGTGAAGTTCTTTAAAGAAGAAGAAGAAAAAAAAGTTAATTAACTTTACAAACCTGAAGATGTTAAAAAATGGCTTTACTCAATAAAGAAATTCCATAAACATATGTTCAAAATTGGGGGCAAATTCCTTCTGTCTAGGTTGCCCCTTTTACAACATAATCTAACCCACCTCTGAATAAATGTTTCCTGTCTTTATGTGGCTGGCAAATCTGTGAGCGTCCTGTGCTTCGTTTCCTCCTCGGAATACTTTCAACAGTGTTTCCATGGGAATCTTTTCGGTGTTGGCATTTTCAGGAATTTCTTCTTCCTTTTCCTCCCTTTCCTCTCTTAGTTCCCTTTCCTCACTTATAAAATTTTCCTCGGGTTCAGGATATTCCTCAACTGGACTTATATTGGTAAAGTAGGTCTGTACAATTACACGAAGAGAACAAGAAATCAGACTTATTCCCTGTAATAGAGTCATTTAGAAAACAACAGTTTTGTCACACACTTTTTCATGCGATAGAATGATGATGCCTAGCCGGAAACTAGCTAAATGAAGTCCAGAAGAGAATATGCTTGCTGAGCTGGAAATCACGTAAAAATCCTAGACCAATTCTGCTGGTAGTTTAGAGGCCTCAGTGTAGTGTGTGTCTCATTTATCTCTAAACATACTTTGGCTTATTCCTCAATAAATGGACACTGGAAGGAATTCATGTAGCTTATGTCAGACTTCTTCATATTGATGTAGATTTGATTTAGAAATTGACTGCAAACAAGAGGTTATGGCAAGTTCATTTCTCAAGCTTGATAGATTCTAGGTGCTTCAGGAACATAGGTTTGGATACTGGAAGTTAAACCTGATTAAACATTCAGAAGGGGAAATAGAAAGCAAACTGAATATAGAAAGTCAGGTTGGGATTCTTACTACAGCTCTTTGGAACTCGGCTAGAAGCCATGAACTCAGGCATTTCAAGAATGGTAAAGAGCACGTTTTTGAAGTAATTTTTTGTGTATCAAATACCTGAAAAATATTCCTACTCTTCACCCAGTAATTATAGATCTAGGAATTGATTCTAAAGAAATATTCACAAGTACAAAGACTTTTGTATGTAAATGTTCATTCAGTGTTATTTACAGAAAACAGGAAACCTAAGATTCTAAAAATGGGGGAATGGCAACATAAATTATAGTATATTTCTGTGATGGAATACTATGTTGCTAGGAGTGTTTCGGTTTTAAAGAATACCTAGTGACATGAGAAAACACTCATCGGGTAAGTGTAAAAAGAAAACAAAACACAAAGTAATCAACTGGGATCCTCACTTTCTTATATCTGTATACTTATTAATAAAAAGAGAAACAAATACATTAAAGAGTTAACAGTGGCTACCTCTTGTTAGTGGAACAGGTGATCTCTTTTTTACTTTGTTTTGTACTGCCCAAATTTTCTACAGTAGATTTATATTTACTGTATTTACTGTAACAAATGCATATATGTGTGCAGCCTCTTCTCCATTTTAAACAATTGAAGTGCTACATGGCAGAAATGTGAAACTGGCCCTTCCGTTTCTATGCAGGAAGCTTGGGTTTCATCACATTGGCTGCCCATTGGTAATTTCCCAGGGCAATAGAACATTTAGTATACTGAAATGAACATAGGTGAGATGTAAAATAGCTTGCTGAGTGAATGAAGGATGAATGAATTTCTATTCAGAGTGCTGCATAGGTGCTGTGTATGGACACAATAAAGACAGACTCGTGGGTGAGCGAATGCCTAGTCGGGTTAGATGAGCAGGCGATACCAAGATTAAATAGAGAAGTAACCTGGTCTCTACTATTTTCATGATTAGAGAGGGACTAACTTTTCAAAGGCCTGACATAAGCACCATTGGATAAATGAATTTTTTATTTTAGCTAAAGGTAACAATTTAAACATTTAAAATCTTAGTGAAGAACCCGTAACTGATTAACATCAGAGGATGCTTTTTAAATTTTTGCTAATTTGCTCTCTCAGGGGGTTGGGACAGAATAGAATTAGTGATTTAGTGAGTGGGCAGGGGGAGTGAGGCTGAAATTAGGTCCAAAGAGCCAGCTCAGCATCCTGGTGGGACCGCAGGGTGTGCAGTAGAGGGGGGCTCTCTTCAATAGACATCTTGGAAAAAACCATGAGTTTGATTGTAGGTGCTTGATCAAAATCAGAGATGCCAGTTTGCAGAAAAGCCAGTGCTTCCAAAGGAGCAATTAGTGGCATCAAAATTCCGTGTGAGTCACATCATCATCTAAGTAGTGGGACAGATTATGGCACTAGCAAACACCATGTCACACTCAGCTAACTCTCAGAGGCAGCCCTCAAGGACTCCCAACAAATGTGCACCCAGAATGGTGCCTGACCGTGTATTTCCACATTCAATTAGTTCAGTCCCACATCTCAGAGGCAGAATAGGTCACTAACGGGACCCATGTGGGCAAAGTGTCAGAGAGCAAGATGGAATGAAAACGTATATGTTTCAAACCCCAGGGCCTCCGATGCTCTATGAAGATGCTTTAACAAGACTTTCAAAATGTGGGAGAGTCAAGCTCACAATTTTCTGAATTCCAACATCATAACCCTACAGCACACAAGCCAGAATGAAAAATTTTCCTGAATGTCAACTTATTTAAACTTTCACTGGGACTGGTGCATACTCATCAATGCTTTGCTCTCGAACATCTTTCAAATTACCCAGGGAGTGAATTTAAACAGGTCTGCACCACAATGTCTAGAACAACATGAGTAAGAAAAACAGAAATATCGGAGAGATTTTCATTTGTTTCTGTGGAAAGCAAAAACAGATTGATCTGGTTCAATATCTTGGGAGTGAATATGGATCTGTTGGAGGTGTTGCTTCTGAGGCGGCTCATTATGGCTTCCTGGGATGTGGTTGCCCAGGAAACTAGAATAAGGTTGGAAAGGGTACAGAAACAGAGTGGCATAATTGGAGGCAGGGTGGCAGGACTAGGGGAGAACAAGAATGAGGGAGGTGGGTGGATCCTGCGTGTCAAAAGCTCCTAGGGCTCACTCGAGGCCAAGCAGAGATCAATGCATGTGATGTGTGGCACGTGCTTTATATCCCCTGTCCCTGTTTCCCTCTATTGCTCAGTGGTTGTGGGTCAGTTCCAATGCAGTGTTCTTGAGCTCTAAAAGAGCTTTTGAGAGAAGCACTCCAGGGAGCTGCTTCCTGGGAAGGGGGCACTAGCTTACACTAAAGAGTGATTCAGGGATGGAAGGGATGCAGCCTCCTGCACTAGCTGGCTTGGCTGCTACCCATCAGGGCAGCTGTCTGTTGCTGTGGCAACAGTTCTAGCATGTGCTTCTTTTTTTTTTTTTTCCTGGTCTTTCTGGCTCATTGCAGCCTCCTGGATCCTGCTATTGCCTCTGCCTGGAACATCTTCTCTCTTCCACTCTAACTTAGAGACTGAATTCCATTCTTTCCTCTCTTCCTCCCTTCTTTCTTGCCATGTTCACAAGCATTCATTGAACACTTACAATGTGGATCTACTTTGGGGTAACACGTTGTCCTCAACTCAAGTAAAAATAACTTAGCAGTAGGATTCAATAAACATACCCTTTCCTGAATTACTAGCTCTCCTTCTCACCTCCTTTGCTTCCCTGCAGTCTGATCTCAACACAGCAGCCAGAGAGAGTTTATGCATTTTCAGTCAGATGGCCACGCTCCCATGACTCCTCATCTCATCTCTTGGCAGAATCGAGTCCTGCAAAGCCCTCTGAGCCCTCTTCCACTCACTTACCTTTCCAACCACTCCTCCAGCTCACTCCTCTATGACTACAATGACTGACTCTCTGTTTCTGGGAATACACCAGGTGTGACCCCACTTTAGGGCTTTTGCATGTACTGCTGTCTTCACTTGAAATGCTCTTTCCCCAGAGATCTGCAAGGCCCTCTCACCTTCTCCAGGCCTCTGCTTCTATGTCTTTTCACAGGGGGACCTTCTGTCACCACCCTCCTCAACACTGCAACTACCACCCCAACACTTGTATTTATCCCTATATTCTCTTTTTCCTGTAGCATTTATTATCATTTGACATAGTGTGCATTTGACCTATTTTATCCCCAGGTCAAGGGTTGTTTCTAGCACATAGAGGTGTTGGATAACTATGTGTTGAATACGTGCATGTATGCATGTGATGGTGATCAGCCTTGTCAGAGAGGATCTGAATATAAAAGGGTCCACTTGAGAGAGTGCTCACTGTTGTTTTGGGGTGTCAGGGGAAGCTTCACAAATGATCTGGCAGCTGAAATAGGCCTTGGATACTGGGGGAGGCCTCAGACCCTTCGAGATGAGATGAAAGTTACTCCAGATGGAGGAATCAGCAAGAGCAAAGATAGGGAGATGGGAAAGAAAAAAGCACAAATACCTCTCTTGCTTGGTAAGGCCCCATGTTACTCTGTTCCCCCCAGGTCTGGGATATCACTGCCTCATTCTTTTCTGCATGGATGGGGAAATTAGATGGCGCTCCTTCAGGGGAGCAAACTTGGTTTCTTCTGTATGCCTAGCAGGACCATGCAGAGGGTGTGATTTACAAAGCTAACTAATTAATCAATTGATTAATCCACTCAATGAAATATTTACTGAGCTCTGTGCCAGTAATTCAGGTTCAGAGATGCAGTGGGTTTGGAAATACAGAGCATGACAGAGGGCCCGTCCTGGCCCACAGGGTGCTTAGACCCAGAAGGGAAGCTGACCTTGAAGAAATAGTTACTTGTGAAGAATATCCTGAAGAGAGAAGAACAGCATCCTATGGGAACAGAACGCAGAGGGGACCCGACACCACTGTAGGTCAGGGAAATTCCTATGGAGGACGGACACTGAAGCGAGACCTCACGGCAGGCTATGACCCGTGCCAGAGTTAGGTCAAGGAGGCCCAGTCGATAGAGGGTTGCAGTAACACCCCTGGGAAAGTGGCGAATGCAGTCCCAGTGAAGGCAGACTATACCCAACCCCTTATTTAATCTGGGGAAATTCAAAGTGGCCTTCCTTCTATTGTCGAAGAAGACACATTCTTGAGTGGAAACAAATGTGCCTTGCTGAGCTTTCTGTCGCTGTGTAAAGTGTTGAGGGGCATCTCCAGCACATCAGGCTGAAGAGCCCTGGACTGTCGTTTGCCTGGCATCTGTCTGGCCTTGCCGTGGCCCTGATGACAGGGAAGGACAGCCTCCTTCCTGTTCATCTGCCCAGGACCAGAATTTAGAGTTGTTTCTAAGAGAGGCTATTTCTTCCTGGAGGAGAAAGCTGTCACAGAAACTGTCTTTTATTTTTTTTTAACCTCCAAAAACCCAGAATACTCAATTTTGACAAACACGTATAAAAGGAAAAGAGGTGTGGCTGGGATGTCTGTGGAGTTTGGATTGGATAGCAACCCTCTCTTCTCTCAGTCCATAAAGGAAGAGCAGGAAAAAGCATTCCATCACGAGGGCCACAGCTCTGTCCCCAAAAGATCAGGGCAGACTAGAGAGCCATGCTAACAGGTACCTGAAAAGTGCATTACTTAGTACCCTGTTCTGAGGCTTTTTTTCTACCTGAAAAAGCCAGGGAATGCCAATCCCTTAGATATCTAAAGGGAAATGTGAGGTTTATTAGATAGTAAGCTTCTTTGTCCTTGGATACAGCTGACACAAAACCCCTGTGGCCTTCAGGTGGCTGGGCTATGGCCAGAAAAACTATCAGTGTCGCATATATGTGGGATGTGACCAAGGCCTAAACTTGTTTTATACAGAATTTCCATCAAGGGCGGCAAGCACATTGGGTTGATGCCCAGGTCTTTCTCATTTATCAGGATCAGTACCTCATGCAAAATAAAGGCTGTCCTTTACAGAGTAAACTTTGAAACTTTGAGCAAAGTTTTGATTTCGCTATAAAAGCATTTTTTTGGGGGGGCAGTGGGTCCCCAGTTCCTAATCCAATTGAGTAAGACTTTATCGAAGACCTCATATATATAAAGCATTGTGTTAGGTACTCGGAAAACATAGCGAGAAAAAGAACAGAATCTCCATTGTGGAAATTTAGGATCTTCTGGCATCCCCCTCCAGACCCAAATATTAGTTCATTTCTGGAACGCAATTACCTCTTCTGCAGTAGGGTTAGGCATTCCGATCGGTTGGAAGATATGAGTCCCCACGGCCACACTGAGGGCCCTGTAGACCCCTTCCACAGGATCCGGATGGCAAGCAAAATAAAGCAGCATCTCTGTGTAGTCAAGCTGGGGTGGGTCCTTCTCATAGTCAGCAAATAGTCTGAAGAAAAACTGTCACAAAAAAAGAATTAAAAAGTAGGGCTCAAAAATTCTCATGTTAAAGGAAATTGCATGCTATTTAATAATACCAACATAGTTAGGAAATAATGCACTAATGCACTAAAGAATGCACTGGTAGGGGCTACTTGGTAGGCAGGAAAGGGAGCCACAGGAGCAAGGACCCATTTGTCCATCTTCATTCTCATCCTGACCAACTGGGCTCTGATTTCTAAATATGAAGCTTCTGGTACATCCCTCTCTGTGGGGAGTGTGGAGAAGGGAAGAGAAAAATGGGATTCTAGCCATTAAAATCTTTAAACTGGCTCACTTTGCTCTGAACTTCATACTTAATCTATGGACAGTAATGTGACTGCTTCCAGGGTGGGCTCACCTCCAGGGTGAGAGCGCGCTAACCAGTGAGTATCAGTGCGTTTAGCAAGTCTCTCTCATTCTAAGGACTGAGCTGACGGTCAGCTCTGTGCATTTGGCAGCACAAGGAGTTAGTCCTTGGAAACCTAATACCCTCTGAGGTCCTCCAAAGCCAAGGCCAAACCCTGGGACGCACAGGACACACTTAAGCACCTATGCAGCCCTATTTGGAGCAGCGACTGACTTTTCTCCAACATGTGCATACAATGACCTGGAGAATCTTTTAAAAATGCAGATTCTGTCTATGGCCATGCCACCCTGAACGAGCCTGATCCCGTCTGATTTGGAAGCTAAGCAGGGTCAGGTCTGGTTAGTACTTGGATGAGAGACTGCCTAGGAAGACCAGGCATTAAATAAGTAAATAAATAAATAAATAAATAAATAAATAAATAAATAAAAGGGATTGTAATCTGAGATTCTTGCAATCTGTGAGGTCAACCAAGGGTTACCTCACCTAAAAAAAATGCAGATTCTAATTAAGCAGCTGGTTCTGGAGCAGAGTTAGATTCTGCATATTTAGCAAGCTCTAGGAGATTCCACTGCTACTGGTCCTGGCTTACACTTTGAGAAGCAAGTGCCTTGATCCAGAGAGAACATGTTATTCTCTAGTATCAACAATACGTACAGCTACGAGCAAATTTAGTTAGGCGTACATGAGTTTGGAAAAATAAATTTCTGATGTTTGACAAATCTCATGAAAGTTTAAATAAAAATAACTTCGATAGGGAAATGCGTAAAATCTGTTATGCTACAAAGCAGAAAAGAATCATAAAAGAATAGGATCAGCCACGCTTTTATCAAATGTTTACTGAGTGTCTGCTGTAAACAGAGGTACAGGCACAGAGGTAGGTTGAGATGTTAGAAACACTCCCTGATGTTAAGGCATCCTTAGATTTTTCAGGAATTGTGGTCCAGCTGTTGGGTTTGTCCAGGACCTTGCGTTTTCTTTGTCTTCTCACTTGCCTTTGAGTTGCTTCAGGGATTTCCAGCAAGACTAAGAGTAGTAGGAGTACTGACCCTAACAGACGACCATGGCATTGTCCTTCAGTGCTTATCTTCCATTTCTTTCATATTAATCATTGATAGTGTTTTTTCTATTGAATTGCTCTGATAAATGCTATGCAGGTACAACTCATCATTATTTCTCTTAACAAAAAAGGTGAATTGAAGGAAGATGTGCAAAAATAAGTTGACGTGTGGACTCTTTCTGTAATCATACAGGTTTAATTTTAAATCAATGGATTGGCCATTTCCACAGGGCAAGACTTGCTATACTCTCAAGATCGTTTGAAATATTGTTGTAGGCAGAATTCTAAGAAGGCTTCTAAGGTTCCCATCCCTGAAGTATATATCCTGTATAATTCCTTCCCTTTGCGTGTGGGTGGAACTCATGAGGGAATATAATGGGAAAGTCATTTCCATGAGTATGTTACCTTATATGGCAAAGGTAAAGGGAGTTTGCAGATACAATTAAGGTCTTTAATCAGTTGATTTTGAGTTAATCAAAAAGAAGCCTAACCTTGGGTTTAACCTAAACAGATGAGCACTTTAAAAAAGAACCCAGGCCTAAGGGAGAGATTCGAAGCCACAAATAAGTTCTTCTGTGTCTGTGAAGAGGCAAACTGTCAGATTGTGGAGGAAGCCATGTGGCAGGGAATAGCAGGTACCCTCTTTGTCTTCTCACTTGCCTTTGAGTTGCTCCAGGTATTTCCAGCACCGTATCAATCCTGCAACTTCATGGATCTGAATTCTGCCAATAATTCATCTTGGAAGCCACTTTTGGAACCGATCTTGAAATTGGCCTCAGATGAGATTGTAACCCCATTGACATCTTGATTTCAGCCTTGAGAGACCCTGAGCAGAGAACCTAGCTAAGCTATGCCGACTTACAGAAATTGTGAGATAATAACGGTATTGACAAGTACTCATTGAGCACCTATGATGTGGACTCGTTTTGGTGCTTAAAGTATATTCACGAGGAAAGTGATAAAGATGTCTACTCTTGAGGAACTTACTTTTTAGAAGCAGAAAATGGACAATAGAAGAAAATAAAGTAAATTAAGTAAATTAGTGGTTATAGAAATGCAGAAAAAAAGCAGGCCAAAAAAAAGAGGATTGCGAGTCAAGAGTCTGGGGGGTGCAGATAGCAGAATTGAGAAAGTGAAATTTGAACAAAGATTTAGAGGAGGGCAGGGAGTCAGGACATCTCAGGTAAGAGTATTATAGGCAGAGGGAACCACTGAGGCCAATATCCTAAGCGGGGACTACACCTCGCATGTTTGATCAACAAGGACTAGGCCAGTGTGGCTGAGGCAGTAGGCAGAGTAACAGGAGATGAGGCGAGAGAGGAAAAAGAAGAGTCAGAAGATGCAAGGCCAGGTTGGCTTCTTTGGGACTTGGGCTATTCCTCTGAGTAAAAGGCAGAGCTGTGGGATGGCTTAAGTAGAGGCTGCCATGATCTGCCTGTAATCTGAGCCAGGACGAGGGAGAAACAGGGAAGTTATCATGAGGCTGTTGCAGTCATCCAGGTGAAGTTGACTTGGAAAAATTGGTCTTATCCTGAATATATTCTGAAGGTAGAACTACTAGGATTTCTTGAGGGATTCCTAGGGTTTTGGTATAAATCCTGGAAGAACAGAGTTGCCACTGGGTAAGATGGTGAGCTATAGATGAAGATGGGAATGGTGGGGCAGCGGGACGGATGATCAAGCACTTAGTTTTGGACACAGGTACTTTGAGATGTCTACTAGAACATTCACATGGAGATGTAGCATAGGCACTTGCATCTAGGAGTCTAACATTTGAAAGAGAGATTTGGGGCGGGAATAGACATTTGGGGTTTGTTAGTAAATAGCTCGTTCTTCAAACGATGAGCCAGGCTTCACCAAATATTGACAGCCTAAAGTAAGGGAAGGATTTCACAGGGACAGAAGCTGTGGAGACATGAAAACAACACCTGTGAATTTGAATATAGCAAAATTCAGGTGTCTTTTCTCAAGAAATTGCTACAGATTTTTAAAATGCTGGAATAGCTGCTCTGAATGTTGAGTATGTGGAAAGTTGGGAAGCCAGTAGATGGCCTGCTGAACCTCGTCAGTCATTAGAAAGTACATTGTCACTGTCAGAGGACAATAATACGATTGCAACACAGACATGTCTCAAGGTGTTTGTTTGTTTGTTTGTTTGTTTGTTTGTTTTTAATGCAGCTGGGTTTTTTATTCAATGCTTGGGACTCTGAAATCATACAAGGCCATGAATAGTGGTCATGGCCTGTCTCCAGGAGCCCCTGCTGGCTGTGGCTTGAGGCAGGCCTTGGATCACGGACAGTACAAATGACAAAGTAGGGGAGCTGGTAGGACCCTAGATTGCAGCCTAAGCTCTCTCCTTCAGAGGATACAGAGGCCCTGGGAAGTGAAGGGACTGGCTCAGGGCCCTAGGTGAGTCATGACAGAACTAGGAACAAAGCCCAGGGGTCCTGACCTTCAGAATTCCCACTTTATGGGGCATTTTCCCCACCCGATTCAGTCTTTTCTCTCTTATTATAGCCAAAGAAGTAAGCTTGCTTTAAGTTTTCTCTTTGCACCCCTTTCTTTAGTAAGTTGGCCATTAACCATTCTTTAACCATGTATAGTTAGCATGGTTAGCTTCTGTTTAGCTAACACTTATATAGGGTCAGTCACTCACTCTCCACAGCAATGCTGCCAGAGAGGGGTTAAAATAAACCATGCCACAGAGATGTTAGGTAACTCCATCAAGACCTTAAAGCTTGTCAGCAGTGGAATCTATCTGTGCTTTTAATCCCAGTTTAAGAGCATCAAGATTAATGTAATGCTGAGCACCCAGTCCCTGGGGCAGAGATAGATGGAAAACATTCCTTTCTATTCTTCTGTCCTCTAGACATTACACACACACACACACACACACACCAGCTGTCAGCCAGTTTTTGCCATGTAAGAGCTCTTCTTTCTCAAGCTTCGTGGTCCTGCCTCAGCTCCCAACTTTGTTCCTTTCCTCCACGTCATTTTTCAGCAGTGTGGGCAGTAGCAGGGGGAAGCCACTCCCTTCATTGGTACCCAGAGGCCCTTTCCTCTTTCCTAGAGATGACCAG
This sequence comes from Eidolon dupreanum, assembly GCA_028627145.1. Lineage (NCBI taxonomy): Eukaryota > Metazoa > Chordata > Mammalia > Chiroptera > Pteropodidae > Eidolon > Eidolon dupreanum. The sequence goes on from CM053501.1 coordinate 86,143,873, forward strand.
CACCATGGGCCTTACAGCTTTTGCTGCTCTGTCCTCAACTGACATTTCTAAAAACTTCTGGCTGGAAAGGAAAGTGCTATTCAGCCTGCCAGTTTCTTCACAAGTAATGAAGAACCTGTTTATGCTGTTGGCAGATTTATTCACAAAATCATGTAGAGATGGTCTCCCAAAGCTTTATGGGAGAACAGATCTCAGTCCTTAAGTTTCACATTCTGAAAAAACCAACAACAAACAAGACAAAAACTGCCTTTGCAACTGCCAGCCTCATATCTTGGACTTTTTTGGATAATTCTTTGACCTCTTTTCCCTACCTGCTCTACTACTAGCATCTAGCAGAGGTGCTCAAAAAATATGCATCCAATTGAAGGAAATTGTGCACTTTAAGTTTATAACTGGAGTCATATTTAATTTTGTACTGCAATTCTGGACAAATGGTTGGCTGGAAATTGAACAATCAATATTATCAATAATTACTTTTGATAATAACATTTTTATAATATTAATAATCTGATGGGTCCTGGGCAATACAGTATGTAAACCCTTGATATGTTGTACAAGTTAGTCAAAATCAAAGAGAAATGAACAAAACACATATTGGTAAATGACAGTTCTGATCCTAAGCTTTTAGAATTAGAAGGACACTTAGTAAAAGCTGATTTGACAGATAAGAAGAGTAAAACCAGAGAGGTTATGGAAATTGTCCAACATCATACAAACAGTCACAATAGGATTCTGTCTAAGACTTCAGCCCTGCCTCCCTCCCCAGAGCTCCTCCATGCTTCTGCATTTGAGTGTTAACGTCTGCACTGTGGGGATACAGCAAAGGAACAGGAGGGTGGCACTGGTGTGTAAAACAAATTACACAAGTGGAAAAAAGGTAAAGAGATTGATCTTTAAATTTTTTAAAGATCTCAGTAATTACCTCTATAAGATGCTCCTGCCTATTGAATGGCAAAGGTTCAAGAGGATTTTCTGGAATTTTTATATCTTCATCTCCCGTAAACCACAGACCAGCCTATACAAAAAAACAAAAACAAAAATAAAAAAACAGAAATTTGTATTATGCTGAGATGTAATTGTTCTTCTAAAAGACACAGAGATTGAACCCATTTTGTGCAGGTGTCTAAAGCAGTAGCCTCCAAAGTAGTCTGCAGAAACCATGGGAATGCAAATGAAATACTAGAGCTTCCATTTACATGTATTTTGATCTGATTATTTTGTAATTTTTATTTTAAAAAATTTGGTAATGTATATTATGTATTCGTGAAGTATGCATGTATAATTTATAAATGAAAATCCACATATTAGGGATCCTAGCTATATTTTAACTGTTGGAATAGGTGATGAAGCTTGAGGGTCACTGCCCTAGATTTTGCTTGTAGAGCAATATTTTGGAGGGTTCTTCACCTATAGCTGTAGCTCACATTCTATAAGTCCTATCTCTGTAGCTCTCTGTTCTCGGAGTCTAGGATGGTGCTGGTCCACATTGCTGGAAAATCTTTGTTGAGTGACTGACTCACTAACTCAAGAGCTCAAAGGTCTACTTTTTAATGGCATGCCACTTTCTCATCTCATATCTGACAGCCATTACCAAATCCCTCAATTCCCATTGGCCACGCCTCGCCCATTTCTCCCTTCCTTCCATTCCTATTGTTGCCATGATGGTATAGAGCCTCACTACTTTGATACAGGCCACTCCAGTAATTTTGGGGCCATTTTTTCCAGTATCCCTCTTGTTTTAGCTTATATCATGCAACTAAATCAATCTTTCAAAACTTTAATCTTGTCATATCATTCTCTGCTCAGACCATTTTTCACACTTGCTCTTTTGCTACGTGAGGTGACTTCCTGTCCACACATGTAAATCTACATATCTTTCCAGACCTGGCTCAGATCACACCTCCTCAGGTTGGGCCTCCTTGATCTTTCCTTTGAACTATAATTTGACCTGTTTGTCATACCACACATTTAACATTTAGTCCATTCCTTTGGGCGTTACTGCCCATGCTTGCTGTTGAACATCAGACATAAATTCCTTAATTTCAAAGAACATATCTTGCCAAGCTTAATTTTTATACATAAAATTTTATGCACTTCATATACATAAGCATTTTTTTTCCAGGTCTTGCTCCCTTACCACCTTCCAGAATGACAATCTACTCTCAGCACTGCCTACTTCTAAGAGCTATTGGCTTGCTTAACCTTACTCTGGCCTATGCTCTATGCCTTCCTTCCTTCTAAGCACCACCTATGCTTTGAGAAAAGCCTGGAATGACACTGGCTAACTTGTAAGGGTTTGCAGCCCCCAGAGGTGAAGACTGGGTTTTATTTTCATTCGGAACAAAGTGCTGGGGTGGGAGATATTGGCCATAAGGAAGCCTGTGAGGGAGAAGACCCAGAAGCAGCATAAGGTTCAGCATGGGCCCAGGCTTTGAGTGTAAGGGCTTTAGCACTGATTGGGAGGTGACTCTTGCCCAGTGACTAATGTGAGGGTAAGTACCACTCCGTGGGAGAATAGAGAGATGAGGAATGAGGAACATAGGTAAGATTTAAGCTTTGGGATGTGATGGAGTAACAAAGTTCAGAATTGCCCTCCTGTCTTAAAGAACAAGAAAAATGGGCAATGTATATAAAACATGTTTTATCAGACATTAGACAACAGGCAACGCAGGACAGGAGTTCATGAAAGAAGGAAAGCAGAGGATCCTGACTAGTGTTCCAGCCCGGAGGAGCTTCATGACAGGTTTTGGAATTGAAGGAGGCCATGACAGCTAGAAATTTCAGGGCAGAATATGAAAGAGAGAGAGAGAGAGAGAGAGAGAGACAGAGAGAGAGAGAGAGAGAGAGAGAGACAGAGAGACAGAGAGACAGAGAGAAAGAGAGAGACACAATGTGGGTGTGGGCATGGGTGTGTGTGTGTGTGTGTGTGTGTGTGTGTGTGTGTGTGTGTGAAATACTAGAAGTTGGAGAATGAAGCACAGTAAAGGAGTAAGCTGAACAATTCCTGAGGCTCACAGAGGGCTGGGAGTAGGTAGTGTTACCACTAGGTGGAGTGGAAGGCCCTTCTAATATGCAAGGCTTTGAGTAAAGCCCCCAGGAAGATATTGCCTTAGCCATGGGGCTTGATTAGCCCTATACTAAAGGCTGCACAAGACCCACCCTTACAAATCTTACTGTATGTAACCTTGAGAAGATAAAACTGATTCCAAGTAACATCGCTGCATACCCTACAATATCTAAAGTGTACAAAAATGGACACTCAACAATATAAAGTTCACAATATCTGGCATCCAATATAAAGACTGAGCATGCAAAAAAGCTAGAAAATATGACCTAGAGCCAGAAGAAACATCAATCAATAGAAACAAACAAAGAAATGACACATAATGGAATGAATCGACAAGGGTATGTTTATTTAGTTGTTCTAAATGTATTTCATTTGTTCAAGGAGAGGGAGAAAAAACATGCATATAATGGACAGAGACATGAATGATAGTAAAAAACCCAACTTGGACTTCTAGAGATAAAAAAATACAATATCTGAAATGAGAAATACACTGGAGGGTATTAACAGCAAACTTGACTCTGCAGAGGAAATAATCAGTGAACTTTAAGACATAGAAATAGAATAAATACAAAATAAAGTACAGAGAGAAAAAAGACTGGAAAAAATGAAGCAAGCATCAGTGACCCGTGGGATAAACATGTGATTGGATTTTGATAAGGCAGAGGGTACAGAAAAATTATTTGGAAAAAAAATCCTGAAAAATTTCCAAATTAGACAAAAACTAAAAACCCACAGATTCAAGAAGCTCAATGAATCCCAAGCAAAAGAAAACAACACTGAGGAACACAATAATCAAACTGTTGAAGACCAATAAGAAAGAAGAAATATCAAAAAAAAGTTAGAGGGAGCATAAAGAAACAGATAGGATCCCTACCCTTTCCCCCATCACTCAACCAACTCTCAACTCCACAGTCAGTTGTTTCAATGCACATGGATTTTCTGATTCTTAAAATCAATGATTCATATATATTAGTTTTCTAAAAATGTATGGCATTTCATAAACTTGGAAATTGTTTCAAAGTATTCCACACAAGAGGGTAACATTACAAAGAAAAAAAAAATAACCTGATTGAAAAACAACTTATAATTTTTAAAAAGTCATCCATGAACATTTTTACAGTAAGAAATGTTAACCATGAACTTGTATAGTGGAGTTTAAATTGAAAAAGCAAGATTCAGTCAACCACATCCTGCTTCACTGGATAGTTAGGTGATTTCTCCTTAAGTTATGGAAATGTCCTATGTACGGTCTTGCAAAAATATGTCTAAAGAATTTTTTTTTTTACTTTTTCTTAGAAAATAAGTGTTGTACTGTTTGAATCCAAGAACGTCTGACTCATTAAGAGTATAATAATATGCATTCTCACCAATAGAAGATGAGTCGAGAGTTCAACATCAAAGAATTCTACATGAGTGTGACTAAACATCCACACACGACAGAGGCGAGCATGTGACAGCTGCAGCAGAGTTGGGAGCAAAGGGCAAATGAGCTTTTATGCTTGCATTGCTCAGAAGTAAGTAAGTACACAGCCTGACTGACTTCACAAGCGTTCTATCTTATTCCATTTTAGAAGCTGAGGAAATCAGTGTACTCTTAAGTGGCTGTTGTGGTGAACTTGCAATTAGTCAAAAGAAAAAAAAAAGACAGACAAAATAAAAAGCAAAGTAGAGAGACTTTTTCTCCCAGAGGACTGCATTTCAGCAATGTAATTATACTATTTTACTGTTTTAGTGTGACATTTTCCATTAATTTTGTACAATTTTGCTTTAGAAGCTTTTTTGATATTTTTCCCATGAAATAACTTTTTCTTTCTTTTTTTTTTTCTTTTTTAAAATGTGAGCTAGTGAATGTTGGAAATCTGTGAAATTGTGAAAATCATGTGGGATGTTCGAGTGGGCCTCTCCAATGGCCTCCTTGCCCTGGGACTCCTGATGTGTGGAAATTGGGTGGGCAAGAGGAGAGGGCAGAGCTCAGAGCTCCCAAAACAGTGGTGGTGTTCAAGTAAGTACTTTTGAGTTTCTATTAAATGCAGCAGCCAACTTTCTCTAAGAAATTCACACTTTTGGTAAAGGAGCTTTCTGGTTTTGGCTCAGCACTTTGGTAAAAATTGCTAACACCCTTTGTTCATCTCATGTTTGTGCAAAAGGATGTTTAAATTGATATCCTGTGTTAATTGGCACATGCTGTAAATAGTGAAGGTTGGTAATTTCACCAGTGCCCACTTTTTGAAATCTTAAATCAACAATAAAAATAAAGTTTTTCTTTGTCGTTTTTGTTTTTACACAAAATCATCTTTATGAGGTAGGTGTAAGACCAGGATAGTGATGGAATTCAAAAATTGCTTTAGTGGGGGCATAAATCAGAGCCCAATCAGCTAAGCACCTTTCTTGATCAGCCTTGATGGAATCTCCTCAACAGGCAAGTGTTGTTTTCTCTGGCTTGACTGTATGAGTGTGAGAACCTCAGAGCTGTCTGTAAGCATGCCATCCATTAATTATGGAAGACAAGAGAAGCAGGAGGGATGTGATATTTCACTGGTGACATATGTTTGAGATTCAGGCCTCGAGAGGGTCTCAACCTGTTTCAAAATTAGCACCTTATAAACATTTCTATCTTCTGTGTTTACCCACAATACGAAATGGTGAGCAATAGGGTGAATGCAATTAGACGACACAAAATAAGCAATTTAGGCCCTTCTTCGTTATGGGACTCTACTTTCATTCCTTCCTTACTCAAACTTCTTGAAAATGAATCAACTTGTCTCATCTTTACTTCCTAAGACCTATTCATTTCTTCACTACTCTGCAATCTGGATTCTGTGCTCCATCACAATTGCTGTGGTAAAGGTCGCCAGTTATATCTTATGTTGAAAGTAGTCTGGTGTTAGTGCTAGTAAGTGTTGACAACAACCTGCATATACTGCTCGAAAGTGACGGTGCCCAGCTGCTCCTTGTCCACAGCTTTGAACCTCTGCAGGGTCTCCAGGAGCATCTCCTCCAGGGGAAAGGGCCAAGGCAGTGAAGTTACTAGCAAGAATTTCCGCCAGTCCACAAACTCCGAGTTTATTGTTAATAAAGATGTTAACTCCTGCAACTAGAAGAAAAACAAGAAATGCTCTTGGGATATTTGTGAGATTCTACCGTGAAGCTCTCTCTTTCTGCTCATGCTTCTTATAAGAGGCTCAGAGGAAGGAAGTAGGAGTTTAAATTGGTGAATAGAGACAGTTTTGACTTATGTTTCCTCAGGTTCTAACAGATCTACACCAGACAGTACCTAGAAAGTGATTCACCTTTTGCTTCCTTGACATTTATGTTTTTGCTTACTGTTATACAATGAATTTATACATTTCACTCTAACTGGCTTTGTACCTTTGCGACAAAGGACGGATAAAGTGATAGTAGTAGCTGTGCAAGGGCTCTGTTGCCTGTAGGGAAACACTCTTTAACCACTTTGTTTTCTGATACATTCTTAAGAAACAGAATATGATAAAAAATGAGAACTGCCAGAATCATCCACTATAACTAGTTAGGGTCATTCTATCAGGTACTAATTGATACAAACTTATAGGCTGAGCCTCACTGTCTCTATAAGATTTCATTGACTGTTAGCATCCTCGCTCATGCTTCAAATACTGAGCATGTACATACTATGTGTCTTAAGTTAAAGTTCATTTGTTCATTCATTCAAGTTTTATTGGTTTGCCTATGAAAAGTAAGATACTGTGCAAGTACTTACTGGTTATTTTAAAACTATTGAACTTATTGATCAAATAAGAATTCTCAAAGCTTGAAACTCAAACAAGATGGATGCTTACTTCAGGTTGAGTGAGGTGCATCCAACTACTGGGAAAGTTGCTTGTTCCAAGGTTCAGCGTTACCAAGTCTAGCAGAATGTCAGTAAATGCTTTATTTCCTATTATGCCTATAAAACAATAAAAAATGTTTTAGTTATGTGAGAGGGATTTGTTTCTTTTGCCAAAATAGAATGAATAATGAGTATTTGTATAATCACTTTATTCATACATTTTAAAGCTATAACTCTTATAGGAACAGAAGACATTTTAAAAACATAAAAATAATAATTAATTTCTAATGCTCTCCCATTACTGTTTCTCAGCTAAGTCAAATGTTTGTTTGTTTGTTTTGTTTTGTTTTGGCTGAGTAATAAATCATTCCAGATTGAGCAGAATACCGAGACTATATTTTAGTTTGGAGTCTTCTTTGATCTTTTACTCAGAATAGGTTGAATTTTAAAAAATAGTCTAAGCTTTCCCATTATCAGTAAGGCACAAGAATAAAATATTTCAGTGACTATGGGATAAAGGTACTTCAAAAGCATGCATATCAGCACAGTGATCAAGGTAACACATTTATCCTCATTTCACTCTTTAGATCGAAATAGATGTGTTTTTGTAATATAGGGAGATTTGAATTGTTAAATTACTGGATTGGAAGTGCCAATTTAATTATCGAATTAATTTTCTCAGTCTTCCAAAGTATTTTATAAAAGATTGCTAACCTTTTATAAAATACTTTGCTCTTATACACTAATCTACTTTACCTTGTCCAGCAGAGATTTTTGCTCAGTCTGTTTCTCATTTTGTTTTGCATGCGCATGCATTTAAAAAGAAATAGAAAAGCAAAATAAACAAATCTGCTTAAAAAAAGTCTAACTCTCATCGCAGAGGTACCTTCCAGAGCCAGGAGAGACCCTGTACGTGTCGGGGATCTTTCAGGTCCAGAGTACATGGCTATCCTTCGTTGTTCAGGAATAAAAAGAGTGAAAAACGTAGGCGTAGCGTCTCAAATTTTTCTTTTTACATCTATATTTTTAGCATTTCTAAAAGTCCAACATAAATGGCTCCTTTAACCTTAGGAACATGCAATGATACTTTCAAAATTTCAGTGGTTCAAACCGAATATACAATTTTGAAATTTGGAGGTGATTTTCGGGGTAGTAAGACCAGAATACTTCTTTCTTTGATATGATTGGCCCTCCAACAGGTTGCTCAGAAATAAGTTCTCTATCCTTTTTGATCAAACCTGGGTATCCAATTTTATATAATGAGAACACTTTCCAAGGTAGTAGAATTTTCAATAAAATGATCTCTATATGATACCACATTGGTTTTCAGGTAAATTAGAAATAAAACATTCATGTTCTTCAAGATGAAACCATAAATAAATGCTATTGAAACCATGAAGAGGCTCAAAGTATTTAAAAATTCTGGTAGATGTGTAAAATATTTCCACTGTCTCTAATAGCCATGGGGCAAGCAAGGTACTGTCAGACAACACTTTACGTTTGCACAGGACTTGTTTACCTGGGGACCTTAGTGTGAAATGTGAAAACTACTTTAATATTTGACCTTGTTACTTAAGTGACCAAGACATGTGGTGGTATGATCTTCACATATAATGTGGTAACAGAAACAGACGAACTTACAAATTTTGTTTGTGGATCAAAAAGAAACTTTCAATTTGGCCCCAAGTTAATTTTCTAATGTAACAGTCGTTTAGAATTATCCAGGACTACTTGTTAATTGTGCGCCAGGCCTAAAGGAACTCAGACGACAAGCATGGTCTGGTAACCCTTAACAATAACTCTCAGAAAGATGACATTAAATAACACCATTACTTAGAAATATACACGTCTACCCCAAAACGTGCAAGAATATATGAATGTAGAAGTAGAATTAGAAAGTTGCTGGAAAATCAACCTTTGGATTTTTGCTTTGTATGTCTGGAACATGCCAAATGCCTTTTGTGTTTGATGAGAAGACTGGTGATAGTTTTACTTTTAAATTTTAGGTTTTTAAAAATAATTTTTTTTTGCTATGATCAGTGAGGAAGTCAATATTTGTCATATTACTAATCACTTTCATAATGGCTTTCTGAATATGATGAGCAATCTGAATTGGGTCTTGTGTCACCAGCTGAAGGTGGTGTTCTCATATTCCATAAATGGATAGCATTCCTGGGGTCGAAGTTATTAATATCAGGAGAATTCAACTGAATGATCAGGAGGTCTGTCATGCCATCGGCCTTGATCTCAGCATGCGCTTGTGACTTGGTGCGCTGCATCTGACTGAAGCCACGTCCTGCTTCAGCTGAACTTGCGGGGAGGGTCAGCACTAGGTCCACGAGTGTCAAGATATTCGGATACTTGTGCAAGTAAACAGAATTCACAAAATCCCAGGTCAGTTTGCGGATGTTCTGAAATCTAAGAGAGAAGGAGAAAAAAGTAAATGATTGGGACTCCTAAGTTTTACCCAAATATTTATAAATATCAACTAGTTTATCTCTGCTTACTGAGCATAAATCTCTAATTTCAGCATGCTCCATTCAGTGTCCAGTTCATCGATTTGCACATTGGCAGCTTCCAATACTGGTTCGTAATGTTCTATCAAGATGGATACCTCTTTTTCTCCAAATTCTGCCATCAGTATACAAAATGAAAAGTCAGATATCTGAAAGACACTCATACAGGCAATCAAAGAACTGTAGTTCAGTCAGTGCAAACAGGCTACCTTGATTTATCTTTGTGGGCCACAATTTAAAGCTTCCAATCATGGTTGCCTTTACCACATCTTGGCTGGCATCTCTGAAACAGCCTTGCAGCCTCTTGATAAGATGTGTTAAAACTGTGTTTCTCACATCAGAAATGTTTCCTTCTCCTCTGAGGCAGTTACCATGAAAGTGTGTGACTGAATTCACCCTACGTTCTTTTGGCCCTGGTCTGGGGAGAAAAAAAAATCCCCCAAATAAACAATTAAATGAAAAAGCACCTGACAAATGACTTCCCAAGTCAAAATGCCTATTTGACAGACCCTTGGATCATCTGCGACTCCTCACCTTGTTTGATATATCCTGAGCATTTGTAATGTTGACTCTAAGGTGGCAAATATGTCTGCAATTGAAGAATTTCTGTCTCTATTGACACGGGACAGAATGCTAAGCACATTAATAACATCCACCAAGAAATGGACAAATTGTACAATGTCTGCTTGCAGAAGGGGCTCTAGAAGTTCTTTGGCTTTCTGATGACTGGTATCACTTCTGTCTTCATGGGTCTGTAACACAGGTTGGGAATAGAATAGTGGTCTTTCTCAAAATTATTATTTCGAGTTGCTTGATAAAAATGTTTTTTTTTTGTTTGTTTCTGAAAAACTAAAATAAGGTGCTATTTCAAAATTACTTACAGAATGCAGTTGCTGGACAATTGCAGGATATCCCTTGAGGAAGTTCTGGAGGGCTGCCTGTAATCCCAGAAGCCACCTCCTGTCTCCTACTTGAGAAGGCATCGCAGGGCGAAGGTGAAGGCCTTTGAAAGCAGCTATCAGAGAACTCTTATGAAGAGGAGAACTGTGATAGAAGCGATAGATGCCGTGAAGAAGGTCTCGGACATCGTTGTACAGGGGAACGCTCTGGAACATCGCCTTGTAAGATAACTCAAGATGATGTGCGAAACAATATACAGTTAGCACACATGGTTGGATTTCTCTTAAAAGCAGGGCCACCCTGTTGCTTTCTCCCTCTGAGCCAGGGGTACCATCACTTCCAAAACCAACAAGTTTCTTTGCCCAGACTTGGTTCGACAGCCCAAGTTGAAGATTTCTCTCCAGAGTCTTCTCAATGGCATTTTTTATTGCCAGGGGATCCTTCTTTTCTACTGTCTGCACCCCAACGATTTGGCAATGCACTCTTCCTGCGTGTGCAAACTGCACATAGACAAGTTCAGCTTCCTCGATTGCGCTGCCTGTGATTCCATCACTGATGACAGAGAAAAATTTACTTTTCTCTAGTTTTTCTCTTAGATTTCTCCGTTCTACTTCGGCGATAAAATATGTAAATGTTCTTGCTGATTTATTAGTCCTGAATACTGGGCCAATATCGACGCCCTTCATGTCATCCAGCTTGCACATCCAGATAAAATCTTTGAGGGGACGTCCGGTCTTGGCGATAGCATGGCACGATCTGAATAAGTTCTCGACTCTCCCAAGGGTGACTTTGCTCATGGTCCTCACCATTAACTCCGTGGTGGCTCTGTTCTCTGGAGAACCACTCGTTGCTTCCATTAATGATGCCTTGGCATGAGCCTCACTGAGATGATGTGCGTTGAGAAATTCGGTCCTAAAGTTGTCAGTGCCATAAAAAAAGCTCATCTGATTTCCCCTTGACTTCACTCCATGCTTACGACACAGGCCACAGAACATAAGATTTAGTATCTCGTCATATACAAGCCACGGGTATTTTTTCAGCCAAATTTTCAAAAACAGATTGTTCCTCTTTGGAAGGTAATGGTCAAGCTTCCATGGCCTTTTCTGTTTTTCGGTGACTTGACTCACTTCATCTGGAGGATCCCTGCCTTTAAAATAACTCTACATTGTTATTTTAAGTATTCACCAGTGTCTACCCTCAGTTTTACTTAATGCCTGCCACCCACATTGGCTCATTATTTCTGGAAAAATTATAGTGAGTACTTACTACTTATCAGGTGTTCTGGTTAGTGCTTTAAGTGGTTTATATAAGTTAATCTTCATAATATAGTATCTTTCTTTTACAGTTAAGAAAATGAACTAATTATTATTATCACCATTTTATGGGTAAAAAATCTAGGGTGTAGATATGTTAATTAATTTGTTTAATGTCATGGTGCTCATAAATGGTAGAATTGAGGTTCACTAGCAGGCAGTCCTACTCCACGGCCCCCATATTTACGTATTTCATTATTTCAGGTTTCTTATAAGGGCAGAGGGTACTACGATCTTCACTCTAGAGTCTATTCCTCCTTGTATAAGAGGGACACTGCTTCTTGCTGTCATTTTCTCCCCTTGGTGAGAAAAAGAATAATAGGACATGCACAGCAGTGTGTCAGCAAGATTTGCCTCTCTCTCCTCCCACCTCAGTCCCACCTCCTCTGGCAGTGGGAGAGCCAACTTGTTACATAAAGGGCATCGGGCTCTGAGACCCATCCCGGGTGGTTTTGTCAAGCAGCTGAGCCTCACACCTCATTGTTTTCTTTTTCCCCACAGGTCTAAATTTTGACACACATTTAATTATTTGATGAAGAAGAGAATACTTATTTATCTGAATAGAAGGACAAAAAAATTAAAATTACACACAACAAAGTCCTAAAATACCAGTTCCTCCCTGAAGGCAGAGAGCCTGGACCACATAATTATCTCTCTCCTACAACTTTTGTGACACTACCGATCATTGTATTGTCCTAATTTATAGTATGATGAAACATTGAAATACAAGTTTGTGTGATATCATACTGAAATACCCATGCTGACACACACGCTCCATGTTTCATTTTATTTCACTGCCTGACCATCCTAGGCTCCGACTCCTCAACTAGATTTTAAACTCTTCTGACCCAACCACATCTACTTCTTTTGTGTTTATAATGCCTACATGAGTGATAAGCACTTGGTAGATGTTTAAGAAAATAAATCTCCTTTCCTAACTGATTTTTTTACAAGTCAATAATTTTGTTTTTATTATCAGTTTCAAGTGTATAGTACTTTGGTTAGACATTTATGTAGTTTATGAAATGATCCCCCTGATTCCTCTCTCTTCCCTCTGGCTCTACATGAAGCCATTATACTACTGCTGACCACATTCTCTATGCCGCTAATTGATTTTCTCAATCTTGTATCTCTTAATGCCTTTTAATTGAAAACTTTTGCATTAGTCAATTTGCCTCTGACTTTCTTACTTTATTTGCATGTAACATCTGTTTTGCCTTTTAATCAATCTTTTTGCAGTTGTTGTTCTTAAAACAGGGCACTTTTTTCCCCCGAATCCTAAATATTACTGTTTTCATTTAAAATGAGTGTCCTTGTAGTTGACACCTACTGTCTTCCCTTTTTTTTTTTTTCACCTGCACATTGAGTTACTTGTCAGTCTCCCACACTAAGTCTTCAGCATCAGTCTAAGTGCCTACTCTAATGCACATAAATGTTGATGAATACACGAATGAACGTATGAAAAACAGTCTCTTGTTGCTAAAGAAAAGGGCTTTGAGTTTCACTACTGATTTAGCTAGCTTTGATGTTTTAATTTTCATGGACACATCTTCCAGAAGATGTTATCTTGAATTCTGAGCACATACATTCAATTGCCTAATGTAAATTCTCTGGCTTCATGAGAATTTTTTTTTCCTGAAGAAACATCTGCCCACAGACAGTTTTACCAAGTCCAAAAGCTTCTAGATTTACTACTGCATTTCCGTGATCTGAATCTGATCTACCGGAAGGAGTTCGCCCACTGAGAGAACCATGGGCCCACACTCCTATTTACTGTAGTCCCCAGATTTTGCCGCCTGGCAAAATATTCCTGTTAAGAACATCAATCCTTCTTCTATAGTACCTTTTCTGAGAGATCTTTCTGTACTTCTTGATTTGTGTAAATGCCAGACTAATTTAATCACTCTTCAAATCAAAATATGGGGCTTGCTTACCTGCGAATATATACTATCATACTTTTATGATTTTTTTTCAGAGATGCTAAGCCTAGAATAACCCACAGAACTTTCCAGTCACTCCTGTCAGGCAACAACCCATGTGCCCCCACTCCTGCCTCTCGGTTAGCAGAGGCTCTGTTGAGAGACAGAGCAGTGTCTGCTGCTTTCTCATAGCTTCCTGCTCCCTGTAATCCCCTCTCCACATCCTTTGGCTCTAAACGTCTTCGAAAGCCCTCTTCTGTGTGTCCTTTGTAAGCCGCCTGAGATTTCCCAACTTGACCACAACTTCTTCGTGGTCCTCACCTCCTGCCTCTTGCCACAGCTGGTCTGTCACTGTTCCCTGAATATGTCATACCACCTCAGAAACTCAATAACTGTTCCATTTCCCCTGTGCCTGGAATACCCAACCCCTGCTGTTCTTGGAAGGCTCTGTCTGAAAGTCTCCTACAGGCTAACCCCTATGCTGATCCATACCGGCAGCAAGAGCCACTTCCTCCTCTGTATTCCTGTAAAAACCATAGCTGAATGATCTCACTTAGCCACTACAGCCTAGAGTTTTGAGTTTGTGTCCTCTTTCTCTGAGACCAGTCACTGATTCTAAGGGTCTTCAGGAGGGGTTTGCAGAAGGGCTCCTTATCAGTTACAAGTCTTGAACAACTGCTCTCTCTCTTGAAGAAGGAGTGAGGGTACAGAATTCTCTGGACTGTGTTCGCTCCAGATAGTCTCTCAGCAGAAGCCCAAGTAGCTGTGAACTGTCTCTACAGGCATTACATAGAGTACTGGTGGGTTTACAAGAAAAAGGAGTCCTTATGCTTTAAGTGGGGACAGAAAAACATTGCTAAAATGTTCTAGTTTCTACAGACTCCAAATTGCTTCCATTGGAGAGAGGCAGTCTTCCTGGTGTGCTTGGCACTTGCTGTTTGGAGACGAGATGTACCTTACAGAGCTTACAGCAGTACACAAAATGAATGTTTTTGTTTTGGATGCTTATGTTCCCCAGGGAACCACATACCTCATGGCTTACTTCTACCAAATAGTGTGACTTTTTTTCTGGATGTGTCCTAGGGTAATGCTGCAGGTGCTATTATGGTATGTGCACCTTCAGGATGGTGAGCTAATATTTTGGATAATAATAAGAACAGTTTGTACCAATATTATATAATGCTATATATTATATAGTAAGATATTACTGTAATTAATAATTAAGTGATAATGGCTTATGTTAAATTGCACATTCTATGTACCAGACACTTTCTAAGCACTTGATATATATTAATTACATTAATGATGATAACAATCCCACAATTACCTCATTTTACAGATGAGGAAAGTGACACAGAGAGAAAGGTTAAATAACTTGTCCCAGATCACACTATAGTCATTTGACAAGCGGTGAATTTGAAAAGAGCTGTCTGCCTCTTCCTACCCATGGATGGATCTTTTTACCCATCTAGCCATGGGTAAGAAGTGAATTAACATGGAAATCCTAGCATGGGACTTGATACAGAGGGTCTCACACCATGCCAGTATCGGCTATTATTATCATTCACAAAATATTCACCAAATCCTCCTCTGTTGGGAGTACGTTCATGAAAACTATTCCTAGGACAGTCAACGGAAAGAATGTCTTGCTGATTCAGTGGCTGTCTCTCACTAAAAGTGTTTCTAAGATTCTGAAGTATGAGTCTTCACTAGGTAGCAAGAAAAATGTTCGTGCGACGAGTTGTTTCACTGCATTTTGTGTGATCTTGTATGATTACCACACATGAGATCATTTTCCCCCCAGCATTATCTTTAGTAAGAACTACTTCAATGAAGACTTTTAAGTTTCAAGTGGATTAACTAATGCTCAGAAGAAAGCTCCTTAAATTTTAGCTCTTTCCACTTATATCCTGATAGTAGATACTCACAAGTATTTAAAGTATTCAGTCACTTGTTTTAATCAAAGATTATTCATTTCCCTCAAAAATTTTATTTATGTAACAATTAAAAGTTACAAAGTATAACTTAGTGACTAACACTACTTGTAAATTTGCTAAAAAACCTACTGTGAGCCTAGTAACATAATGACTGTTATGTGCAAATATGTATGCTTGTTTCCTAGAGAAATTTTATCTTTTCATTCTATTTTAATGTTTTTTTTTTTTTTTTTGTGAATCTGAAGTTTTTATCTCAGATATCATAGGCTGCTTGGCATATATGAAATATGGGTAGTTCCCCAGACAGAGGAGGCTTCCCCATCTGTCTGCCTGCAGCTCATACAGATGGTGAAGGAGAAGCAGAGCAGACTCCTGACCTCTCCCAGAGCATCCACATACATGCTGCATGCCCACAGGTTTCCTATTAGGACACTGATTCTCCTTTGCTTTGCATTCTTGAGCATTTCCATAAAGTTCATACTCTGTTCCAGAAAGAACCTAAATAGATATTTATAATTTCTTCTTTTTTGCCTGCATCTCCAAATTTCACTCTAAGTCTCTGATTTTCCTTTTATATCTACTTTTTTTTAATGTAACTATCGCCCTCCTTCTCTCTTTCCCTCTTCCTTTCCTTTCCTTCTCTTTGCCTTCCTTTTCCTACTATATTTTGAAAGCTGTTGTATTCTACAATACTGTGAATATAGATAAATGTATCAGTTGACATCTTTCAGTCCCAAGGGTTTCTCGAGTTAATCTTCTAAGACATACACATGTCAAGTTATAGCTGCTATTTGAAATTTACTTTTAAACTTTTAGTTCGAATACAAACGCTGGTTTTGAAGTTGGATCCAAGCACATACCAAGATAATTATCCTGAATTCCAAGGTCCCTTCAGAAAGGGATTAAGAGTGATTGATAACTTCCAAAATCCACCTACACAAACTCATAATCTCAATTCAAAATTTAAACTACAAGTACCCACAGAGGCTGTCTTTTACTTGCCAGATGGAGTGATACTCAAATTTACCAACTTGCTGGCCGGGGGCAGGGGAGGACGAAGAGGAGAATTACCAGGAACGAGGATCACCACACTGATAAAGTATTAGTCACTGTTTTTCTCCTGTTTGTTTAATTCAGATCTATGTTGTATGAAGCAAATATGAGACAAACTAGAACAAAGCAAGGGCTTGTTTTAGTGTCACATAATCCCAAAGGGCTGATTTTATCTGTGGGCAAGCGATTGGCAGCCTGGTTAATCTTGACCTTTTTTATGCTCTTTTCATAAAAATCATTTTTCCTACCTTTAGGTGCTATATTTAAGAACTGCTCTCGAAGACTGTCAAGCTGTTCTATGGTCAGGGTGCCATTTTCTTCCTTTTCTACAGGTGGAGGACGGACCGGAGGAGGGGGATCTGGAAAGACTTTTACATCGCCATTAATGAAGAAGTCTTCTTGGTCTAAATAAAGTTCATTCTGAATTTTTGTAGATGTTTCAATGTGATGGCGTGCTACCTCAGTTAATTTTTCCACACTAAAAGTGGAAAAATGAATAGGGTTATCTCTATTAAAGATACTATCAGATTCAAGCTATTTTCTTTTTGGACATACACAGAATGTTAACACATTATATAGCTAAGTTAGGCAATTCAATCTGTATGTTTAAAAATTCTAATTTCTCCTCAAATCCATTTGCAAAAAGGCAGGCTATAAATAAATAAATGTAGATTAGAAACAAAATACTTGCTCATTAACAGAGCTAACAGTCACACAGTATGTGCAAAGCTAAATAAAAAGAGACATCATAAAATACGGTTATATTAGTACTAGAACATGTTTTACTATGTCAGTAAGATTATGACTCTAAGGGATATATTTCATTTTAACAATGAACCAGAATAAGGTTATATGGCAGGAAAAAAATCTATAAAATTTGACTGTTAGAATAACACATTTAGTTGGAATCAGGATAAATTTACAAAGCGAATCAAATTTATATAAGCATATATAAATTTAAGTACAAGCAGCAATAGTTAGGAACCACTGTGGGGCAGTGGAAAACGCACTGGCAGCTGAGAGCTCATTCCAGGACACATCCCTGCCTGGTGTCCTTGGCTAAGTTACTTGAGCTCTCCTAATTTCCTTATTTTTGCAATGGAGCCAAGGAATACAACTCCATACCTCATGGTTATTAACGTGAAATCACATAGGGCATTAAGGGATTAAGCTGTACTGGGATTCTAGTTATGGCCCTAATTAAAACCTTTTGAGAGGCCAGGGAAGTTTTATATGTGACTAAGTACAATATCACTGCATTACTGAAAGGATCTTGTTTGGATCTTGCGATATGCAATAAAGATTGAACATGGCAGAAAAATGCATATTTAATCTGCTCATCTGCTCTTACATAACTCAGGAACACCAAAATATTCACATACTGAGAATTAAAAATATATTAGTTGCTTCCTTTGAAAGACACCCTTGAATTCGATCCCAGTGCGCTGTATTTGTTACTGTCCATAGAGTGTGCATTATCTAATAAGTTTATGTTTGATGGTGTTTGTGTGCTGGGGGCAGAGGAGAAGGGCACTGGAGACCTACTGAGTTTACAACAGTGAAGGAGAGACTCTGAACCAGACTGGGTGGAGCCATCACCAGAATATCAAAATAAGTGTGCCACCTAGTGGAAAGTAACGAAGAGTTACCTTATCAAGAACGGGAGGGGAAAATGTTAGGAATATGAAAAGCAGAATTTTGAAGTTCAGTGGGATCTGATAGCTCTCTCTCTCTCTTTTTTTAATCAATGAAGAATTTTTGCGATACAAACAGCATAGCTGAACAGTCCGAGGTTTTAACTTCTTGTGGCCACATTCAGAGGTCAGATCGTGTGTGTGTGTGTGTGTGTAAAACATCTGAGAGATGGGAGTCCATCTGATAAAAATAACAAGCATTTACATTTGATGGCCACATGGTTGGGAGATATGAATCTTAAGAATGAAGAAGACATGTTTCATTTGTAAGTGACAGGCATAGAACATCATTGCTTTGATGCTGGTGTATAAGTTGGCTATTCAGTAGTAACATTATCTTAAGTATTACTGCAGTAAGGTTACTAGGCTGAGGGTGTGTGTGTGTGTGTGTGTGTGTGTGTGTGTTACTCTAAAGCAACAGATATAAACAACTAGGCTGAAGATTTTACAACAGAACTTTCATTATGAGAAAAGGATTAGAGAAAACAAGCCATAACAATTATCTCTTAGATGGCAGTTGTTGCTTCTTAGAATACTTGCCATCTGTATTCTATGTACGTAGCAACTTCCAAATTTTCAATAAATGTTTATTGCAAACCGTACAGAATCTAGATCTAGTAGAAACTTGTGAAATTCCCCAGCTGGAGTCTTTCCTTTTATAGACAAAGTGCGGGAAACTGAAGCAATTGCCAATTTGTAGACAATGAGAGAACCTCCATCTCCTGGATGATCAGGTCTCCTGACTCAATTAAGGGCTATTTCTACTCTACTGAGATGCCTCTTTATGTCTTTTAGGAGAGAATTAAGGGGATAAGACTCACTGCCCCTCATGAGCAATGAGAGTATGGAAAGCTTTCAGAGCCCAACAGAAAAATAAAACAGGCTATTACCCTTCCAAGGGAATCAGCCTAACTGGTAAAACAGTCCAGTGACCAACTTCTTAATCTCCCACTAATTGGCCCCGGCTGATAGTACGCCTGGCATTAGAAAAACATAAACATTATCTTACTTCTGAAAAATTATTTAAAAATTACTGAAAGTTACTTATAATTTTACCTTGTAAACTAAGGTCCTCACCGAACAGTGTAAAAATCAAACTTAAAAATAATGTGCAAAACTGGATATTGCAACACAATCCTTTGAAACATGATTTACCATTTGAAAAGAGTCAATACAAACATACATGTAATTTCCTAGAAGTTCAAAATTTCTATTCATAAGTGTAATTTGCATTTGTATATACCTTAAAAATCTTTGCCAATTTTGGTCTTCAGGAATTAACAGTGTATTTTTAAAAAGTCTGGCAGTACTTTACCTGGCCATTTCCTTCAAGTACCTCTCACCGAGCCACTTCTCCATGAGTTTATATATATCAACTATCTTTGTTACTAAATCTTCGAGGAAAGCCAATGCTTTTGTCTTTATCAGTTCAAGTCGGAACTGTGTGGCTCTCTCTATTTAAAAAGAGAAATAAGGATTCTTAAGTGTATTATATGTACATGCATTTTCTGATGAACTGAATTCAATTTTAAACCAATCATGCTTCAATTCGTGAAGCTTTAGTCACACATTTAATATACCAATATAGATAAGTAATACCCATCCACCTCACTGAGAAGCAAAATAGAATGTGTGGTAGAGTCATTTGTCAGTTGACTTAAACTACAACTATAACTGAGGTTTACATGTATCGTACTTTACAGCAATATACTCTTTGATAAACTGGAATGGAAAAATACGAATAGATAATTTCTTAATTTCAAAAGGGGGAGGGGTAAGCAGTCTCCTGGTGACCTCTCTGCTTTAGAACTTTAAGACGGCAATGGTGTCTTTCTCAGCACTGGGAAAACGAGCATCGAGCCTCTGTGTCCCAGGCCCGATTGCTGTGCCTGGCACACAATAAGGTCTGTGGATTTTACCTGTAAAAAAATCTTTCTGATCTTTTCTTTGCTTTTTCCATTGCCGCTGGCTTAGCCTGGGCACAGATTATCTGTCACATAAACTACCACAATCACCTCAATCGTGCTTTCTCTGAGTTCCTTTCCCCACCTCAAATCCAAATCCACCTCCACACTCTCCAGAGTAATCTGTCTCACCTGTCACATGTCATCACAGTTGCTCTTCTGTTCAAAATTCTTCACTAGCTCTCAGTTGCCATGAAAGAAAATGTAACTTTCTTGGCAGGGTCTACATGACTCTTCACGATGTTGCCTCCCCATGTCCCTGGTCACTTTTTCCCAAAATATGCCTAAGACTACTCACTGTAGGTCACCTAGTTCTCCCTTCACATCCCTGTCTCATTTGTCCCCTAGGCTAACTTCTCCATGTTCTTCCAGTTCAGCTCAAGTATTATCACCTGCTGGGTGACTTCTTTCTTGACCCCCCTCATGCTCCGTTTGTCCTGTAAGCCGATCTCTAATATCACAACATATTATAAGGGATGGTTTGTATTTCTCTTCCTCCAGACTGGGTTTTATTTCTGTTTATTTGTTTTATGTTCGTGTATATATGTGTGTGTTTCCAGCAACTACTACAGGGCCTGGCACAAAGTGGAAACTCAGTAAACACTTATTGTGTGAACCAGGGAATTCAGCCACATCAGGGCTCACGTACTGGATGAACTGAAAGATGAAATATACTTAGCTACTGAAAGCAGGGGTGAGGACAGGCAGTGGGAAAGACGTGTCCTGCCTGTCTTCGCCCCACAGATCCTCCTGTGTTCAGCTTACTTCAGATTTTACTCTTGGGCTTACAGAAGCAGATGGTGGTAGGATCGGGGGAGAGAAGAAGAGAAAAGATGGAATAGCTAATGGTCATTGAGTAGTTAGTATCCCAGCTGACCCAAAGCTGCAATTTAATGATTTTGTCATCTAATGTATGTTGACCATGGTTTCTTTCCAATTAGAATACTTTCTCTCTGTTTCCTGATCTTTTCAAATTCTGCTTTGAACTGCATTATAAGGCAACTTGAAGAGCCAGGAGACAGTATTGCATGCAGAGTCGTGGCCCTTGAATGTCACTGACCCGGGACTGGCTCTCCTACGGCCTCTGCTCCCAAAAACTCACTTTCAGGGCCTGTGCACCTTTGCCTAGGGTTTATTTTTCTATTGAGATGCCCAAATTATTCTTATCGTAATAGAAAATCACCAGCCTCATCACCCTCAAGCCTTCTTACAACCTGTAAAATCACGCCACCTCTAAAATGTTCTTTTTGTTTCTATTCTTTGCGATTTTAATTACTGGCGGTGCTCTCCTAATCCCTTTCCAAACTCTCTTTGTTTTTCAGATCCTAGCAGATGGTTCCACACAACAGTCATATCTAGTTTTCATGTGGTTACATAGAAACAACTAACTGAATGCGATACTTTGCATCATTTGTTTCGTATCCTTGCAGACATAGTTTGAGGAGGCGTGGGCTGTTTGCCTTCTGGTCTATTTTCTACTGAAAAGTATCATCTTAGTTCTCTCCAATTGCTACCTTCAAATTGCAGGGCAGCAAGATGTTCCTCCTTTATTTTGAGTCTCAGTTCGTTTTTCTTTTCCATTTTGGCAATCTCCTCGGCAGTTGCCACTGTCGTCGGAGTCGGAGCGGCTTCTACCGCAGGTGATGATTTGCCTGAAAGGGCAACGACACAACACTTAGTAAACTTACAAGGCGCAAGCATACGCACGTGGTACTTGGAGAAAATGAGTACAGAGTGAACTGCATAGGACCATAAACCCCTGGTGATTTGGAAAGGAGAAATACTGTAGCCTTTCCTCGAGAATTCTCCACGTAGAGTCTAGTTTAGTTGCACAAAAAAAAAAAAAAAAAAAAAAAAAAAAGGCCCATTTGCATAGCATCATGGGAAAACGAGGTGCGCAGCAGATGAAGACATGGTTTCTGACTCCAAAGAGGCTGCAATTTGGACTCAGGGGACAGAAATTAGCAAACCCAAGTACATCATGGATGCTATTAGGCACCTGCAGAAAGGACCACTATGTAGGTTGACTTGTATTAGCCGAGTGTTTCCTATGTCTTCATTTAGAAAGAACTAGATTATAAACTCGAGAAGATATGGGTGAAAAGTAGCTGATGGTCAAGAATCTGTAGTTTACTTCATTATCTTTTAACACAACTACAAATATTTCTGTGATTACATAAGAGAATTAGAAAAAAAAATTTGTCAGTATTTGAAATTTGGCAATGCGATTCTAGTTGCAGGTCCAATTTACACAATTCTTAGTTCAGTAAGTCATATTGAAGGCTTGACCTCGAAGGGTTCAACTCTTTTGAAGAAGACATGAACATAAACAAAGAAATTGTAATAAGATGCATTAACTAAAATAGTGGATGTATGTAAAAGTTACAGATGAAAGATTGTTTCTTATTGTGGTGCTGCTCTTCCCTTTGCTTCAAGTGCTACCATCCTAACTCTATCCCCTCCTCCCCATTACCATCAGAGCTTTGTCTTAACTCCTACTCATGGCTGCTCCAACACATTCCATCTGGAAGGTATTTTCCTATCCTCACAGATGGGGTGAGGTGACATTGCTCCTCCCCTACCAAAGAGCAATGATTGGTCAAATGTCTATCTCTGCAGCGAGAGTACATACAGGTCTATCAGAGCAAGGACCTTGTTTTTGTTTTTAAGTTTATCATTGTGTCCTTAGCACCCATCATAGTATGTTTCACATAGCAGGCACCTAACACACATTATGAGCAATTGATGAATTGAACACTTTTGCTCATGCTCTCCATTTCTTCCTCTCTTGCCATTAGTCACTTCAAAAATGTACAAGTAGAAACATCAGAGGGGAGGATAATGTTTGTGGCGGAGTTTATCCCCGAGGCTAACTGGCGGTCTCTCTCCACCTGAGCTTTCCTTCCTCTTTACTTTCCATTGTGCCTCTGAGGCAGAGATTTAGGCAGAAGCCCTCCGGGGGAGAAAGACTTGCTTGACTAAAACCTGAATCCTGAATTAAACCTTAAACTAACCTCTGTCTCTCTCCTTCTCTCTCCCTCTCCTTCTCTCTCTCTCTCTCTCTCTCTCTCTCTCTCTCTCTCTCTCTCTCTCTCTCTCTCTCTCTCTCTCTCATACACACACACACAATTAGTATTTAATCTTCTCTTGGTTACTGGAGCAGGCACTTTTGCACACACTTTTCAGATTACATAGTGTCATCTTGGAATTCTTTTAATATGTTCAGGACTGTCTCTGAGGCTACTCTTACCCTGGATACACTTGGCTATTTGGATAAACAAGTTAGGTGGGACTAGTATGCAATATGATTTGCCAACTAACACCATAGTTCACAGAGGTCTGGTGCTAATCCCAGTGGCTTAGTAGTGTGCTGGTTAAATGCTGGTTTTCTACCAGGGAGAGTTTTAAGCATCCATTGTTCTGGATGCTAAAACCATGAATACCTTTTTCTTTTTTGTCCTCCTTTTTTTTCTTGGGTTGTTCTTTTTTGGCTTTTTTATTTGCACTCATCTGGGGAGACTTTTCTTTTGTTTCTGTTGGCTGGTTTTCTTTTTCTTCTTCCAGGAGCCTCTGATGAATTTCAGCAGCCACCTGGTTGTATAAGAGCAGTATCTCAGTTAAGGCAATGTCTATGAAACACGATAGCCATTTGAATTTAGTCCTCATGCGACTCCACTGAAACCTCATTCCACCCCAAACAACCATGCCGTGCATTTTCTTTACAGAACACACACTTCGATATTTTACTGAAATAGAAACCTGGCTCTGTCCCAAGATGCGGCTCCCCTGTGGC
This sequence comes from Eidolon dupreanum, assembly GCA_028627145.1. Classification (NCBI taxonomy): domain Eukaryota; kingdom Metazoa; phylum Chordata; class Mammalia; order Chiroptera; family Pteropodidae; genus Eidolon; species Eidolon dupreanum. The sequence continues at coordinate 86,167,834 of CM053501.1, forward strand.
TGTCAGTGTGGAGGCTGCTCACTTTTTCAAATCCTGCTTGCAATGAATGGACCCTATGTTTCCTTGGTGCCACCTCCGGACTGTGACAGATTTGGGTTATACAAATATCCCTTTCTTTTAAATCTCAGACCCTATGGATTTTACAGCCCCTGTTCTTCCAAGTTCCTATCACCTCTTGACCTTCAATCTGCGGTATTCCCCTGTATCATTGTTTTTCAGTCTTTTTTTTTTTTCATTACTGACTCCCTATGGAGCTTCTCCTGATCACATCCCCCTCCATGAAGTTTTAATGCTGCAGAACAGATTGTATCTTCTTTGTGTGTGTGTTTCATGTATATCTGTGCTTTTATGTATAAAATGGGTAAGAATTTTTCATGCTCCCTGAACAGTTTTTGGGAATACGTGCCCTACATTAACTGGGCTCCGGACACTGGGCTTCCATTGTGCTCTAGCACTGGACGTCTTCCGAGGAGGGTGCAGCATTTGTGAAGGTGACCTGTCCTGTAGGCCAACCTCATTGTTGATCTTAGCTTCCTTACCTCGGGGGAGTTTGAGCTTCTTTCCATCTCGGTAACCCCCTCATTTCATTCTCACATGTATCCTGGTTTGAGGGATTGGTTGTGTGGCCAACCCATAATAGCCAGTGAATGGGGAGGGCCAGGGTAACGCTAGGATCTCTCCGTCTCTTCTCTGAGGCTGGCTCTGTGCTTCAGGCAGCAGCAAAACCTTATCTTGAGGCTTGTGTAGCTGGGGCCATGATGACAGAAAGATTGGACCTTTTGAATTAAATTCCCGTCCCTGGAGAAGTGAAGGGTATTTATGGCCGTACCCTAAGAAATGAGAGCTGAGAAAAGACTCCCCCCAAAAAGAGAGAAAACCTCCACATGCTCTGGAGGCAGGAGCTACGTATGGTTCAAAACTTTAGAATTTCAGTAAGGCGACTGGTGAGTAAATGGTGGTCCACGTGAACTGATTGATTTGTTTGTTTGCTTATTTATTTATTTATTTATTTAAGTGCCTACTGTGTCCAAGCTGATATCATTTCTGGGGAGAACTGACTAAGGGGCTGGGAAGAGAAAGAGGGAACTGGGTTGAAGTGAATCGAAAAATGAATAAGGCACAATGTCTACCCTCAAAGAAGCTTAGTGTTGGGGGGCAGGATAGATCAGATGATTCTTGCCTTCTCCAAATTCTTGCTACCCCATGGCTCAGCATGTAATTGTCCCCAGCTGTTCTGTGAGTGTTGTGTCAACCTACCCTCCAAATGGGCTTCAAGGCTCCCATGAGCTGACCCAGTTCTACTTCTTGGTGTTCTCCATGGCTGTTGGCACCAAGCTGTGCTCACAGGGGATGCCCAGGAAATGCTTATTCATTGATGGACTTTCTTTTAAAATTATCATATTCCACAGAATACACCCACGGCTTCTTCAATATCAGCAGAAACTTGGAGGGATTATAGAATGGTTTTAGAGAACAAGCCAGCATTGTGTTGTTTTTAATCAGATGCTCTTTTGATAAAAATGGATTTCATGATATATACTGTACTTCCAAATTCTTGGTAAAGCTGAAAGCAGAATTGTTAATGTTCCCCCCTAAATTGAAAGCAATTCACTTTTGAATCTGTTCTTGCAAAGTACGGTAAGTTAGCAATTTCCTTTGAAATTGGATTTTTCTCCCTTCTAAACAACCTTGTGTTGGTGGTGGCTATGACGACGACGACGATGATGATGATGATAATTACTGTCATCTATATTTTTCTGTCTACTTTCCTTCAAAGACTTTTGGACCTTTCTCAAAAAAATTTAATATAATTCACAACACGTCTAGCAATCCAACCTATAAGTCTGAAGAAACTCTAGAAAGAATACCTTGACATTTGGGGTGTTAAATATGACTTGTTTCTTTGAAATCATTGCATACTTGCTAATTACAAGAAAGGTTTGCTAAAAATTAACATAGCATACTAAATGGTTATTCCTGGTAAATTGCTGTGTGGAAGAAAGCCTGTGTAAAGTACTCCCATTTCAGCCACACTAATCTCAGCTGGTATTGTTTTCCCTGCAACAACTTACTGAATCACGCACGTCTCATTTGGAACTCAAAATTTCCTTAAGGTCATGTGGCATCAAAGTCATAAAAGTCTATTAGAAATATAAAAGCAGGATTCAAATACAATTACAAGTAATAGTAATTACTAAACAATCCTTTCTCCTGTGTTTTCTATGTGGTTTATAAAAGTTCATGAGGAAAACAGTACAATTTTGAATGAATTTCTTAGCATAATGATCTATTTTATTTATAATTTCTAAAACACTTTCATATACATTATTTTATTAAATCTTTTCAACCATGCAAGAAAGGAAAGGTAGGTATAATGTCTTCCATGTTATAGATAAGGAATTGAATTGAAGACTCATCTTTTTCTAAAATCATACAGCTTAATCAAGAGGGACAGCCAGTGCTCATTGTATTGTATTATAGATATTCTATTTCTGAGAATGTGTTAGAAATTTCAAATGTCTACACGTCATATTTTAAAATGTCATTTCCTCCTAGTAATTTTAATGTGACTCACAAGACTTGTAAATCATGTTTAGGTAGCTCGATTGGCAATAAAAATAATCATTCATATTTTTTTCTTGAATTCCAAGATCTGGTTTCCCACTCCCTGGTGTTGTGGTCTTCACAGGGATCATCACTGTCATTGCCATCACCACTAATATCAACAGCAGTGCCATCAGTGTGGTGGCAGCAACATCCGAAGACTGTTTTGGGGACTTAGTGTTACATTAAATTTGGACGTTATACTAGGTGCAGGGTATATATAGAGTTTTATAATCTAGTTATGTATTCAGGAAAATAACCAACAAAATAAAAATTACAACCAATAATCTAGATAATAAGAGCCAAATGAGTGGGAGAGACCATAACTGGTACAAGTATTGGAAGAGCATAGGATCACAGAAGGCTAGTGCTTCAGGAAACAGGCAACCAACTGGTTAGGAATCAAGGTTGGAACTAGTTCTGAAGGATTTAAGAAAGTACAGGATTTAAGCAAATGGAAGGAGGAGGATAATTTAGGAGAGAGAATGGCATTAGCCAAAGTGTTGAAATGGTTAATGCCCATGGAATATGTAGGAGGCAATATCTTGTTGGTTTATGAAAGGGTTTGACAGGTGGTACCAGTCAAGCTATGGAGTCCTGGGCCTCTACATCAAGTATTTAAAATTTTATGCTGGCTGCTGGAGGTCATCGCACTACCTCATTCTCCTCTTGGGTCAATAATGGAAGAGCATTACTGTATTCTTATAAATAACATATGCTTTGAAAATTATTTATTTATCTGGATCATCTTGGTAATACTTACCTCATAGGTGACTTGTGTAAAATGCCTAGGAGAGGTTTTAAACTAAAGGCCTGTATGGTATATGTACGTTTTGCTTGGCTCTGTAATTTTTTAAAAATTTGATTTCATTTCTAACATGTTAAAATCAGCAGGCTTGACATGAAAATCTGAATTTCTAGCTTTTCTTGTAAAATTGGAAAATCTTCTAAAATTCTCAAATGGCAAAGTTGGCTAGGGCCAAGTAGGACATACTTCTTTAGACAGGGGGTGTGATTGCCTCTTGGCCACAGTCGTACTCCTGCCTATTGCCTTATACTTGACTCGCCTCATTGACATTTTCTGATTGGCCTTTGGAACCCTGCCTGGCCCAGCATCAAAAATAATATAAATACTGGTTCACACCTTTCTTGATCTCATATATTTGCTGTTTGAATTGTTTCACTTTCTATTTCCTTCAGAAAAAAAATGGAGGTATAAATTTATACAGTGTTTGCAAACATCATGTAAATTTTTTATTCATAGCATATTACCAACATTAGCACTTAATGAATGAATGAATGGGTATTACTGAATGAAAATATACTAACGATCACAGCTTACCATGTGAGACACTGCTAAAGAAGCCTGCTGCCAGGTGTCCATCACCAACTTCTCATCTGCCTCAAAGTTCAACTCTACTTTTTCTAGCGAGTAATCAATCTTGCCTTTCAGTATGGTTTTTGGTTTTGATCTGGATGTAGCTGAATCCGGAGAAATAGATATTCGAGAAACTAGAGGAATTCTTTGGAAAATAAACGAAAAAAAAATTATAAAAATTTTGTTTAACAGAACTCTATTTTCATGACCATGTTACTTTGTGAATTTGGTTACCTTGCTTTAATCTCAATTTTCAAAGTTTTCCTGGAAGAGCTCTTTAAATAAAGAAAAGTCTTTAAAAGACTGTATTCAAATTTTGGGGGTCTAGAACATCTTATAAACAAAGGGAAACTAGAAACAAACAATGACAAAACATAATTTTCAGGTTTCATTCTCAGTAATTGCGAGGAGGAGTATTAAACAATGGCAATTATGAAGAAATGCGATTTTAAAATTTATCCAGGGCACAAACTTCAGACAAGTAGTAAATCAGTCATGGAAAAGCACACCACATAGAACTGGGTATCACTTCTTTAAGATGACTAGTCTTTGGCTTCCTGAAATGAACAGTGAAAAACCAGGACGTGACAGATATGAGGTCTGCAAAGGGGTGTCCCAGTTAGGCAAAGACACTCTTCCAGTTGCGGATATGGAAGAGCTCCAGCAGCTTCCCCACCCTTGAATATATGGTCGATGAAGCCTGTCTCTTTGTTTTGTAAAGTGCTGTGAGAACACAAAATTAATCTCTCCCTCCCCCTTCTCCTCACCATATGGCTGCTCCATGTAGAGATTTCAGAGCCACCCTGAGAACATTCTAGCCCCTAAGGATCCCAGGACCTGGAAGGCCAACTGAGGCAAGAGAGATCAACAGAGCAGGATGCTCTTTGTGACTGGGATCCACCTCTTTGATAGAAAGTGCGAAAAGCTTTCAGCTTGGTGAGAAGTGGGGAGAGAGGAGCTCTGAGGACGCCTCTGCAGACGCTGGTGGATAAGAGTCAGGAGCAATAACAGGAGCAGCCATTTGGTTTGGCAGACTCAAGCTGCTGGGAAGCAGAGCAATGATTAGGAAAGCTGACTGAACTTTAGCAGACAATTAGCTGGCCTTGTTTTGAAGCATCAGATGAGGTTTCTTGAACTTGGCTCTTTGATTCTTAAAGTGCTTGGAATTCTGACTGTTTACAGTGCCTATAGAGGCAACATGTTGAAGATCTACTAATCCATGCACGTCCACCCACGAGGACAATTTACACTCAATAATTAAGTAATGCTAAATAATCTCAGTCTCAGACACATGGTTGTGGGATTGTCTATAAACGTTTAATATAGCACAACATGCATTTTCCAACACCTTGCTTTGGAGCACAGCAGTGGTGGCCTTATCGATTAGAAAATGAATTTCGGTTTAGGATTCATTTCCTGGGAAATAACTCTGATCTAGCTAGCTCTGCCTATCAGTAGATACAAACTAGGGCATGCTACTTGACTTTCTGAGGCTCCGTTCCTCTTGGAATAATACAAAATACAACAATAATAGTATCACTATTATTGTTACTCGTTAGTAATTACTATTAGTTAACTAATTTTTAGTTATTATTATTATTAGGTCATTGAAGGAATAAAATAGATGAGCTTTGTGCAAATGCTTGACACTGCTTCTTTCCCTATGTTAGACTGTGGTGGTTGGTGGGTTGGTTGATACACTGATTGAGAGTTCTAGTAGATACTTACAGAAGTGATTTGAGGTTAAGATTGGTGCAGAGTAGTTCTGCAGAAAGTAAGAACTGGCTGTTCTTTTGCCTGCCTCATTCTTCTCACCAACATTAATAGCGTCCCCATTATGCCTGACTTGTTATTTTGTGCTAAGAACAGAATGCACTGCTACTGTACACATTGAAATCTGGCCTCTTTTGATGGTTCTGATGGTTCCTATTGCCTTTGGAATTTTTCATTGTTTTTAATTTCAAAGTTCTCTTTCAGTAGCTTGCTGAGTTAAACATTTCTCTTGTATTTGTATCAAGAAGAGAGAACAAACTTTCCTTCCTGTTTTCTTGTTGACACCTGGGCCTGAAAGAGACATGATGGGACTAGATGGCAGGGGTCTAGAGAGAAGTGGGCCTCAAATCACTGTTTAACCCTTTTGTGTTCAGGCCATTTCAAATCCTGTCTGGAATAAGGGAGGGGAAAAAAAAAGCAAGAACATGCCATACTCACAATTAACATAGTACATGTAAGAAAGAATAGTTTATTGTCATATTATGCAATAACAATAATAGTAACTACTTAATGAGAATCATTGGGACTGCGTCTCAAGTCTTCTGATTCAAGTGCTTTGAGGATTTCATTTTATTTGATCTTCACAACAACCCTACTTTACAGATAAGAAAATCAGGGCTTAAGAGCATTGGAGTGGCATTCCAAAACAGTAAATTTTGTCTTATTTTACTTACATATAGCTAATAAATAACAGACCCAGGATTGAAACTAGATCTATCTGCCTTCAAAACATATTCACTACTCCACATTTAGTTTGTATCAACTAAATACGCTTGAAAAATAAGGTACATACACTATTTCAACCTACAATACATAACATATTTCCTTGGAAATTTAAATTTAATGTTTAGTGCCTGTATATTATTTTTAAAACATAACTTCTTTTCCCCTCATCATATCTACAGTTTCTTATTTTCTCATAATGCGCTTACCAGTCACAAAAAAAATATTACTTTAATTCTTAATTCTATTTTATTAAATTATTTATTAATTCATATAATTTTTAAGAATTCTGAGTTTTATTTTTTTACTACATTATTTTCTTTTTTTTTTGCTGTCTTTTAATGTTGGGAACCACATCATATAAATTACCAGCACCCCTATTCCCCATTTCTTAAAGACATTTTTTCTGTTTATAAGATTTTCAGGATTTAGGATCTTGCCCCACTCCTGTCCCCCACCCCCTCAGGTCTATTCAAACAATTATTTACAAAACTTTTATATTGCACAGGAGTGTTTGGCTAAGAATATAATTTTTGTTCCACCCTTACCACCAAGTTAATTTTCTTGCTGGCAGGAATCTGAAGTTAGACTATTAATTTGTCTTTTGGTCTCATGAAATCATAATCACATGTGACTAAGTTGTTACTATTTCTCAACTTCCTTACCTGTGAAAGACTCATAACCCCCTTCCATTTTCATTTACATGATGCAACACACACACACACACACACACACACACACACACACACACACACACCAGCTTAGGACCTTTCATTAAGTGGTAGAGGTTCACAATTCCTTACTGGAAACTCTTGGGGTCAAAAGTATTTCAGAATTCAGAATTCATATGTACTGTATACTCCTTAATATCCTCGGCAGAATCTGTTGGACACACTCCATAACAAAACACTCTATACCTCTGCAGCATGAATGAGTAAACAGTCACTGTAAGTGGGACAAATAATGCATATCAATAGTCTTAAGTCAAAGTTAGAAAAAATTTTCAGTTTTTAGAGCTTTTTTTGAATTTTGGATTTGTAGGAATAGGAATGTGGCTTTTATTAGTAGTATTCAATGTAAAATCACAAAGCTTTATGTTCAGACCAATTACAGTGCAACACGATAGCCTGCCTTACCTAACTTGGTTTTCCAAAATGTCTTTACTATCCAGTTGGACCAATGGGATACGAGTAAATCTCTTAGTCTCCTCTGTTGGGATTTTGCATTCCATTCCCCTGTAATAATCTTGAAGGAGTCTCTTTGTATCTTGGAAACGGTTCAGTTCTGCCTATAACAGCAAATATGAATGTTAATACCCAACAAAAAACAAACTGATCTGTATATATTTTCTAGAAAGCTCTGGAGCACTATTTTAAAACATTTATGTTGAAGTCAATTTTCTGGAGATTAAGAAAGAGAATTAGCTACAAGTATATATGTAAAATTTCACAGAAATTAAAGAAAACTGATGACTTTGTGTTCTCTGTACTTATTGAGTATGATTCCACTTAATAAGATGACATTTCTATGTCTCTCAATATTGTGACAAAAGACTGTATGATTTCTGAAGTAATATAAATTACTATTTTGACATTAAGAATTCTTCCTGTCTCCCAATCAACTAATACATTAATAAAACATTTGAGTGTCTTCTGTCAGAGGTAACATGTTAGCTGATTTGAGAGATACCAAAATATTATACAAATACATAAAACATACAGATACAGATACAAATACCAAACACTGAAATACAAAATAAGACTAAGTTTTGGTTCTCTAGTTATGGAGAAATGACAAAAAGTAATGTAAAGAGATGAGGGATAGTTCTCTTTTTAGTTTCCATCCTTGCTCAGTATGTAAGGTAGGGAGGTCACTCCTGTGCTCACAGTGAAACTCCTCTGCTGGCTTTGCCTGTAGATGCCTTGAGGAACTGTTGGCAATGTGGGTGTCAGTTATTCACAAGTGACTCTGTGCCAGCCACGTCATTTCCTTTTGCAGTAATGATGAAACACACATGTAGTGAGACCCTGCACAGTTCCAAATACATAATTGTAAACCATGAGTCTTCCAACCTGTTCTCTCATTAGGTGTCAGACCAGCTGTCTGTCATAGCTGTGCTTCTCTTTGGCTGTGTAAATGTGACCTCCAGGCTTTGCTTTAGTTAGTGCGTGTACTTAAACCAATACCTGAGGGCTTAAAGACCGAAGCTCTTATTCAATGTATTCCATGATAGCCAGTTAATTACAGAAAGCGTCTTTCCTAAAAAGAATGAAATTTACCTGGTGTTCCAAGCCCTTAGCTAAACCTAACCCAAGGGTATTTATGAAGGGATCCTTACATTTATCAAGCAATTACCATTGCTATTTATTTTATAAAACATTACGAAATAGTCTTGTACTGCCATAGTCATCGTTTGGAACAAATAAGTGTCTGCTCTGCGCTGTAGTCTGTAACCAACCAGAATGGTTTCAAGAAATGTGTTTTTGATATTGAAAAGCTATGCCAAATTGCTCCTAAAAAGCTATTTTCTGCATTATTAAACTTTTCTAGCTAAATGAATGAAACAGAAAGAAATCTATTTGGTTAATTTGAAACTATAGTATACAATAAGATTACCATTCATATATTGTTTAAAATTATGGAACATATTTAAATATTCTACTTGGATTTTAAACATAAGTATATATATATTTGAATAATTTTTCAAACTAGCTTTTTGAAATGATTAGAAAAAGTAAACATTTTTCTCTTTCCTTGACTAAAAAAAAAAGTTGAGTTTTAAAACATTCAACTGTGAACTAATTTCACAGTTTGACAGTAAGCGTGTGTACCTGTTGTGCTTAGATTTGGTAAAACAGTAGAGAGAAAATAAGTCTTGTAAACTATATTCATGAGAACCTGCACAATATCACACTTAAAATTAGTCATATGCAAATGTAAACTCAACTAATACAAACTGGATATTGATGAATAACTTTGAGGAATTGAAGGAATGTGTTGCAAGGTTATAAAAAATTATTGTCATTAAATTATAGCTTTACATTATATGGCAAGTAACTTTAAAAATCAGGAAATTATTTCCTCCTTAACTTAGAGAACTGAACTCTTTATGTTTAAGTTTAGTAGATCTTATTTTATATAATAGGCACTTGAGATCTCGTTATATTATTTTATATAAAAGATTAAGGGGCATAATTTGATTCATATATAGCTAACTATGAATAAAATGTCAATCTATATCTAATATTCTCATATAAGCAGAATTGATCAGGATTCTGCTCATGTTTATGATACATAGTTAAATAATGCTTTCTGATTATTTTTTTGTCATGAAAATCTTAGTTTTGAAAGGAATCTTAGAAATAATCTAGAATAGCATTTTCTAAAGTTTGTTTTGTAGAAAATTTGTCCTATAAGCTGTTACCTTCTTTTCTCCTCGTTGGTTTGGATGTAGATTCAGTTTCTCAGGATGGGAGCCTTAAATATAGGTATTGTTGAGTTGTAAGAGTTATACCATTTCCAAAAAAGGTATGTATTGCTTAGACTAATAAGAATGATTCACAAAAACTTTCTATTACTTTTATATGCACTATTGGATTTCAATTATTTCTGCTATAAGCTTTTGACACACCTGTTCCAACATGCAATCTCTACTTGCCTAAACAGGTGTCCTGGGATACTACCCAGATTGTTTTTGGCTGCTTGGGTGTCTCACTTTAAATCTTTAAGCAATCTATGCATTTTAGCTATCATCTGAATCCCAGAGTTAGATGAATGAGGCTGTTACTGCCTCTCAGGCCTCTGATGACTTTTCAGGCCTCCTGTGGTCTAAATCTGTCACTGGTGTATCCCTTTGAAACTTGGAAGTACTAGCATTCACAGTCATTTATTGAACAAGCATTTATGGAACACCTACTAAATGCTAGCTCTGGCAATTGTCAATTAAATATTCTCATTTCCTGCAGTAGCTGTTCATGTAAGCTAATCAGCTAAAGACTAGAAATGTCCCCCTTTCCATTCTCCATCCTTAATGTTATTCTCTTATGAAAAAAATACTCGTGTAGACATGGCTTGACCATGACAGCCTTTATATTCCCCTCAGCTTGACTAAATTTCAGACAGGCCTCTTCCTAACTCTAGGCTCCTAACCTCCCTGTTCTTAGAGCATTGACTTTGGAAAACTTGTAAATCATTTCTCTGTCTCTTTGAGATGTAAGTCTTTTAAAGAGCTTCTTGCCACTTTTAGAATGCAGAACTGTTTTTCTCTGGGACCTGGGAACCATATCTTTGATCAAGAAGAGAGCCCCCTACTCTCTAAGCTCTTCCCCTAGCGTTGGAGGGTGACTTGTCCAAGTGGTAAATTCCCTCTTGTCATGAAGATTGGAGAACATTTACTCACCTTTTCAGCAAGGCCAATGAGAAAACACAGATGTCCTATTACTTGCCCCTCACTCCCATTCCAGCTCTTGAAATCTCTTCACACTTATCTTGGCAGAGCTGGGTATCCACGCTTGGTCTGTGCTTTCTCCCCTACTATTAACAGTAGTTTTGGAATAAAATTTATGCTGGTCTTTCTGTCCAGAGAGATTTTCTATTTAACAGGCTGCAAATGTAAGTTAATCAGGTTGTTCTAATGAGTGGGCTGATTTTCCAATCCAGACATATACTTTTTTCTTGAGTCCAATGCTTGCTAAGTCTGATCTAGCCCATGCTTGGTGGCAGGGATGCTTTCCCGGGCTTCCGCTGGTCACCTTGGGTGTCTGCCATGAGAGGTTGACCAGGTAACAACCAGTAGAGACACCATCTCTGTGGTAACCTGCGCACCTCTAGGCCACCTGAAAGCAGAGCTGATGAGTGATGGCTTGAGATGCTCCCAATTCTGGTGCTTGTTTGGCAGGCGCCAAAATCATCTATTTCAGCTAACTTCCTCGGCAAGCTGGAGCCCAGGGCCCATAGAGTGCTGTGAGTAAAGTCAGCCCTGAACAGACCCCTCAACTTCCCAAAGGAATTGTTGCTCAAGGAATGACGTGGCTGTGGAGAGAAGAGTCCGTGTCGTCGTGACCGGCGCTCTTACCTGCATCAGGGAGAAGAAATGGTTCATTGTGATTCCGGTGGAATCCTGGAACCAGCTCTTGTTGATGATGTCCAGACGCTCCTGCTCCGCCTCTTCCTTCCGGCCGTCGCAGATGTCCCAGAGGCGGTCTCGTAAATCCTGAACAGAAACAAGCCTCACCGTTAGGCTTTAGGGTCACGGGTCAAACTACCTCAGTGTAATAAAACTAAAATCCTTTGCCTGTCTTAAAAATGTCCCTAAAGAAAATTTAGACCTACTGCACTCATGCGTTGTACTCCTCCAACAAATACTTATTCTGCTTCTACTCTGTGTCTGAAAGACCCCTGATCGCCACAGATCCGCTGCGGTTCACTTCAGTCATGGTGGCTGTGATTTGTGTGTTGTAATCCTTCCTCAGCAAACACTGCTGCTGCGTTAAAATCTATCAATCAAAAACCGTAGCAAGGAAATGGGTAGAAATGGAACAGTTTACAGGGGTTCTTTACTTTCATCAGTTTTCGCAAGATCATGTAGGTATAAAAATGTTAGAAAAGAATAGAGCAGTTGTTTCCATCAGAGTTACCTATGACACTTTAAAGACTGAATGTGAGAAAAGGGCTGGCCCTAAACCTGAAGAGCCCATTCCTCAGCCAGCACAAAGCAAAGACAGGTTTATTTTCTTAAAACTTCAGAAGTTTCTCTACTGTATAGTCCTGCTGAGGATGCACTGCTAAAAAGAATTATAATATCATTAACGTTAAATCTCCCAAATAAAGACCATATGTTATTTTCTACTATATATCTTATATGTACAAGAATTTTTCATATTTTAGGGTAACTGAAAATTAAAATAAACTTAAATGAATTTAAAAGATTATGTTAAATAAATTAAATATATAATTTAAGAGTGGAGGTGCATTTTTTTAAACTGACCACAAAGACAAGCTATAAAAAAAATTTTTCTGTATTTGTCTACATAAAAATTAATGGATTTTTACATATTAAAGCTCATATCGAATAACATAAGGCAAACGTCAAACTGAGAATGTAATTGTAGCATATGACCAACAGATGATTTGTATCCTTAATATATAAAGAGGTCTTAGAAATCAGTAAGAAAAAGAGTACACTGCAACAAAAAATGGGAAGAAATCATAAACAGGCTTCAGGAAGAAGAGGAATAAATGACAAATGTTTAGGAAAAAAATGGTCAACTTTAATTGTAAAAACAGAAATGCAAATTATAGAAGATACGCATATTTTGCCCATTATATTAGCAAAGATTAACAAAAAAGATAGAACACGATATTTTATGCATTATCATAACCTGTTTTTGGAGTGACATTTGCAAGTTTTATGTGTTTAAAAATTAAGCATAATTTTAGAATCAGTAATTTCTATTTTTTTAGAAATTTATAAAGAAATAAAGATGCGGTAAGTATTCAGCTGGATGATATTTTACTGTGTAATTTTCTATAATAAAGGTTGGTGCTCAACAAATATTTGTTAATGAAATGGTGACTAGCAGAAATTTGTTAAATACATTATGATACAGTCAATTAATGAAATATCTTCTAGGCATAAAAATGATGAGGTAGATGAATTTTAATTGAGAAAGCATATGTATTCTATTGTTGAAGAAGAATGGTACAAAACCATATGTACACGGCAGTCCCATGTTTTGCAAAAATAATTGCCCCAAGGTAGTTAACAACGGTTAACTAATGGCAACGGGATTATGGATTTGTCATTTACAATTTTTCTTCTTTTTATTTTCTAATTTATCTACAATAAACATATGATACATTTGGAATTAGAAAAAATATCCCACATAAAATATTTTTAATTTCAAAACCTTCTCATTCTGCCAGCAGTCACCTGCCTGATACGGGGAAGAAGTTTAGAGGAGGTCTGGCATTATGAATAAGTAGAAAAGGTAGATAATTTTTGGATTTAGATAGCTATTAATTACTGTTTGAGGAGTGTCTAAGAACAAGTAAAATACTTCAGCTTTACTCTGACGTTGTTAATTCAATATCTCTTGTGTTAAATCCTTTAGCACCCCACTCATCTAAGTCACTGTCATGCTTAAATTTAATTTCAACGGCTTTACAACTGATTTCCCAACTGGTCACCTTTTTTACTGCTTTTACTCCACTGTGGACGCTTTTAAAACCAGAAGCCAAGGTTTCAACTCTCATTCAGATCAACACCAATATCTTAACAATGACCTCCAAGGCCTTAGAGAATCTAGTCTCCTATGATCTCTCTGACCTCATCACCAAATACTCTGGCCCATGCTCACTCTGCTCTGGCCACGCCTGCCTCCTCGCTGTTCACACATACCAAGCAGGCTCCCCTCTCAGCGCCTTTGCCTTTGTTGTCTCCTGTGATCAACACACTCTTCCCCCAAATATCTACATGGCTCACTCAATCACTTCTGTACTGAGTTTGCTCAAATGTCACCTTCTCAGTGGGCGTTTTCGCAACTACTCTTGAAAGATAAGTGTTCAAACCATTTCTCTCCTCATCCTTGCACCTCATGAAAGTAAAAAGGAAATGAATTAAGGTTTTGCAGTATAAGATGTGAGAGTGTGGAGACACCGGCCTAGTAGCTCACAGTTTTCCTTACATTCACTCTTTGGTGTAGTTCAGCCTTTGTTTCCTCATCATCCCACAAGTCCTCAGGAAGAGAGTTGAAATCAGTCTGCCATTGAGATACAAAATCTTGCTTGTGATCTGGACGCCTTAGAAACTGCTGGAAACTTGTTCTGTAAGGCATTAAGAGAATGAGATAGAGCTTGCATGTCATATCTATAAACTGCAAAATTCAAACTTTGGAAACTTTACTTACCTAATATTATATAAGTAACCAAGCACAATATGCTGGTCTTCTCTCAGATGCCTGAGTACTGTTTTGATGGAGTTTACATAGGAATTTTCTATTAGTTCCCAGTAAGGTACTAAAAATGAAGGTATTTCCTGTTAAATGGTAAAGCATAGAAATCATAATTTTAAAGTGAAAATTCTTCTGAATAATAACCCAAGAGAGCGAAACTAAGCAAGAAGATCAAAATGCAACTGCAAATACTTAAAACATTCACTGTGAACCTTCTTGCTCCCTTTTTTCCCCACCTCCCATTACCTCCTGAGAATACCCATCTCATAAAGCCAGGAACAAAGGTTGTCTTATTTGTCACTTTACATTTTTCCATATAATTTCCACAGTGTCTGAGACATAGTAGATGCTCTAGAAATATTTATGGAATAAACGAATAAATTGAATTGTCACAGATGTCACATTTTCTTTATGTTGGAAAACTGCCCACTGTGAAGAATGCCTAGTGTTCATGTCAGAATGATGAATTATTTCTCCCAATTCACCCAAGAGATTTTATCTTTGCTCTGTGCATCATGAAAATTAGAAAGTTTCTTTTATGTTATCTTTAATGATACAAACACGCAATCAAAAAAATTATCAAAATGAAATAAAATTGAAGATACTTATTATATTCAATATAAACTTGCCATACTAATTATTTTCTTATTGGCTGTGCATATTTACTAAGGGGATCATACATGGGAAACTTAGAGGTCCTATGGGCTAATTTTCTCTCTAACTTAGAAATGTGAAATACTAGAGATAGATTATCCAATCTCTCTGTGGACTTCACTGATATATTAAGCATGACATTTCAAGGCAGCTCCCTCCAGTATCATACAATTCATATTACTGGAAAATTCTTCCTTGTGTTGAGTAGAAATTTACCTTCCTGTAGTTTCTACTTAGCCATAGCTGTGCCCTTTGGAGAACAGACTATGTTCATACATCTTTCCCTATGACAGCTTGTCAAATATGTGAAGACGTCAGTGAGGAGAGGTAGGCAGGGATTCAGGAAGAAACTTGCTTGTTTTGAGATTCCCAGTAACCAGAGCAGCACATAATGGGTGCTCAGTAAATGTTAATATAAATGTAATTTGACTAACCTGAACTGAATTTTATCATCTGTTAAATTTTAGGAGACTGGGTGGCTTCATCTATTTCTAAAAGTCTATGATTCAATGTCCAATCATACTTCAAGTATTCATTCACCTAAATTAATGCTCCTTTGACATTATTTTAACACCCTTTTCTTACCTAGTTTCCCCCCTCTGTTTCTAGTTTATCATGATCTCTCTTAAAGGATGTGGGATCCAGAAGGGTGATAAAGGCCATTTTAAATAAGCTCACCACTAAACCTCTCACCTGGTTGACTTCAATCTATTAATTAACACTGCATGCATTAAGAGTTACTACCTAAGAATGGGCCTAATTAGACTAACATCCTGCTCACCTCTCTCATTTCTTTATAAGAACTTCATGAGAAGTTGTCAAATACTATTTTGAACACAAGATATATGATGTCTTTGGTACTTCTCTGACCTGCCTATCCAACCTTGCTATCAAGAAAAAAGGAATGGGCCAGTTCAGCAGGACTAGGTGAAACTGTGTGGGCTCTGGGTGATCCGTTTTGTATTTTATAAGTGCTCAGAAGTCATACATTTATAATTATCTCTGAAATTTTGTCAGAGATTAATGTATAGCTTATTTGTCTACACGTTACTAAATCTCATCTGCCTTTCATTAAATATTTAGACATCTTCCTACATCTGGTCGTCCGGAATCTCCTGTAGCCTCTGTGACTTCTATGAGTTATTGGTAATGTCATATCTCTAGGTTCTTCCAGTCTCTGGGATGTAATTTTTCTGTATCGGGGGGCTTGAACTTATATGATGTGACTAGATGTTCAGCTCTATCATTTCCAATTAAACAGTATTCTCTTTGTTGGAGCATATTGAGCATAATAGGAAATCAGTAGGCAAAGCAGAAGGTCGCCAAAGCTTCAGAGCTGGAAAGCAAAGAAGACCTCTCACTTTGCCTCCTTGGTTCTCTCTGCTCCTTCCCTTGTGGCTGGCAAAGGGGAGCGACCAACACTTTCCTCAAAGTTGGCTGCTGCCTCCACCTGAGAGAGCCAGATATGAAAGCAAGCGCCCTCTCTCTCTCTCGTTTCTTTCTCTGTTTCTTTCTCTCTCTCTCTCTCTCTCCCTCCTTCCTCTTCCACATGCCTATTAAGGTAAGGTAGATCTGGAGTCCTAGGAAGGAGGCCTGGAGCTGGAGTTATCAGATGAAGTATATGCGGTGTTAAATTCATCAATTATTTGAAATTCAAATTTAACTGGGACCTCTATCTGTCTTTCCTTTTCCTTGGCGAGCTCTGCAACTCATGTGTGAGAAGCTTAGGGTGGGAAAGGACTAGAGTGGATCACGTGGCCAGCTTTATTTTCAGACTCTAGGCCATTTCTAGTTGCAGCAAAAGCTGTTCTCTGCATGGTTCCGCTTAGGTAACTAGCAGTCTGTGCTGCACATCTTCTCATTGTCCCTCCTGATCAACTTCTATCCTTCATTCTTCACCCTGCTCAGTGCTGTGGAAGACTAACTTAGGAGAACGACCCCAGGAAACTCCCTTGCCTTCCACCTCCTGGGTAAGAGATATGAGAGCAGGGAGAACAGAGGGTCTGGTTATGTACTTCCCTCTTCCTCTGTGCTGGATCACAGCGTGTGGCTGCATCCTTTTGCTGAAGGCCACAGCTCCCGTCAGATGGCCCTTTCCACACCGAGGGCCTCTTGAGAGGCAAGCATCTGCTCCTTCTTCCCACCTCCTCAGGCCTAGGTGCCATAAGGGCTGCCAGTTATCCCTTTTTCAAGGGTAAATTTCAGGGGTATGTATCCTTGTATGTTTCCTTACCTACTGGTCACACACATATATAAATACTCCCTTATTCAACTCCCCTTAAATTATCATCTGTTTTCTGCCAGAATCCTGACTGCTAGATGTGCATGGAAGCTGGTGCCCTATCTCAGAGTTAATGTTTATTTGTTTGTTTGTTTATTTATTTTACTCTTGTCTTCTATTTCTTTTTTGTTCGCTATGATTTTTTTTCTCACAAGGGCTTCGAAGTTTGCAGTTAAGGATTTCAATATTTTTGTCCCTTTCTCTCTACCCCTGCCAAGTAATATTATTTAAATTTTATCTTCTCCCAAATCAATTCTATATCCTGCTCTATGACAGTTTTTTAATATATTTATTTTGAAAAGTAGCTTCTGTTCGGCTGAGTAATGTCAGTTATACACATCTATAGTTATTTAATTTAATGCTCTCATTGTCACATATTCCATGTTGTAATTTCCCCTTTGATGCTAATTCATGCATTCATGCATTAGAGCCTTATCAGGAATTTGTTACATCCTCTGCACTGTGTTTGATTCTGTACCGAACACAGCATATTATTCTTCCACATGTTCCAACTCTCCCCTGAAGAGTTTATAATATAATCGGGGAGACAAGACATTTGCCCAGGAAGCCTCAATAATAAAAGCAACACCACAATTGCTGCAATTCATGATCGGGTCCTCAAATGTCCGGACAGTCTGTGCTGAGTTAGAGGACTGCAACGAAGAAGAGAGGGACTGAGAAACAAAACTCTGTATCTTTTAAAAAGTTTTAAAGGAAAGACCATTCTGTGTGATTTTCCCTAAGATGATGTACCTATTAAAGCAACCAGATGTGCTTGGGTGGCCACTGGGCTTTGCAGTTGTCAGGGACAAAGAACCGAGTAGAGCTTCCAGGGTTCACCTGAGACATCCCCTCACCTTACACCAGTGTACCCACTGACAGTTCTTGAGTCTGATGGGTCCCTGTTCTTTGATTAGTACACTTAGCTTCAAAAAATGTCTTCTATTTCTAAAAAAGTTAGAAGTTAAATTTCATTTGAAAGCATTATGATGGGAGCATGAGAACATGAATGGAGGGCTATAATTTGCTGCATATGTGTTCTGGGGAAGTCATTCTTCCAGGAAACTGGATCTCTGCTTGTCCTTGGGGAGAAATTTGTCCTTATAGAAACCATTTGTCCCTCAATTTCAGCACTCAACAGCAGTTCAAAGTATGACTCAGAAACTTGAGGGAACAGAGAAAGGATGAGATGTGGGTAAATGAGTAGTCTCAAAAATCATCATAGCTTTTTGATGTATATGTGTGTGTGTATATGTGTGTGTATATATACACACACACATATCAATTATATATATATCAATTACCGGTTATGAAAGGCTTTCTGGATGGTGCAAATAATGGTATAAATCTTACTACAAACAGAAAAAAGAATAGATTCTACCATCTTGAATCAAAACTGTGATACCTCAGGAATTGGTTCATTCACATAGACCCATTCTTCTGATCCTGGCTTAGGTGGTGGTGGCACTGTTGGAGCAGGTGACACATCTACAGATTCAGCAGGTGATTTCTTTACTGGTACTTTCCCTCCTGGTGATTTTCCTTTAGGAGAACCTTAAACACACATATTAAATCATTCCATTACAAGTGGAATGGGATCTGATTCTGGTGGATGAATATATCTATGATTGCCATGGGCTTTAGGCAATTCATAAATTACTTTTTAAGCAATTTTGGGCAGCCTTACCAAATCAAAATTCAAAAACCTCTTTCTCTACAGCCCCCAAATTAATCAATAATACCAATAGTAGGATTTTTTTTTT
>CM053501.1:86187461-86202939 GCA_028627145.1 Eidolon dupreanum
AATATTATTGGTGATTTTCTTCAATAATCTGGACTATATGATTTTTAAGCAATCAAATACTATTTCTCACAGATAAACAGTTACATCTGTGAACTGCATTAAATGACTCAGGCCTTCACTGTGAATTAAAATTCATCTGAAGACAGACTATGGTTAGAAATTTCTTGAATGATAGCCTTGATAGTGCTATTCTATTCTGTCACAGTAAGTTTAATATCAACATTTCATGGTGGATTTGATTATAAACTCTTTAATGAAACATAGCTGCAGAATTTTAAAAGTTAGTCATCAGAGTATTTGAAGCATGTGGCTCTATTTGGATTTATTTCAACTGAATGATCCTTGTACAATAAGATGACTGGATCTGTAACAAGAATGATGCCAGAACACCTTGAAGAAGAGTTAAATAACCACGTTATTTTGATATTGTACATCCTTGAACTTCTTTTGACCACACACTTGGTTGCCTTCTGACTTTACATATCCATTTTGTGTTGAATGTAACTTACAATGCAAAGGATAGATTGGGTATATTTATCTTGGATTGCCTGAATTCTCGTTCAAAAATATATCTGAAGGGTGAAAATGGGAAACTGATGAACTGGAGGTCAATAAGACGTCTCAAATAATAAATCAGTTCCTTGAAAAATTTCACTACTTGCATTATTCACTAAACAATTTCAACCATTTTCCTTCCTTTGTTCTGAGCTACAGTTTTTTTTGTTGTTGTTTAGTAGACGGATGAATATATGAGACAATATAAATGTCTGTGATGGAGAGACCCTATCTGAACTATTCTTGTATTTAAAATTCATAGTTATAGGAAAGTATAAAAGATGCATAGTATCTTTAGTAGTATCCTTACATTTAAATATATCTGACAAGATTCCATAGAAATAAGATAAGTGCAAGGCATAGAGAAGGATTAACCTTAAAACTTTAACTTCTATAAAAGGAACATCCAAATAGTTGACCACCAAATGCATAAATAAATAAACAACCAAACATTTGAATTCATTGCTTTAAAAAAATAAACTTAATATTAATAATATTAAAAGTCTAGATAAGCTGCTAGTTCCTTTCATAACAATATGCTGGGTAACCAATAACTTAACTAGCTCTAAACTTAAGCACAGGGCAACAAAGAAAAGAAGGTAAAAATAGAGATATCTAAGATACTGAGTTGATAATGTATTTAGGGCAAGTCTAATTTCTGCTGAGAGCAGCATGTACTTGGCCAGCTTTTATTTTTAATCAGTTACAAAATGTATTCTGACATTTGGCAGTGGATTTGATCATGAATTCTTTAATAGAACATAACCGTGAAGTTTTTCAAATTTAATACCAAATGCATTTGAAACAGATATAAAATGCAGAATCATGTACAATGTAGAATATATTTGGACAAAATGACTATTAATACTCAGTGTACTACGCCTCCTTTTTTACCGTGATTTTTTACCCCATTTCCACCATGATTCTTTTTTTTTCTTAGTACATAGTTCCTCTTTTCTTTTCCTCTAAAAAAGACCATAATTGGGTATTTGAGCTGGGCATGTTCAAGGGCCTCAAGCTTTCAGTTCTAAAATGTTCTCTTTTGAAAAATTTGTAAATATTTATATACAAACAAATAAACAAATGTGCTGGAAATTGCCTTCCTAAAATCGTTTATCCAAGCTTCCCTGAACTGTAGAGGCAGCACGGCCTGTTTCAATGCCCCATCAATGCTCCAAAGCACTGAGATCTTCCAATATGCATCCTTGTTGGAAAGTAGTCATCAGGCCTCTGGAGATTAACCCTGCCATGAATTTTTTCCACTTGAAATTATTTATTTATTTATTTATTTATGTCATATGTATATTAAATTGTGTGTTCACCACACAAAGTTAAATTTTCTTCTGCCACCAAAAATTGGATCCCCTTTACCCTTATCCTACTCCCCGCTTCCCTCCTTTCCACCGGTAACCACTAACCCACTGTTCATGTCCCTGAATTTCTGCCATTTTTTTTTTTGTTGCTTTCAATTTTATATCCCACATACGAGTGAAATCATATGGTTCTCAACTTTTTCTGTCTGACTTATTTTGCTTAGCACGGTAATCTCGAGATCCATCCATATTGTCACAAATGACAGTATTTTATCTTTTCTCATGGCTGAGTAATATTCCATTGTATGTATGTACCACAGTTTCTTTATCCAACCATATATTGAAGGACATTTTTGTTATTTCCATGTCTTGGCCACTGTGAATAATGCTGCTATGAACATTGGATGCATATATCTTTGTGGATGTTTTCAAGTTTTTTGGATAAATACCCAGAAGAGGGATTCCTGGGTCATATGGTAATTCTTAGTTTTTTGAAAAACCTCCATGCTGTTTTCCATAGTAGCTATACTAATTTACATTCCTACCAGTAGTGTTTGAGGGTTCCTTTTCCCCCACAACCTCTCCAACACTTGTTATTATTTATCCTGTTGATGATAGCCTTTCTAACAGGTGGGAGGCAGTACCTCATTGTGGTTTTGATTTGAGTTTCCCTAATAGCTAGTGAAGTTGAGCATCTTTTCATATGTCTGTTGTCAGCTTGTATGTCTTCTTGGGGGAGATGTCTGTTCGGGTCTTCCACTTGTTTTTTAATTGGCTTGCTTGTTGTTTTATTTCTGTTGAGTTGTAGGAGTTTCTTATATATTTTGGCTATTAGGTCCTTATCGAAGGTGTTGTTTGCAAATATCTTCTCCCATTTGGATGGGTGCCTCTTTGTTTGTTGAGGATTTCTTTTGCTGTGCAGAAGCTTTTAAATTTGATATAGTCCCCTTCCACACATTTTTAAAAATCAGGCACTAGCTCTGCCCTTGGTGGAAAAAAAGAGACAGATACAACCACTCTTTGAAGCAACAATAGCTTTATTATTCCTCCAGTGCACAGCATTCAAAAATACAATTTTAAATTCACAAGAAAACTTCAGAAACTAAAAGACTGAACTGTGTTACAACCAGAAACACCAGAGATTGGTTTGAATGGATGGCTCGGGTACAAAGATGCCCCTGATTGAGAGCAGGCAAGGGGAAGAAGTGAGGAGAGAACCATGGCCAGAGGTTAAAGGCTGGTTTTGGATAACAGCAGGCTCACTTGATATAAAATGCAGAATCTTGTACAATGTAGAACTATATTTAGACAAAATGACTGTTAATACTCAGTCTTTCCCAGCTCTTAAAGTCATTTTAAAGAC
The DNA here is from genome assembly GCA_028627145.1 of Eidolon dupreanum. Lineage (NCBI taxonomy): Eukaryota > Metazoa > Chordata > Mammalia > Chiroptera > Pteropodidae > Eidolon > Eidolon dupreanum. The sequence continues at coordinate 86,190,693 of CM053501.1, forward strand.
TTCCATTTTTTCCAATCCAGACCTCTGATTTTTTTTTTTTAAACTCCTAGTGAGGTCATGGGAAAGGGTGTGTGTATATTTAATTCATGGCTTTGTGTTCTATTGGTCACCTGATAAGACAAGTTTTTCTTTAGAGTTTGTGTATTTTGCCTTTTGGTAAGCCCCATTTTATTGGATGGAATACAGTGGTCTTTAATAGACCATAACATATGTTACTAACAAATTTATTTGTCTAATATAAATAAATAAATTTTAAAATATTCAGACCCATCTCAAATCTCCATGAAGCAAGAAGATAATGAAGTTTAGAAATAGGATCATGACACAATACCAAGAATACCTGGGTAGACTCATGTAACTGCACAGCCAGCCTCTTATCAAGCTGAAATAAGAAACTAGAGCCACATTTGTTTCATATACACAGCACAGCACAAAACCTGAAAATGACATTCTACCAATATCACACATTTCAGCAATTAAGCACTTTACTTTTGTCTTTACTTTCACTTCTACTGGTTAATGGTTCTCAGTGGTTAAGAATCTAGAAAGAACTTAAGCTAAAAAAATTCTCTATACAAGCTCATTATCCATACATATTATATATTATAAATATATGGTTACCGAGATGTCAGGTTTCTATCCTTGTATAATAACATAGCACTGAAGTTTAGTTACATGTGCATTCTAGTCTCTGATGAGTGCTGTTGATTTGTTCCCTTATTCATGGGGACAACTGGCTATGCCAACTCTCATTTTCTTAAGATGTTCTCACCCTACGTAAAGCTCTACAGTTCGGCAAACTGATGTCTGTTCTCTTGATCTGCTTTACACATTCCTTCAGGTTATTCCCTGTGTCTTTCCTCTTCTCATCTGTGGTCTTATTCTCATCAGTAGATCAGAGTGTGAGGACTTCACAGATTCTGCCTACACAGTAAAGTACCTGGGCTTTGTGACAGCCATGCTCTTAGCTACTAAGGACTTTTCTACTTCCACCTGAATGTAGACCTGGGTTTCATATGGTTGAGGCTGCTCAAAGTCTGAATCTAGACACGTGGACTGCTGCTATAATTTATAATGATTTTCTGAGTGAAAATAAGAAACTGACAAACAGGATTATAAATTATTCTGTCAATCACCTGCTGGCGGTTTTCCTTTTGCAGTAGGAGATTTTGAGTGTTCACGCTGAGGATGGGTTTCCTTCTCTTTTTCTGGTTCAGGAAGGGGAGGGGTAGGGGGCGGAGGCTCGGCCAAGGAAACTTCTTCTTTTTTCTCAGCTTCCTTTTCTTCTAATTTCTTTTTAACTTTAAAAGGATGATAAGAAGGAATTTTTATTAGGGACTCCACACACCATTTCACATGAGCTAAAATAAACTACCTAAATTAATATAAATTGCTTTTATTAATTTAAGGCTAAATTCACGTTTTGGGGTTCTACTTTAAGTTATCCAATCTTTAAGAGTTTGAGCCTCTCTGTTTAGTAAGAAATGCCATTTCCCTTGCTTCTGATGATGTTGGTGGTGGGGATGGTGATGGGGATGGTGTATGTGTGAGTCTGTGTGTGTGTGAATCTGTGTGTGTGTGTATGTGTAGCACATAGACAAGCTTGTTGAGGGGGTGCCAAATGTAAAAGCAACAACTTAGAAGTAGCTAATATAGTGGAATAGAAAAACAAAGGATTATTTCAAAATTCCCAATGGAAAAACAAGGTGAAAAAATGTAAAGAAAATGTAAAGAGCAATGTGATAGAAGAGGTAGGGGTGGTGCCGAAATATTAAGAGAAAGAAATGTACATCACCAATTCGAATGAGTAATTATATGTAAAGCACTTAAACTAGTACACAGTTAAGTTTTAACCATTCATATCACAACTATTTATTGATCCTGAATTGTGCCTTGAAAGAAAGGAAGGCCCATAACAATGAAGTAAAACTATTACTACTAGTAGTACTTCATTGTACTACCACTGCTACTACTAATACTAATACAAACAACACTAGGCACATTTCTGGTTGCCAGAGATACAACAGTAAAACAAAAAAGAGAAAAAACACTGAAGCTTATAGTCCGGTGGTGGGAGGCAAACCACTGACATGATGAATTAAGTTAATTTTAAAAAGATGTTGGAAGATGGTAAGAGCTATAGAGAAAATAAATAGAACAGAATACAGGGGATCAGGAGGGCCAGGTGGTGACTGAGTAGGATAGGATCACTAAGGAGGTAGTATTTGAGCAAAGACCTGAAGAGACTCAAGGAGTGATCCTTGTGGATATCTGATGGAAGAGTGTTCCAGGCACAGGAGACAGTTAGCCCAGGGCCTTGAGGGACAAGGCATGGCTAATTTGGATTTTTCCAGGTTTATGTTATTGTTAAGACTCTTTGCCTCTCATGATTCAAGTTCACCTTTCCTAGCACACTGCCCCTGCCCTCCCTGATCTTCAAACCCTCCATGCTGGAAATGTCTACGACTTTACTGAGTGAACCACTGGCAGTGAATCTCTACATTCTTCTATGGCTCTTTCTTTTTATACATATTTCTTTTGCCCTTAGATTATTCTTTTCAATTCAGCAGAGGTTTCATTCTATTAGATGTTTCTCAAAGTGGAAATTAACTTTTTTTTGGATTATAAAGTAATACATAATTATTGTTTTCAAAAATCCAACAATTTAGACAAATAAGTAGAATGGGAAATTGCCTGTTAAGTCTCCTTGCCCTTCTCCTTCCCTCATCAAGTACTGCATATACCGCCAGTCTCTTTTCTGTGTGTGTGTGTGTGTGTGTGTGTGTGTGTGTGTGTGTGTGTGTGTGTGTTTAATACATAGTTAAAAGTGTGTCTACACTTTTAAAAACAGAACTAGACTATTTTATATATAACTTACTTTTACCTTCTTAACATTATATTATGGTCATTTTTTTTTTTAACATCAGAGTATACATAAACGTACCACATTCTTTTTTTATTATTGTTATTATTTAAGTTAGAGTGTTTGTTAATACAGAGTACTGAGCAGGTAAATGTTTATTGTTTTAATGTTAATATTTGTTACGTAATGAACTGATTGGATGTAACTCTAAGTGACAGCTGAGTCTGTTAATGTGATCAGTGATTAGAATGTGAAGATCTTTAGGAAAATGTTTAAATGAGCCCGAGAGCTGAGAAAAACACATTGATTCTAACCTATAGATATTTGAAGCTACAGCTTAGAATCTGTTTGATGTTGCCTCCCCGCCAAGACTGTAGGATTCCTGTGGGCGCTTCCTTCTGCCTCTCAGCCTAATTTTATAACACCGAAGTAACACGTTAAGTATCTTAAATAATATATGGATTGGTTTTTATTTTGTTTCTGAAAAGTAGACACTTATATTTAGGAGCTTATCTTTCTAAATAGGATCTCCTAGATCCTCATGACTTGTGGCTTATACCTATGTGTTATTTTGGTGTCATTTAACTGATACATTGTGGCAGTTAGGTCACAAATCTAGTAATGGGAGACAGCTTGCTGTGAAGGCAATTGTAGAATCCTTGTGATTGTCGACCATTTTTTCTTATACTAAGAAACTGCTGTTGCCCATACAATTAGGGGTGATTGATTTAAAAAAGGGGGAGGAAATATTTATTTCTCGAATCATTTCTCAAGGGCAAAAATTACAATTGCAATCGGGCATTGGCAGAGTATGAGCTTCAGATCACTTTCACTAGGAAATCCCAACAATACTGTGAAAAGTTACTAGGCAATGACTATTGGTTAGATGAAGGAGGAAGGAGGAAGGAGGTCAGCATGGTTCAATTTGAGTGAGACATATCCCAGAAGCAGGCTTGCAAATAACTAGTTAATAATCAGTAGGTTCATACTAATGCAGGAAGACTGGGGGAAATAACAGCCCAGCATTTCCATTCTAAAAGGAGAATTCACTCGCTGTTTGCTTATGGGGCTGGGATTGACAGATCGAAATCTTTACCCTTCTCTATAACATCCTTAATTTTAACTCTGCTATTTTTTTTTCACATGAAAACAATGCTTTCAGCTAGATGACTTCTTCTGATTAAGTTAAATTAAAACAAGAACAAATCTTTTATTTAGAAACATTTGCAGCAGAAAACTAAAATGAATAGTAGAAGATGCTTGTAGATACTATGATCCAAATACAAGAGAGAACTTTGCAAAAACACTTTCACTTCCTTCTAAATTCATTAAACCCGCACATTTTAGTTACATAAACTCAACATCATAAAGAAATGTAGTTACCTTTATTTTCCTGTTTCATTATTTCAGTCATAAATATTTCTTTTACTTTCTGGCATAAGGACTCTTGATCTACTTCAGCATTGATTTTTATCAAAATATCTTCTGGTTCAGTAAACCATTTTTCCAATAAAGGCCAGTTGTCCAAGAAACCTATAATTCTACAAAATCAAAATATTATATAAATATCACATGCTGATTTAAATATTTGAGTAATATTAAGCATGATTTATCTGACAATGAAAATATATGCTGCCAATTAGGTTAAAGCTGTAAGAGTAACTTTAAGGAATCTATAGGCAATGGAAGAATATTCGCTTTAAGAAAAAAAATAATGCCATCAAGCCATAAGAGTAAAAGAAGATTTGAAAATGGCATCATTTCAGAAAACTTTTAGTGTAGATTCAGTTCTCTAAGTGAAAATCTAAGGAAACGTCACCTATGCTCATAGAAGAACTGAAAATACTTTTGATGGCAGCTGCAGCCTGAGCCGCCCAGATCATCTACCTTTTTCTTAGAGATAGAAACTGAAGAGATCTTTGAATAGGTATAGATTGATCAGACTTATTTGCTTTACTCAAATATATTCTTGGAACGATTCTTAAAACTTTCCTGTCTTCCCTGAGAGATGACAGGCTTAATGTAACTCAAATAACTCTTCCCTGGCTTCCTTCATATTTTTAGACTAATTAAGGTTTTAACAATTGTCTAACTTTTCTTTTCCAATGAGCAAATTGCACACAACCAAAATAAGTTTTTTTAAGCTTAACTTCTTTTTCGCAAAACAGAAGTCATTTCAGAACTATACTTTGTAGTATGATGCCTAGCTCTTTGAAATTCCATGATCTTCACTGGCGTTTGCAGAAGGAGAGCTGAATTAGGATTTCACATAATGAAACTGTAAACTCATGTAACCATAGAGAGATGCGTTGCCTGATTTAATTCTTTTCTTCCCAGATTATGATGACCTGTGCTATGAAAGCAAGCACATAAATATTTTACTTTATACCAAAGCTAGTCAGTTTTGTCGTACTTTTAAAAAGTGAATGTTAGGAAATATATCTTTTTCCTAGATTTGCTGATTCCAAAATGATTGTTAGTTTGTTCAAAGGACAAGACACAAGAAGCAGGACATTGAATTTTAAACTGACCTATGCTGTATCTGGTCTCTTAAATTCTGGTCCTCATCCACATCTTGGTTTGTAGCGGCTACACGTTGACAGATAGCTTTATGAGGAGTTTCCTTTAAAAATGTGTCGGCTATAATATGAAAATTACTTAATTAGATAATTTGCAAAACCAGTCGAAGTTGCAGAAGCATTGTTAAAATGCACTGATGCAAGAAACTCAAAGAGATATGGTTCGGCCTTTGGTCCCAAATTACTTAAAATGTTTATTAAGATATTGAAAAAGCATAGTTTTGGGATCAAAATTTAAATTTTCCTTGGAAATTGGAGAAAATGAGGTAAAATACAACATTAAGTAGGAGATGAAGTTTCAATGCAGAGGACCTCAGGATTAACTATGAAGAGATGAGAATTAAAAAATAATAGGTCATCATGAATAAGAAACTAGTAAACAATTAGAAAATCACTACCATGATGCAAAAATTAGGAATGAAATAACAGGATGAACATAAAGTCAAATATGCATAAAATTATTTGTCAATATTATGTTACAATACAATAAAGTCATTTATCTTCCTTTCTAGACTTCATTATTTGATCTTTCTCTGTAGAATAAATACAAAGAAATAGAATGCAAGAGACCAAAAACAATAACCAAAACAATTTCAACAGCTCTGACAAAGTCTTATTCAAGATTAGTAGTATGAAATCCAGAATACTCATGAACTTAGAATAAATGAAAAATCATAAAGAGAAAAAAATGTCTAGAACTAGATTTTTTAAAATTAGAATTACTTAGTCAATGAAAAAGAACATCAAAGAGTAAATTACTAGTTTCAAGAAAATGAAAGACCCTCACAGGATATAACAAACAATCGTTCTTCATCTACGTTCATACCAAAAATAAAAAAAGGAAATGGATTTAGAATACAGAATAATGCTTTTAGGCTATTTATAAAACTCAGAGATAACTGACATCAATAATGGGTGATTGAAGAAAATTGTGGGAGCTCTTCTCAGGAGACGCACCATCTCACGGTCACTTTCTCCTATTTGTCAAGGACTTCAGCGCATGGATAAGCATTCTTCTCTTCCTGACCCCACCCAGGCACTGGTCCCTTGCCTTTCCCTCCCCTTCCAGCACTCACTACTGTGGCCACATCCGGGATTTTGTGGTCACTCTGAATGGCTCCATCCTGTAAACTAAGTGACTTATACTCCTATTCTTTGTCTATCCAGCACTCCTCTATAGCCGATAAATCTCTCTAACATCATCATCATCATCAGGTAACCAGTATTATCCTGACTTCATTTTGTTTTATGACAAACCTGAATTGCATGGTTGGACATTTCGAGTTCTCTCCCTCATTTTAATAACTTCAATTTCTGTGACTTAGACAACATTCATCTCTCTTTCCAAGGCTTACACTTATACTGGTAGACATCTTTGAAGAAAAATACACAACCCTGTGACTTATAACCTCAGTAATGGAGAGCTAGAGTGAGAGTAAATGCTAAACAAATAAATGCCCTGTGGCCATGGCTCTTTCCTTTCTTTCAGAGACAAACCTCTTGAGAGTTATCTCCACCCACACTCTCTGCCTCCTCACCTCCTATTCATGCCTCAAGACCGAATCCATTCTTCCCAGCTCCTTTGAAAGAACTCTCATTCTGGCCACCAAAATGTCAAGGTCAATGGATGTGTTTCAGTCCTTATCTTATTCTATTTCTCTGTTGCATTTATCGGTAAAACCTGGCACACAATTCTTAAATATTTTTATTATGTTATTTTTATATTCACACACAAAAAAAGAAACTTGTGAGGTAAGATTGAACTTCTATAATAGGTCCCAAATTGCAGAGTTCATAAATGGCAGAGATTTGATTCCAGCCAATCTGACTCCAAGCTCTGGACTTTTTAATTTTTAAGGTGTTTATTAAATCATTCCTGCCAAAAAGAATGTATATTGGAATATACAACTCAAAGACCTCACAAACTAAAAATAGCTCCCAGATCAAGAAATAAACATTATCAGATCTGGAAGCCCCCTTCTCTTTTTTTCCAGGCACTATTAGTCACAAAGGTTGAGTTTCCAGGGCTTGCACTCAAAATCTCTCTGTATCTCTCACACTATACTATGAATACAGTTGCTCTTTCTCACACTGACTGATGGCCTGAGGCACAGGCTAGGAACCCAGGTGTCCCCTACTCTTCCATTCTGACACACTCTTAACTCCTACATCGGCTGTTCCTTTCCTTAGGTATCCCTGGTCTCCTGCCTGTTGGCTTTGAGTCTGGTCCAGTCCTCTCTGCCCAGCCCTGGCTGGACCGATGTTCAGCCTTTGAGCCCACTTGGCTTTGGCTGTAGGCTGCTTCTCTGCAATGCTGTCTTCAGGTTCCTCCAAAGACCCCAAGCACTGAAGGACAGCATGCTGCCCCTGACCCTAGCAACTGGGCTCCCCCACCATAACCCCGGCTTCAGGACCCCAGACCCCATCGGTCTGGGAGAGGGTAGTGTAACACTCTCATTTTGAAAATCTGTCCTCCCTTTGCTTATAAGATGTTACTCTCCCCGGCTTTCTTTCTTTTTCTAGCTGCTGCTTTCTTCCTTTGCTCTCCTCATTCAATTCTCATGTTATCTTGGGCATCATCCTGGATTTCTTTTAAAATATAATTTTCTTTCTAGATGACTTCTCCTACCCTTAAATCCTTAACTTTAGGGTGTGCTTCCTTCCTGACACCTAGACCTATTTATAGTACTTTTCTCTAATAGCTTAAAAGTCCCACAAGCACTTAGAGCTCAACCTGTCCCTAAAGGACTCTATGTGTTTCTTTCCATATTCTCTTAGTGAATGGTATCAACTCCACCATGTGAGGACTTCAGCCAACTGATAACCTGCTTCTCAGAGTTAACACACAATTCAAGGGAATATTGTTACCAGATCCTTGCTTGCAGCACAGATACGGTTTATGACCTTCGCTAGGTGATCCATCAAGATGTACCAGACAGCTTAAAGAAGCACCTCAATGCATGCAAGTCTCGTAAAGTGCACCACTGTGCCAGGGAGCTGCCCACTTGATGGGAGAGTTCAGTGAGATGTTTGCAGTTGGCCTGGACGTTTCCACTTGTTCCAGTGTTGGCCTGCAGTGCTGAGCACTGGCAGTCAAAGCTGGAGGCAACTGTGCTCTGCCAGATAATTCTTTGGAAGGCTGAAAAGGAATCTTTATTATCTACTTATAATGGGGAAAATTCACAGATTCAGTCAAGGAACAAATAAACAATGATCTTTGACTTGTAAACAAGAATATCAAAACGAAAAAGAGAAAAGAGGTGTCCAGCTTACCCATGGCGTCAATCACGCGACTCAGTGAAGAATTATCTGAAATATCTAATAACATGACAAAATCAAACACAGCAGGAGGAGGAGGCGCTGCTTTGGCAGCCGAAGGATCAACAGCCAACGTGGATATCTGTGCTTTCTTTTCCTCCAGTTCTGTGGAGCTTCTGTCGCAGCCTGTGAGAGCTTCCTCCAAAAGCTTTGCTTGGTTTAATGTCATTGGAAAACCATCAAGGATCCAGCCTCGATCCACAGGTATCTGACTGAGTTGAAAATGGACAAACCATTAACGTTTTGATAGACACAAGTAGTTTTGGAAATAATGCAATGAATCCTGCCTTTATCTTTCTTTTGATTCCACAATAATCTCTTTCTGCCTAAATTTTATGACATTGGAGCTAAAATGATGTTGACTAATGCACCACAATTATTCCCTTTGTTACAATCCTTCTGTGACTGCCTCCTGCCCTCCAAGTCTACTCAGGAGGCCACGACATGCTATTTTATACTAACTGGACACAACTTATTTACCTATTGCATCTTCTCTCTCACAACTTTGAACCACTTGCTTCAAACAAACTGATCTTTGCACTCTTCAATGAGCATGAATTGCATTTTCTAGCTTGTGTGTTCATAGGCAGTTTCTCCTTTGGACCCGTTTCCTCATCTATACTCTATACATCGTGGGATAACATACTTCACAGCAGGTGGTTGTGAGGACGAACTGAAATGATGCATTTTAAGAACCCAGCACAGAGCTTAGCACATGGTAGATATTCACGTTGCTAACCTGGAGAACCCCTCTTATGCCACCCAGTGCAGCATGAAGCGTAACTGCCTGATCGGAATGCCTCTGGCTCTCATTCACTTCACTGTACAACTGCTAATTATTTCTCAAGTTAGAAAAATTCAAGTGAGTCTTATTTATCTCAATTAAATTCTAATTTGCTGTAGGGTAAGGACCATTTCTTGGGGATTTTGCCCTCAGTGCAGCATTCTCTACAGAGAATGGGTGCTCTAAGAATTATCATTTTCGTTCTTTAAATTGTAAAACAATGTGAAAAGGGCATATGCTTCGGCTTTGCTCTTCTGAACTCCTAAATGCTGCAAAATTGAGATTTCGGTGTTTGGATTAAAAGTTGAGATTTTGTTTCTTTCTCCATTAGAACTCGTATTAAGCAATAGAATCCCCTTTCTAAAGGTTAACAAGTCTGCTGTGGTGCTTGCATGTGATCCTTCTGACATGTAGCAAGGAAGGAGGGGAAAAACTGAAGTTCAGAGAGGTTTCATTACTTGTTGCAAAACTGCAAATGACCCCAAATCCAGTGATGCTTGCACAGTATTGGGCTGTATTCACGTCACTGCCTCTACTTCCCCCACTGAGCTATAAAGAGCAGGACGAGGCCACATTTTTGCTTTTATAAGTTTTCCAGAGCTTGGGAAAGTACTCTGCATTAGAAGGGATTTGGTAATTCGTAGGCCTAAGATGGAGAAGTTTCTTGAGCACCTCACCAGCTCTGGGTGACCTCTTCTCCCACCACAGTCAGAGGAGCTACTTCAGAGCAAGGAGGAGATCAGGGTCATATGTGTTCAGCTGTAGTGTGAGGACACCAGGTGACGGGGAGTGATGAGTCCTGGGGTGTGGCTCTGGCTATGCTATGGATGTGACTGGATTGTCATACTGAACTCCCAAGGGCCTTCCTTTCCTCATTGAAAAAGGATGGATTTGGACTAGGTGAAAGGATTCCACACTGATGACAGCCCTCTGAAGGTGCTTTGGGGTGACGGGATGGTGGTGGGAGGGTAGTGAAGTTCTGAGGTGATGAGTAGACTCCAGCTCTGCTGATAGCACAGCCGAAATCTGTTGTGTAGCTGATTTTTTTTTCATATTCAATCTTTTTTTGAACAAGAAGCCCCATGGGTAAAACATACGTTGTGCCAATTCTGAGAAATGTTACAGCTAAGAGAACAAGATCCCTTCCAGCTCAGCGCTGTGTTCAAGGAGCAAACATTCCAAGACACATCACAACTGAGAGGCAACTTAAACTTTAATGAGATCTCAGGAAAATACTAAAGGGTAAGTCCATTCCAGATGCATCAAGAAATTTCCTTAAAACCTCCTCTCCTCCCCTCTCTGGCCTTGCTGTTTCAACACCACAGAGCACAGCTGCCCTAATCCTATTCCTCACCCACTTCCACTCCAAGCTCCCCAAAACTCTCCCACAGCAGCCTTGACTCTTTTTCCCATTCTGCCAAGCCTCATCTCTTCATTATATGGATCAACTGAGCCCCTAAGGGCTTCTTTTAATTTCTCCTTTTTCTGTATTACAAAGGAGGGCCGAGGGGAATCCTTCATCCTTAGAAAGGAAGAAGAGAGAGATTACGAATACCCTATTTTGACATTTTCTTTATTCCCTACCACTTATCACCTCTGTGCTATGCACATAAATTACTTCTTGCCTGTGCAACTCTACTTTCTCACTGCCTTTAGACCCATCACTGCCCAACCTTTGCATCCCTGGGTTCACTCCCTCTTCTTGAGACACAAAATGAGAAAGTACGTTGGCCTGTGAACACACAGTTAGGGTCTCTCCCACTATAACCTGCCCCTTGGCTTTTCAAAACAGGATCTGATTTCTCCTTGAATTCCTCTCATGGAATAGAAATTGACCAGCATTCACAACTGAGTGAAAAAAGTCATGGTTGGTAAAGGAGAAAGTAAAATATAGGCATGTAAATCACAAAATATATCTTGATCATGCTGTATATTTTCTTATATAGATATGTAGTATTCATTAGACATGAAAAATAAAAATATCCCTATATTATTCTTTATATGCCTTTATCTGATAGAAGTTATAGTAAATATATACAAAAAAAGAACACGTACTTAATAGCGTTCACCATGATGCTAACTAGCAACGTGTCAGGAATGCTCTTTCCTTTCTTCAGCAACTTTTCTGATTTTGCACCAAGTCGAGCACGCACAGTGAGCTGTGAAAATAAGCAATGAATGGTGGAGTACAGTTAATTTAAAAGTCAGGTTCTAAATATTTGGAGGAAAAAGAAAACATTAAATGGTCATGCTCTCTGGTGAAGACACTGATCGTTTGTCACAATTCTGGAGTCAGCCAAGCATTTAAGGAAATCGTGTATGCAGATTTTGAGGTTTCCTCTCTGTGGGCTCCCTCCCTTTTGAGATCTTCTTTTAATTTTCAGCTGTCCTCTAATACCGTAAATAAAAAAGATGGAGGCTTTCTGCTTGAGATCTAGCAACTCATGCCATACAGGTGGGGCATGCCTCTGCGGTAACCTGTAAGAGCATGGCTCCTGCCCAGTGACGCTTCACTCAACAGTCACTCACATCCCATAGATTTTTCTGCCTGGTTTTTCTTGTTTGCTTGTTGGCTGCTTTGCTTTTTTTGACCCCTTGCTTTTGGTTCCCAGATAGTAAGCTTTTCTATTTTGTCCAGCGTTAAAATGTTCTCTGTAGAAGGGCCAGTCCAACAAAGCTACCCTCCCTGCATGGACAGGAACT